>JANEHU010000216.1:0-600000 GCA_027563435.1 Nasonovia ribisnigri
TTATAAACATTTTTTTATTGATAAAATTAGGCAAACTTATGAGGAATTTTGTATTACATTTTCAAACCTTAGATTTAAAAAGAAAAATTTTTATGAATTTCTAACTCAAAATAAATTGCACATTTTCGTCATTTTTACGTATTTTGTAAAAATTTGAACTTTGATTAGGTACCTATAAAAAAAAATTGTGACTACAGATTTTTAATATTTTCATCTGCCTTTGAAACTATATATTAGAAGCCTACTATTAAATTTTCAAGGTTTTTTACCCAACAAATAAAATTATATTGACATTTATAGAAAAAAAAACTAAAAAAATTGGAAACTGAAAATGTCCGTTAACAGCTCAAAATAAGTCAGAATATTTTGAAATGATATGGTGTGTAGAAAATGATTATATAAACATTCGGTCAAAATTTCATGTCTCTACGGTCATTTCTTTTAGAGTTATACCAAAACCAAAATCGATTTTGTCGAAAATTGGTTTTCCGTAAAAATTCCCGTTTTTCCCATAATTTTTCATTTGTTTTTCCAGGCGCTCATGAAAACTACTGGGAAATTTTGACTTTTGACCCCCCAAAGTACCAACTAGATTCACTTTCCTATCAGAAAAGTACTATTGAAGAAAATCGAAGCATTTTTTCTGTCCTAAAACGTGATGACAGACACAAAAATAAAAAAAATAAAACACACATCACAAAACTAATACATTCATCGCTCCGCTCAGAATCTAAAAATTGAATATACTTGATTTTTTTTGTTTCATTACCTATATGATAATAATTTAGTTACAACATTATAAATATAAAATTCGATCGATATAATATAATAAGTTAAACTCACAAAGTGATTGTAAAATGTATGAGAGTGTATAAAAATAGTATATATTTTTAAGATCGTTAAAAATATTGATGAAAAAAAAGACTAAGAGAGCTCTTTACCAAAGGTTTACTCGTTCAATATATTTTTACGTCTTGTGCTCTTGAAACCTCTCGGAACGTTTCAATTTTTTTTAAACTATATCGTAATAGGTAACCATTATAATATATTAGTACAATAGTATACCTATAAGATTGCGTTTTAAGAATTTGAAAACATGAGTGCGTATTTTTCGTCTAGTACATAATATAATTTGATATCTTAAACAACACTCTTCACCGATGTCCGACACATCTGGTTATGCATGTCTAAACATGTTCTGATATCTATTATAAACCTTGTATTCGTATACATATATAGAACATATTTTCAATCGGTGTGTATATTATTGGTAAGTATATACTCGTCCAGTGTAAACCGCACCGGTGCGATCGTTTTGGATCACACGTGAGCAGGAAAATACGACGAAGTCTCCGCATCCGGCGTGTATCGTAACTAATAATAATATATTTTATATTAAACCATGGCCACCATATAATGTTTAGGTAATAAGACCGCACAGTACCATTATGGTACGTGTTTGAAGTGCGAATGATGCGCGTATTTCTGGATCCTATATATATATATATTGTATATAGGTGTAGTCATTTTGGCGGAATTATTTGTAAGTAGAACCGAAAAGAACAAAAAAATCCCGAACAATAACCGAATAACAACAAAGACAATAATAATATTATTATAATGTGTAATTTTTTAGTGTAATAATTTGTTGTGAACAAAATGCGGGCTCCTTATTTGTATTCCGCGCGTCGAGAACTCTGCGCGTCCGGTGCGGTGGTTATTTTTTTTTTAACGGTATTCGCTCACAAAAATAATACGAATAAGTGATATGAAAAATAATAATATACAAATAATAATATACAGTACGCGCTCCTTTTTACCGACATCGTCTCCACACCCTATGGTCTATACACCGTATTGTTTCAAAATTAGAAACCTGTCGAAAATGATTTCAAACACGAAACGCGCGTCGTTACAAGAATATTGGTCCTACATACATAATATGAGGTCCAATTTTTGTTTAGTCCAATCATCAGTTATGTCCAATACATTACATTACTGTCCTACATATAATTGTGTTCATTATTTTTATTGTATAATTTTATATATTATTTTTAAACCAATAAGTATAGGTAACTTAACCTAATACGAATAAGTACCACACATTTATTGTAAATTTAGTTTATTACATCAGCATTTGGGTCACTGTGTAGTGCGTTTATATTTAAGTGGTAAACCAATGCTCCAAGACAGGGGTCACCAATCAATATTTTTGGAAAACCACATTACAGAAGTCTTGGAATTGTTCGCAAGCCATCAAAATCGCAGACGTCGGTAAAAACCAATAAACAAAAATGATAAATTACAACAGATGGTAGAACGTATATACATATTATTAACGATTTTTACTTTTATTTTTTTTACTTGTTTGCGGGCCGCAATTTGGTGACTTCTGCTCTAAGGTAATATACAGTGATTTCGTTCTGTTCTCTGTGATGAGAATAATTACTTACTGTATTTTCAACTCGTATTTTCCAACTTCCTGGTTAGCAGTAAGTAATATTTTTGGAAACTGGTGGTTTGATCTTTTTTACGTGTATGTAAGGGGTCACCCTTATTTGAATGATAGTATTTTTCTAGAATATGTTTTATATTTTCTAGAAACTTCCAAAGACTAGAATGATGTATTAATGTAGGACTTTTCCCTGTTTCGAATGAAACCTTCTACCACATTGTTGATTCTTTGTCTTGGAGGGTCAGCTTGTCATCTATATAATAAATATACCACCCGCTGTTCGTTCACTAATATATTTTGTTGATTCAATGTAAGTAGGAAAGTCAATAACGCTTTCAAGTTTCAGCCAAGGTGTCCTTTAAGTTATCAAATATGTCTTGCAAGTCATCTAATGGTAAAGACATCAGCTCTAATAAATTGTTTAAATTAAATAGAACGCACTGATGAAAAACCCGATTTTTAAAGTTCAGACTCTGAAATTATTCTAAATAAGATCTACTCGACATGATATATTATTTATAATATGTATGCGTGTCTTAACGACAAAAAAAAGGAGAAAATGATTAAAAATAGTATCCATTCAATTTCGACTGAGGGGAATAAGAATGAGAGTTTTCAGATATAGCACGACCAGACCGTTTCCATTAAAATAAACCTAACCGAGCTTCGTATAAAAATAATATACAACATAAAGTTTAATTAAGATTGACGGCAATGTGTGTTTTTTACGGCCCTAAACAATAAATACCGAATTATTTATTTTTAACTCTGTTATGTACAGATCATATGAATTATTTTATGTGCATTCTACATAATATACCTAGTGTTATATTATTACTAACTGCTGGAGCTCACAGTTTTTACCTAGCTATTTCTATATGATTTGAGGAGCTTATTTTTAATTAAATTCGTTCGATAATTATTTTTGTGACTTTATTTACTTTTACATATCGGTACAATTATAACTGGTAATTTATGTATCCTGAACAGGTTTCAAGTGTGTATCAAATCTTAAGACAGTTTACCATTATCGGTGTTTGCATCTAATTATAATATAATACGTACAGATTATTGTAAACGCCTGGAAAAAAATAAAAATGATCTGCTCCTACTGAATATTATTATGATTATTATTATATTTTATGATTGGTTCGTTAATAAAATGTATTATCGAGTACCTATACTGGCAGTACGGTATTTATATATAATTTGATATTATTAAGTCGGTGACACTGAGATTGTGATACCGCGATAGGTACCTAGTTTGAATTTAAAACAAATCAAATATACACTCCTTATTGACAATAATAATATTTATATATATCTGAGAAGATAATTTTGTTTGCATTCGCGATCCGACGGAGGTAAAACTTTTATGGACATACGATTGCACCTTGTATAATAATAATGTGTGTGTGCGGTTAAACGAGATAAGTCGAAATCACGAAATTAAATATGGAAATATATGGGTAATAATTAAATAATATAATCTTTTTGATATTCTGTAAACATATATTAGGTATAAGGTACATTCTGAATTTGTAGTTTGTTCAATTTTTAACTGCCGATAACAAGCACGCGCCCTAGATATAATATAATTATGTCTCTACGCCGCAAGGTTAGTCTCTGCTATGTCTCTATATTTTATATTTCCGTATCGTTTTGCATTTTGATTTGTTTCATTGACAGTATAGAATCGACTCGTTGACACGACCGTGTAAATAAATAAATATAAGAGAACAAAAAATACAGAACCGTATACCCAGTTGTTATAGGTGTGTAGGGTAAATAATTACACACAAAGAGGGTATGGTCCGTGGTATGAGATATAATATTTCGAGTACAATAATCGTATGTATATGATATTCTTTAATATTATTCGTGTGAACGAGTTTAATAGCACATAAAAGTATATATAGTTGTTTTTTTTTTGTTTTGTGCTCAATGGCGTCTGGTGGATTTATTCTGATGATTATCTGTAAAGACACGAAACCCGAGAAACGGACACGTTCCATTCGGAGACGTATTATGCCTTGGTACCTACGTATTATGTGTGTGTGTGTGTGTGTGTGTGTGTGTGTGTGTGTGTGTGTGTGTGTGTGTGTGTGCGTGTGCTTGGGTTCGAGCATTATAATATTATGTATATCGACAGGTGTGTTTCCGAAGATTTTTATTGCCTTCTTGACGCGTTTGTTTTCGGAGATAATTTGTAAAAATTATAAAATATAAAATCATAAATCATATTGTTTATAGTGAAATGTATAGGTATATTATAGTATAATAATATTATTATGACTGTGTGTGTATGTTTTTTTTTGTTTTTTTATTATAGTAAACACGTTTCTCGTTGAAACCGAAAATCGTACTTTTCTAAATGTATATCATTATGCTGCTCGTCATTTGGAGACTTCGGGCCACCGCAACAAAACTAGTGCGTAAACATATCTAGGTATGTATTATATTATGTATATCTACATAAAAATAAATATATACTAGACTTGGAAACTACTGAACCAATTCGCTCCAAATTTTGCACTCACATTCCTCAAGATTTGGGAAGTGTTCATATAATATTGCTTCGTTTTTCAATTTTTCATCCGCTATTTTGGGGCGACATTGGTTACAGAAATAAAAGAGACTTAATCAAAGAGACAAATATTAATGTGAGTTTGTTGTTTTTAACTTTATACTCATAAACTATACACTCGATAGTCTTATAGAAGAAAATTTGAAATTGTTTTTAGATATATCAGGCAAATTTAAAGAGTAGTTCGAATCACGTTAGACAAAATACCAAGTGCTATATCAAATCCACAACAGGTGGATTGATTGTCCATTTCGGTAAAATTAGTTCACAATAAGTGAGGTATACCAACGCCGATTTGTTCGTGAATTACATACATACCAAAACCGGGATACACCTATATACAATTATATACTTATATATATTTGTTCATTTTTTCAAGGACGAAGTCGGGTTGTACAGTTAGACTCAGTGGCGTAGTATGGAATTTTGTAGGGTGAAGGTTTAGGGGGGGGGGGTGTTTAAAATCATTTTTTTAATATGATGTTAAAAATATAGGCTAAAATGAACACGGTAAATGGAGGAGGGGCTATAGCTCCCTTGCCCCCCCCTGGCTACGCCTCTACAGCTAGTTATATCCTATATTATAGCATATTCGATGCCTGCGTTTCTAATTACATATTACAATAAAATATAGCATTGCGACTATATAATATATATATATTATGATATTATATTATATACAGTCTGGGGTGGGTCTTCTCCCGGTTTATCAATTGAATCAACTTCACGAATTCGCGAATTATATATCAGGTATATTTATTGTTGTTTCTACACCTTTATTATATACCTACTTGGTAGTATCGACGTTCCTTTGTGTTTACAAAATATCGTATACGGGGTGGAATAGCGTGACGAAAAGCAGGATCCGCGAGCGCCTGCAGAGAGTTTCCTACTTCCGGGCGATTTATTTGAACCTATGCACTAACAAGCATGACCGCATAATTATTATTGTTACGTTGTGAGTTCAATATCAGTTATTAAAAACACGAACCCATATCGAGACAGAGCGTGATTAATAGACACTGCAGTAAATATCCCAAACAACACTTATATAGGTACGGAATATCCGATCAAAATCGGCGATGATGGCGTGGGTCGTGTCGCCGGCTGTTCAGCTCTATTACACGATTCTCGCGATTTCTGCAAATACCGGGCTAAATGAAATTGTAATATAAAGGAACCCTATGGATAGTAAGACTGATCCAACGAGAACAATATTTGTTTTGGAAAACTGCAGGAACCGATTTTGGACTGGCAGGAAAATGTTTGAGACTGACACGGGACAAATCGGACCAACGCAGCTGATACATTTTTGTGCAAACATTTTATCCAGACCAAGAGACCTGATCGGACTTATACATTGTTCACGTATTGTAGACCTAACCGTGCAGAGCTCTGGGTGTAGTCAGTTTGTATCAAAATTGACCCCAAATATATATTTTTACAATATATTATATTACTGGAATCCGTTCAAACAGCCATAATAATTTCTTTTACAAGATATATAAAACGAAAGTAAAGCTAGTAAAGCTCCATAAATTTAAGTTTAAATCACTTGACAATCTAATGCATAGGTGCATATATGGAAATAGTCAGCAAATAGTTCTGTGACTGGGTAGGGTGGGGGGTGTTGTATTTATAAATCGTACGGGCCTCGTTTTCACGTACGGGGATTTAGTCGACAGGGAAGACGACGTGTAATATATTATACTATAAATATCGCTGTGGTTTTATTTCGCTTGTTCCCCGTTGAATAGCCATAATCTTATCTGTTGCGCGCGTCCGTTATATGGAGGTACTTACCTATATATATATATATATGAGAAAAATTACTCTATATATAAATATATAGGTATTTATACATATTATAATATATTACTCGTAATATAATATCAAAACCATTTGCTGTTGCTGCCAACGGATTCGCGGCGGCGGTGGCGGCGGCGGAGGAAATGACGTTTGTGTCGGCGAGGGTGATGGCAGGAGGAGTGGAGGATTCATCGCAAAGAATTTCCGAAAGAAGGCGCAACAATTTGTCAACCGGCGGCGGATGATAGGAACATATTATTATTATATACATACGCGTCAACCTTTTGGCCCATTGTTCCTGCGGCGGCGGCCTCATATATATATAATACGCGTAAGGACAATATGTATATAATGTTATATGCAGGTTATATATAGGTTCTCTGTTGTCCCGCGAGTTGGAGGAGGAGGAGGAGGAGGAGGGTGAGAGAAACGTCTAAATCGTAATGGCATTATATATTATTATTATTATTATCATCATTATTATTGTTATTTCCTTCATCCTTGTCCGAAGACCACACCCGGTGCCGCCAGAGGTGTGAAATGTGTTTTGTACAAACAAGACCGGCGGCGGCGATGACGATTGACGACGACCTACCGACCGCTATGACAACGACGACAACGGATGACCGTCTCCCAGTGCGGCGCGACGGTAGCGGCGAGCAATCCGTCGATCGTAAAAAACGCCGCCTCGGCCGGTGGGCGAGTTACCGGGAAAAGGAAGGAATTCGTGTATTTTGGCAAAACAAAATATTATTATATTATTATGATCGAAATGCCAGAGTTTCGGCCGAATAAGCGACGTGCCGCTACGTTTGGCGGCATGGTATACTTGTGTATTATCCAGGTACACTCGAAACCCCCCGAAAGTCTCCCGCGGCGTGCCCCTTTTGGACTCGCGAAAACCCACCAGCTCGTGCTTATAGGTACTTTTATTTGTGTAACGGTCGGTATGTATATAGAGGTACGTAGGTATATGGTATACTATGTGTGGTCGGCGGCGTGTTTCATATTGTTATGTAACATATGTTATGAATTTATATGATCATAAAATATTGGACCGACTATATACGCTGTGGCGGACAAGTGCAAAGAGCTGTGACATTGGCCGCTCCTATTCCACAAAACGTCTCCTGCAGGGATATCGTGTAAGTTGTTGATCGCTGCTGCGGTGTCGAGCATTACTTTGAAGATGAAAAAATGTATAGATTTATTGTACCTTTGTTTATCTGGAAGATTTTCGTTTGGTTCGTGTGTGCGGTCTTTACCTATATGTGGTACCTTCTACCGTGGTATCTACATTTTTGGTATACTTTTCAACCTCTGAGACATTCAAGTTTTGAGTTTATAATTCCGCGTATGTTATGATACAATAAACTCCGCACGATCATCGAACAAACATCATCTGCCACGTCTATTCAATTCCAGTATACATAAGAAACTGCGTACCAGCGGCTTGTAGGTGGTACAGTGGCGAATTTAGGGAAGGGAGTGCTTGGGAGCTGAACACATACATACATGGTACATTGAACTTTCACTTATTTACTTAGATATCAGAAGTTTTTAAGTATGACTTAGAATTGAACGTATTAACTGTAGGCAAGTACCAAAAAATAGGTTGAATTTGTCGTTAATGATGAGTACCTAAGGAGCTTTATTACAAACATGTAGCACCCATCACTATAAAAAATCCAAGTTGGCTTTATCTACCACTGGGTGCAGAGTTATTATATCGAGCAACAACAAAAACTTATGATGTCAATATATTTCTAAATCCTAGATAAGTGAAAATTAAATCAACTATTGTTAACAATATTGTTAAATGAAAAAAAAAGCAATATTAGTAAATACGAATTGAGTTGAATATTAAAATTATAAAACGTGCGTTAGTTTATGCAGAGTTGGTATACTTGTATAAGTGTAGACTTTATCCGTGTCGTATGACGGACAAAATATTATGTGAATAATTATCATATTATGATGTATAACAATATCGTGCTAGATTTAAGCTGCGCGAAAATGGCTTTTCAGATATACATCTTGCAGATAACTGTCCGGCGGCGACTACAATGACGTTTACCGGCATATTTTTTTAAATTTAATGTTGAAAAAGAAAACTGTGTGCAGGACACGCGGCTTGTACAACAAAATGTGTACATACACGCTTGTGGTTGAGCGGCCATGTAGAAAAATCGGGGCAAACGTCTCGCGTCGCACGCGCCGGCTCAGAGCTACACACATATATAGGTACGTCGGTCATTACGGATTTTCATGCCGAGAAAGTATAAAAATATATTCGTTTAATTTATACGAATACCATATCACGCATACACAGGGTGATACTTTTGACTGTGCACAATCAGGGGCGCATCAAGGGGGGGGCAAAAGGAGCAGTTGCTCCAGGCGGCACTGCGGCAGGGGCGGCAAAAAAAAGTCGATAATGTTATTTGTAATATAATAAAAATAAAATATTTAGTAGAATAAATATTAATTATTTTAGTTTAAGAATTTACGATGTCAATTGTCGGAATATTTAATATCGTAATGGAATCTAATATTAGAACAATAGTACTTATTAGTTATTACCTAATTGGGAGAGAACTCTGTTTATGGACCTTATTTTTGTAATACCTAGTACCTACGTGGCTACGTACTAATCATACTATTTTTAGTATTATCACTATTCACTATATAATATATAATATTATATTATATTATATTGACATGTTATAACCGCCGCCGGGGCACGAAGCTACCCGCATACGATATTGCTATGTACCATTGACCATTGTACATTTGTACCTACTACTGCAGTACCTACTGCGAATCTGTAGCTTGTTCGATTATAATATTCAATTCAATAAACTTTTATCGTTATAATAATATCATAGTCTTGACAGACGAGTAGTCAGTAGTAGACGATCTCGACAGGGTAGTCAGTGTAGTGATGACTTACTGTTGTGTTTATTAATCACGTGTTATACTAATAAACTGTACGATAAAAATATTTTTAAAATGCCTAATAACTTAAAACGTATAAGGTTAAGCGGTTCCCAATATAAACGAATATCGAAAGCAAAAAAAGAACGTGAAGAACAATTAAACAAAAAAACCAAGAAATTAGATAACTATTTTAAGTTAAATTAAGTGTACATTTTATAACTATTGTTTTAATTGTATTTTTACAAAGTAACTGATTATTTAATTATATAAATATAATACTACCAATTGGTCTCAATTGGAACGCTTTTTAAAGTTTTTTAGTAATTTCTAAAATTAAATTAGTAGGTTTATATTATATTATTGTATATTTTATTTCTCCTATATCCTAATTTTAACTGATCATACATAATATAATATTTGTATGGGTAATATTTAATCTTTAGATATATTTAATCTTTAATCTTTTAGATCTTTTAAATTTTAGATTATGAGGCCATCCTCAGATAGTATACCTAGTCATTTATCATTAAAATAATTCATAGCTATTAGCTAGGTATAGAATATACCAGATACCACGAGACATCTGTTTGAAATTAATAATGATATGTAGACATGTACTATACGTAATAATTTATTAATTTGTATAAATTGTATCTAGTTCATGTGTTAAAATATATTCTATAAGACAATAGCAAGAGTAGATAAGTAGATTACTAATGAGTAAGTAAGCATATAGTTTTTTTGGTAGTATATTGTATACCTAACGTTTGTTCGAGCGTAGCGATAAAATTTTTTTTTGATTATTTGCTTGTAAAAAAAGGCGTATACTAGATTAGGGGCGGCATATTTATATTTGCTCCCCCATACATTGTCCCTTAATACGGCCCTGCAGGTGACGCTGCTGTATTCCAAATATCAAGCGTTACATTCATAACAAATAACAATAAACAATTACGATTAGCAAATTAAACGGTATTACGTAGTACTTGAACGTAACATATCGATACAAGTATACGATTTCGCGGGTGACTATTTTACAGCTCTTGTCAATGAGTAATATCGTTTAAAATAAACAACGACGCAAGAGACATTTCGACCGCACGCGCCGCCCCACAGGCACACAGCGGTTGTATATTTATCATTTCGATACGGTAGAAAAGGCTATATGACAGCCGCTCTTTGAATTAATCACGTTATTTTAAGACGTTCAAAACTATGTATATACCATATACCTATACTCGTACACTTCTGTGCTGCTTCTGCTACAGTGGAGCAGTCTTATTCTTATTAAGTATTCGAATACTTGTATTTAAATACTTCTTTTGTATTTCAAATACTTTTCAAATACTTTTTGACCAATGTATTTTAAATACTTAAAAAATCCATCCTTTTTATTCGTATTTTTACTCTAGAATACTAAATATTTTTTTTCTATTCTAGTAATCTACTCCAAATTCCTATTACCAATATTTCGGAATGTACTAATTTACATTTTGTTTCTAAAATATTATTTTATAATGCATCTAACTTCTGAAAATTTATAACTAAGGCCAAAATACAAGCGGACAACAGAATGACTGAACACTAAAACCCCCATCGACTCCTCACTCTCTGACCATGGCATACGAGGCACTGACCAACACTGGTTGGATTGACTTTTATCTTGAATCTTTAAATAGTCTTTCTTCTTATTTAATTGGTGGTAGTTCTTAATAATTTTAAGATAAGATATTGGTATTAATGTTATTGAACTTGAACAAAAAGTATTTGTTTAAGTATTTTGAATACCTTTAAAAGGTATTTGTATTTATATTTTTAACAAATTACACCTAGTATTTAAATACGTAGGTATTCTAAACACACTTGAAAAGTATTCTTAACAAGACTGTAGTGAAGTGATTTGCACCACTGCAAATGTGTGTATTTAAAAATTAAATTGGACCCAGTCATACTACTCATACTACCTATATTATACAGATTACCGAAAACAAAAACTTGGTTACCGATATAGGTACATATTATTTAATATTGTCGTTTATTTTGATATTAGTGTTATAATATTTTAATAGTTAATTTAATGTATAGGTACTCAGCAAGGGCGATTGCAGGGTTGTTTCCTCCACTTCATTATTGTCAATTATAATTAGGTGCGTTTCCCTGGCACCACAATGTTCAAAAATCCACATTTTTTTCATTATTCACCCGTAAATTATACATAACGATGTCTCATCGAACGGTTTTCTTAAATTGTGGTAAGCTTGTAAATCAAAAACGAATAACCGTAAATATTTGAAATAAAATGCATTCATAAAATGTTTATTTTAACAATTTCTAAACATAATAAAATGTTCAAAATATTTTGACTTCTTTTAAGCTATTTATAGACATTTTAAATTGGTTGGATAAAAAAGCGTGAAAATGTAACACAAGGTTCCTCAAAAGTTATTTCAATAGTAGTTAAAAATTATTAAAGATACATAGGCAAGATTTTTTATGAGTCTTTTAAGTTAAAATTTTATAAAATTTTCAATTTTTATAGCTAAGGATTGAAAATGTATGAGAAGGTTTGTCATAAGACTACTGTCTATAGTTTATAATACTGTGATCAAAATATCAAAAAAGTATATAAACACAGTTTTTTTAAAAATATATATTTTAAGTTTAAATTAAAACGAAATTTTAAACGAAGAATAGCGATTTTAGTTATTTTTTTGTAATTCAACAAATTATTTTATGGGCACTTAAAACTTTTAAAGTATATTAGTTATTATTATATTTTATACACAATAACCTTATCAAATGCAATTTTTCGGAAAAAATTAATTCAACCTATACTGCATTACTAATGTTATTATATTTATATTACTTTCACACCAATAATATCATGATAGACAGACGATTCCCTCAGAATCGTTTATCATACACAATAGTTTTATATCATTGAATTCAAATTTAACATATCTATAATAGACTACCTACTACTGAAGGTACTAAGCGCCAGTAAGCGGTACCCTGTACTCGCCCATCTTTTATTTATTGTTTATTATGCCACGAGTATGTATTCAACTGTATAAAATAATGAAAAATGTTTTAAATAATGAAACATGAATACCTGTAATCTATATACATTATTATTATATTTTAAAAATTGTTAATATTTTTGTTTATGCTGATATGAAATTATTTAATTATATAATTATAAATTCATGTTTTTGGGGATAAATATTGTGTCAAGTGTCAAGTGATTATAAAATTAAATAATCACCGTAGTTATAATATATTCTCGATATAGATAACCGTGGACGTGGCCTATGTTCAATTTTGATAAAGTAGCCCAGATAATTATTTATCTAATATACTCAGTTTCATATGATAAATAATAATGTGTTTCTGACTGTTGGTCAAAAATTGACAGTTCTTATTTTTTAATTTGAAAGAGTAAAACTTTTAATTTTATTCAGGTTACATTGAGTTATTGAATCCAATATTAACTTGAATAACACTAGAAAAATTAATATTATGATACTTAAAAATAAATGATTATTTAGATTTTCGACTTATATTATAAGTAAAAACAATTTCTGAAAATAAAGATTTTAAATAGGAGACCTTGGAACAGTTGGAACCAAGTTAACATTTATCAAATCGGTATTTTTTCAATTGCTATATAGTCTTTAATAAAAGTTTTTTTTTTATAATTTTAAAAATCTTTAGTAGATATTATTATCTACTATTTTGGGATTAATGATAGGAATCTACAGTTGCACTTGAGAATCCATACCCAATGACTCGAAAACTTAGCTAAAATCTTAATATTATTGCACTGTTGAGTGTTTACTCTTTTAGTCTTTCATAGGATAGGGCATAAAGGTAATATTATAGTATTTATTATTTCATCGTAGTACACAACAGCTTGATAAATTATATTGTCTAGCACAGTAAATAACAAAATTATTATTAATTTAAGAATTTTCTAGTAAAATGATCAACTAGAAAATTTTAAACCTACTTCCCTTTTTATACACAAACCGATATTACTTAAGTGTTTTAATGATTTTGTTTTTATACATTAACATTAACAACATCCTAGTTGTTCTCGTATTTATATACGATATACCTATTGTTATGTACACATGGTTCTGGATCTATTCTAGTTATCTAAACTCTAAACGATCGCACTTTATAATAATTTATAAAAATGTAGGTATTTAAAAGTTAAAACTTACCGACAACCGTAATTCGCAGCTACACGCAAACAAAACACTGAAATAATAATATTGTCGTACACTTTCAAGTGGTGAACGTAGATTTTAAAAATGAAGTAACGAAGACCACTGTATTACGTACATTACTTAATAGCTGTAACGATAATTTTTCAAACACTGACAACACTGTACAACATTGATGTGGGGGTGTCATTGTACCAACGTCAATATAGGGCTATAATTAAAGCAATATCATTGAAATTTATTTCTTATTTTTTAGTTTTAAATTTCTGTTGTTGTATATTAGGGTACAGATCATGAGCCCTACGACAATTTAGTTAACTTGAGAAATGATTACCGGAAATACAAACTGGGTTTTAATTTCGTGATGATACGAGCACTTGCTTAATACAGTAGAAATATAAATTTATTATGTCCATAAATTAATTTTTAGTTTTTAGTTGTTATTTATAATTTAAAAATAAAATGATGTATTGGTTTTACAATGCTGTGTGTTTTTTTCTGTTTGTAATCACCGTTTGGGGTAGTAAAACTGCTTTGATTTTCTTCAACAGTATCTTATTCGATCTACAATTTTTTTTTTATAAGCATTTAAAGTTCAAATCTTGACAATATACGCAAAAATCACGAAAATGGCAAATTATTTTGATAAATTCATAAAAATTTAATATCAGATTCCTCATAAGTTTGTCTACCTTAATCGAAAAAAAATTTGAACGAAATTAGATATTTAAACAAAGAAGAACGATCTTAGTTTTGTGTTATATTTTAAAATATTATTCGTGTATACTTGAAACTTGTAAGGTATATTATTATATACAAATATGATTATAAACAAAATATATTAATAATAACTTAACCGGCTACCGTATTAATAGTAACAATATACCTAAGTAAAATATAAAATATCCTAGGTAGGCTGACAAATCATCTCCGCTCAGAATCGTTTTTAGTATATGATATTATATCATTGAATTCAAATTTAACACCATCCATTACAGTGACCCACTTGTAGCCTACTGTACAGCAGAGCTACACCCACTTTTTTAAATTTTATTATTCACATAGTTATTTTAAAGTCGCATATTTAATCAAAGAATATAGAACACTCTTAGAAGTGTGCGTAGCATACCCCTACTCATTTAATTGGTTAATTTATAGAATTGAACAATATAATATAAGGTGTTCCAACTTTTTTTCTGATCTTCAGCGTCGAAGACGCGGTTTCCTTCCCACAGCTCGTAGTAAAAATTCCTGGCTGCGACACTAATGAATGAATAATACAGTTTGCACGAGGATACCAATGTGCGTCACGAAAAAATACAAATAAGCGAAATAGGACGTGTACAATCTTCGGGACTACAACAATAATAAAAATGGACGAGACTATAATAGCAAGTACGAATATGTGACGAGGAGAGCGTAAAGAGGGAGAGAAGGACGGCGACGCGCAGCAAACTGAAAAAAATCAATACGATATTACGCTGCGGTCCATCCAAGGCGACAACCGCCGCCGTAGACGCTTTCACCGGGGTTTTTTCTTTATCCCATTATTAATATTGTTTTACATTATTTTATTTTTTTGTCACAACGCTCATCGTCGGTGCCGCTGTTGTCTCCCAAAAATAATAAAAATAAATATTGTTTAGATAAAAACAATCGGCGAACCGGCTGAGAGCGAAAAGTTACAACTCTGCTCGCCGCCGCGTACAGTAGTTTCGGAGCGACTATTATTTAATGTTCCGAGGATGATTCATTTGGCGTTCCCCTCCTTCGTGCATACTGTATTTTTATTATTATCTCCCCCTTTCCGAGCGTACGCGTTATATCGGCCCCTTTTGCCCGCGTGCATTTTATATTTATAAACGAGATTTTCTCCGCGTAGGCCTGTCCGAACATTATATTGTATATTATTAATGTCGTCGTTGTTCCTGCGGAAATAAAAACCAAAAGTTTTCCAAGACACGTGACGATTTCGTCGCGACACCGATCATTTAATAATATTATTAAATTTGTCTTCACCCATTTCTCGTATTTTATACACCACTCGGCCGCGTTGTCGTTTTCACTCATCGAATTTCGTGCTGCGGTCGTTCGCAGTGCGTGTGTGGGAAGAGTGCTCTTATTTTAGAAACATTTAATTTGAGACTACGACGGCGGCGCGGGTGTCTGGTATTCTCGTCGTTCCATTTAAAGGCTCCGCCGAACCGGCACCGTCACCTCAGTTGGTAACACTGCCGGAGCCGCCACCGTATCAGTCGCATAGCGTTATCTACGCGTCTGTTCCGCCGCCGCGTCCATCCTCCATCAATTCGCTACGACGCTACGGCGGTAGTTTTCTCTCGCTCGGGCTTAGACACTTTCTAATCTCTCTCTCTCGCTCTTCCACCCGCCGACCGACGAAAGGAGACGGCGGAGAGGACGAGAACGGTGAAAAAACCAAATAAATTTAGCCAACCGTGCGTATATGTATGTGTGAGTGTGTGTGTGTGTGCATCGGTTGGATGAGTAAACGCCGATAATAGACTAAGAAATGGGAGAAAGAATAAATAAACTTAAGAAACCGAGCCGTCCAGACTCCAAAGTTCGAATTCGACACACATAAGGAAAGAAACAACACAGTATGGATTAATTAATATTCGTGTTGTGAATTTGTGATGAGATGTTTTTTTATTCTCGAATAGCACACCCATACACGCGCGTATCGTGGAAAATGATACGAGATAAATAATGGAACTAAAATAATATTAAAGAAAAAAACCAACAAAATAAAGTAGAGAGCATCAAGTTTGAAATACGTATAATTTGTCGATGAGAAATTAAACACGCATGCATTAAAATACTTAAAATAATATATAGGTATAAAATAAATGCTCCTACGGGAACATATCGCTTTATAACAGTGTATAATATGATTATTAGATTTTTTTATTGAAATGTTAGTATTATATGTTTTTGAATTTATAAATATTTTTTTTTGTTTTGTAATAATAAAAGATTACGTTGTGGAAGTACTAATATTATATATATATTTTTTTTATTTTATTTTATTTAATACCAAAACGTAAAAGACGAAAACTTTGTTTTATAAATATACATAATATCATATGCGTATTGTTGTATATAAATTTTTTGTTGAATTATTTTTACTGTCTGTCGGTGGACCTGAGCTTCTCCTCGATGACTTCTTGGGAAGCTTCCGAATGGTCAGTGGCCTGGAACGCCTTGTGTACGCCAACCAATGACTTCTTGAGCGCGTCGTAACTGGACGAGTAGACCATCTTCTTCTTGACTTTGGCTGTGTCCGGGCACCAGCAGAGCAAAAAGAGCTTTTGCTTCTTTGAGCTCTCGGACGTGCCCTGACACTGGTGAGTGTACTCGAAGTCAAACAGACCGTAACGGCATTCTTGCGGGCCGGCCTTTTGTAGGTCTTCTAGGAACAGGTCGTAAGTAGAGTTGCGCTCACCGATCACCTCGATGTCGATCTGCTTCTCGTCCTTGATGTGAAACACCACGTATCTGTGCTTCTTGTCCTTTTTGATCTCCTCGTAGACCTTTTTGCACGCATCCGCTACGGTTACTCCAGATGCCATTTCGGACCGATTTACGATTTCGATTAGACTGTGCGTGTGCGCAATAAACGTTTATCGCTTCGACGGGCGAAAAACAGAACGGTGCGCGGGTTTTTGCGGTAAACTACTCGCACACACGATCGGAGAGAATTATATGAATAAAACGCCCGACGTCCGCCGCAGGAAAACACTTAGACAATTTGTTGTACTGTACGGCACAGTGTTGTACTACTACGGGCATTGGATTCTTACAATATGACTCAGCTCGACTCCGATTTAAGCACACCCCAAGGAGCATATATGTTCCGTTATCATGGAAGAAAAACCGAATACGACGCGTTACCGCACGGTACCGTACCTGTGTACGCACTGCCACCACACAGCCCAAGTCAGCTGACCGAAAATCGTAATCAGACGCCGGTGAAACGCCAATGGTGATACGATTGATACCACGGTTTTGATAACGTGATTGATACGAATAAGTAATTACCACGGACTATTATAATAGTATAATAGTCCGTGGTAATTACTAATTACGAATGGGCTGCAGTCTGCAGACTGTAAGTTGTTGCGGGCTCACGAGTCACGACATTGCGGTAGCGTACGTCGTCTTCCCAAGTTACTCAGCTCATTATTTTTTATTTTCTACGCATACCTTTTCGGTTTTTCAATACGTTTTTATTTATTAAATAATTTTGATTGTTTTGATTTGCTAGCTGGTGGGTTGACGATTTGTATTATAATAGAATTGACACACTTTTAATTACATTGGTTACAGTAAGTTATGATTGTAACCACGATTAAAGATATACCTTAAATAAATATATCTTAAATCGTGATTGTAACATAATTTTACACATTATTACCAATTACCATTGTCCATTGATTATAGTTAATAAAAACTAGTATTTATAATCAATGATATGATCAATGAATCAATGAATTATTATTAATTGATAATAGTACTTATATTATTGGTATATAATGATTAATGAGTGTAAATGCGAAATCAGTTAGGAACCCATCACTATCTAGTTGAGGGGTCAAAATCAAAAAAATTCCCAGTAACTTTTAAAGCGTCTGGAAAAACAAGAAAAAAAGTGGGTTAGTGGATGTCGCTTTGCTGTACAGTAGGTTACAATTGGGTCACTGTTTAATGGATGGTATTAAAATTGACGAATAAGACGATTTGTCAGTGTGGACTGTGGATAGGTATTTTATATTATATTTATATTGTTACTTATTATTACTTATTATTAATACGGTAGCCAGTAAGTTGAATTAATATTAAAATATTCCAACAAAATAACTTACATCGTTATTCTTGGTTATTTAATATGTAATTTCGTTCAAATTTGAACAAAAAAAAAACTGTGTTCTTATATTTTTAAATTTTTTTGTAAAATTCGAACTGAAACTGCTTATAAAAAAAAATTGTGCCTATGTATTTTTAATATTTTTCAAATGCCACTGTAACAGTATATCTGTTACATTTTCACGCTTTTTGTTCCAACAAATAAAATTGTATTGATATTGGCGGAAAAAAAATTGAAATTTGAAATTGTCCGTAAACAGCTCAAAATGAGTCAACATCTTATGGTGTTTAGAAAATGAATATATTCAGGATAATATAATATAATTATTCAGTGAAATTTCCATGCATCTAGAGTAATTTGTTTTTGAATTAAAATAAAATAATCACCACATGAGAAATAGAGTGAATATCCAATTTGTAAAAATATGAACTTCAAACGCTCATAAAATTTAATTTGACTTGCTGACATTTTTTTTTTGATAAAAGTAGACAATTTTATGAGGAATCTTGTATTACATTTTAAAATTTTAGATTTAAAAAGAAAACTTTTTATGAATTTTTAACTGAAAATAATTTGCAAATTTTCGTCATTTTTATAAGTATTTTGTTAATATATGAACTTTAAATGCTTATGAAAAAAAATTGTGACTACAGATTTTTAATATTTTTCATCTGCATTTGAAAGGAGTCTTTTATTAAGTTTCAAGCTTTTTTACACAACAAATAAAATTTAATTGACATTTGTGGAAAGTAAAACTAAAAATATTGGAAACTGAATATGACCGTAAACAATTCAAAACAAGTCAAAATATTTTGAACATTTTATCGTGTATAGAAAATGCTAATATAAATAACCAGTGAAAATTGAATATACGGTAATTTGTTTTAGAGTTACAGCAAAAACCAAAATCGATTTTGCGTAAAAATTCCCGTTTTTCCTTAATTTTTCTTTTGTTTTTCCCTGAGCTTTTGAAAACTATTGCGGGCGTTGTATAATGCAGACCTCCCGAATGCACCAACTAGATTCACTTTCCCATCGAACAAGATACTGTTGAAGAAAATCGAAGCAATATTTCGATTTTCGACTACTTATCGTGTACACGGGACACAAAGAAAAACAAATAAATAAGTAAAAAACACACATCATTGTAAAATCAATACATTCATCGCTCCGTTCAGAATCTAAAACAAATTGAAAACTAAGATTGAAACCAGTTTTCGAAAAAATCGATTTTGTTGTTGATTGTATCTCCAAAAAAAGTAACTGTAGATACATAAAATGTTCACTGAATGTTTATGTTGCAGTTTCATAAATATACCATAAATATACCACAAAGTTTTCAAAATATTTTACACTTTTTGAGCTATTTATAGACATATGAAAATTTTGATTTTTATTAGTTTATTTTTTAATTATTGTCGATAAAAAATGTTTGGCTCAGTCAAAAATCTTTTTAATACAAGGTTCCTCATGAGTTGTTGTTATTAAGAAATTAAAATAAAAGTTAATTGTAGATCCACAATACATTTTTATGAGCGTCTGAAGTTAGAATTTCGACTGAAAGTTCATATAAATCTCAAAAATTGATGTCAAAAATTTTATAAAAATTAAGTTTAGATTTTGTAGATACTTCAAATTATATTTTAATAAGAACACTGGGTACTGGGTGTCTGGGTAGGTACTAGGTACACATTTTCGATTTACAATGCAATTTAATGTTAATGATTAGCTTAGACTTTAGAGTCTATAAACTTAGACGAGTGTAGAAACTAGAAAGTATAAAAAAAATAGATAGAAGTATATGACTACGACCATGTTTAGTATAAGTACCAGCTACCCACCGAGACAATATTCTTATATTTTATGCTTTACAAAATTGAAAATATTCTTTGACTATTGACAAATATTTTTTATAAATTATAATCATAGTTTTTAATTTTATATTGAGTTATTATACATTTATAACAGTACAAAATACTAAAATGTGTAAAACTAAAACAAATAATAATATTATATAATATTTATATCAACTACTGAACTACCTATATATTTTGTACTCAACGTTTTGTTTACATTATGGCATAGATTAAATAAAATATTTTTAATCTATAATTTTTGTATCTACATTTTTTTTCTATTCTTATTTGTAAAAGTAAAAAGTAAAAATAAATATAAGTCGTGAATACCTACTGAAGTATTGAATGTAACGCGATGTCGATAATATTATGTAATATTCTCATTGGCTTTATACTAAGGTGAATAAGGTAGTAACTAGTAAGGTCTATGATATTATTCTACATTAGTACATTACTACATCGAAATATAATATTATAATATTACACCTTTCACCTGTTCCGTAGAAGAGAAGCGACGGGTGAAATTTCCGAAGGGAATATTTCGAAAATTCTTAGCGGTCACACTGTGCGGGAACGAACACGTTGTGCTCGGTTGGTGACCTAAGTGCCAAGCGGTGATACGTAAACATAACTGTAACGTAAGATACGTACACGTTTCACCTCTCATAATATACTTTGTATAGATCGTTTAGTGTTTGGAGTATAGACACTAGACAGTGAACGTTTTTTTAAATTTTAGTGCATACATATTATTTCATTCAACCCATCATCATCGTCTGTGTTAAACTTTTTTCTCAAAAATGGTAAAAAAGGAGAAATTTGAACCTTTATTCACCAAAGAAGAAGAACAATTGTTGTCTGATTTTAGCAGAAATGTTTCCACCAAGTCTTCAGCACTGTTCTACGGCAGCGCATTTATGGTGTCCGCATTGCCCATATGTAAGTACTTTAAACCTTACATTACAACATTGTATTACTAGGTATCTTACTACTTAATCGAATTTGCCGTCTAATCCAAATTACTTATTTCCACAGGGCTCTACTGGAGAATACACATGATCGAAATGATGCCAGCCCTTGTTTGGTTCATTCTTGTCACTTTGGGCAGCACATACCTCATCTCATTCGCCTACAAAAACACCAAGTTCATATTGAAACACAAGGTATGTGTGTTGAACTATCTGTTTTTATGTAATATTGTGCTTGTTGAGTGTACATCATGGATTCTTATTTTTTAGATCGCTATTAAAAGGGAAGAAGCCGTAACCAGGGAAATCACAAGAAAATATGCTGATGACAAAAAAATCAGCAAGAAAGAAAAGGACGAAAAGTACATAATATATATTTTATTGCTTTATTATTTTATTTAAATGCTTTCAACTATTTATTTTTTTCTTATAATTATTTAATACTCATAATGCAATAAATAGGCACCAAAAGAAATGATTTTGTTAAACAACTGATTCATAGCAATTTTATTGCTTAGTGAGTTTTAGAGGGTTAAATAGTAGATATCAAAATGATTTGTTGTACATAATATGGAATTATATATTTAAGAAGTATGCAATACATGTAGTCTTCATCTAACAAACATAATAAATACCAAATTTAATGTTAGCTTTAATATTAAAGTGAGTTAACTTATTATCAAACTTACAAGTAAGAAGGTTATCTATATTTGTATGTCAGATTTTTACAATATTACAATTTTTATGCCAGTTATGATGATTTTTAAATTTTATATACTCATAACTCATTTAAAAATGTAAAAATGTCTAACATAAATATATAATGTTCTTACCTTTAAGTTTATTATTATTGATTATTTTCGCTTAGGTAAATTAGAATTTGAGTTCAGGATATTGTTGTTTTTATATTAAACATAACAGAAAAATAATTTTTTTAATACCTTTATGGATTTTGTCTTTTGGGTGGGTTTCACGAATTTAAAGTAAAAAAAAAATTAATCACTATTATAAAACTGATTTCACATATTAATTTGTTTAAATGATATTGTATCAAATCCTTATAAATATTTTTTTTAAAAATTTTTTTTTTTTTTTACTTAAGAAATTTACAATCTATACAACATTACGTACAATGGGCAAATTTGATAATATACTTAATATAATATAAAATAACAGAAGTTAACATTTATGGACAGGCACTCAGCAGCATCACTCGACCGAGAACATTTTAGATGTCGTGGTTTTTTTAATTTTAGTAGGTTTCTAATCCACTGTCTTTTAAGTCTTCTACGTACATTGCCAGGAAGTGAGGTGGAGGAAAGTTGCTTTATTAATGGATTACTGTGAGAGTTTAAGTTGGAGTGAAATTTAGAGTAATGTGCTTTAGCTAATTGATTAAGTGTAGGAATTTTTAGGTCTTTGTGAAGATTATTGTTTGTGAAATACCAAGGAGAAGATGTTATTAATCGTAGGCAGATAGATTGAAAAGCTTGAAGCGTGTTGGTGTTAGAGGGCTTTGCAGAGCCCCATAACTGGATACCATATGTCCAAGCTGGTCGAATTATTGATTTGTATATAGTAAGTTTATTGGAAAGGGAAAGTTTGGATTTTAAGAGTGGTCTAAGGATATGAAGTCTAGAGTTAACAGTTTTACGTTTAAGTTTAATGTGTTGGCTCCAGGTTAAGCGTTTGTCGAGAGTTAGCCCAAGGTATTTAACTTCGTTTGCCTTAGGAATTGTTATATTGTTTAACGTGACAGGTGGAGAATCGAGATTACGCAGTGAAAAAGTTACTTGTACAGATTTAGTTTCTTTTTTTTGGATTTTCCATCTGTTTGCCCACAAGCTGATCATATTTAAATGGTTTTGGATCATTTCACTGGCTGTGACGTGGCTTTCATGGGAGGCGGTTATTAGCGTGTCATCAGCGTATGTGCCTAAAGATGTATAAAATGTCTTGGGTATTTTAAAACTTACAAAACTTTTGTTTAATTGCAACAACAGCATATATATTATAACATTTAGGACTGAAGATATTTCTAATAATTCTGATACCAGTATCAACAGTATTACTGGTTATATAGTATTTTTGATTGTTACCGAAAATACCTTACCTCGGTAATTACGGAAAATATCATACCTCGGCCAATACTGGATATCAGTGAATTTATTAGTGTTTCCAAGTTTCCACCCTGGGAAATAGCCACTATATTATGTCATTACGATTATATAAAAATAATAAATGTAGGTATATGGTATTTTTGGTAACAACGGTAATTATCAATTCATGGTATGCTGGTATTCAAAAATACTGCCAGCCCTAATTTAAATATAATATGGTTTCAAATTGATGTTTCATGACCATAAACCATTTTCTATGCCTTAGAATACTAAAAATAAAACTGACAATCAACTTAGGAACAAATTTTCTTATAATTTAAAAACTTATTTTTTATGTTTTGTACTTATTTTATAATGTAGTGTTGTGTTTCTGATAACTGGTAGCTATATAGAGATATGTAAATTTAAATATTTCAATAAGCAAATTAATTTCACTGGATTTATTTTTATGAAAAATGACGCAGCAACTTGTTTAAAATTTACCAAACAATATAACAGAAAATATTCTGAGTGAATATTTAATTTAGTTGATTAGATATGGTAAAGTGAATCCATATAGGTGCTCGCCGTAGCTCAGAGTGATTGCTTCTGAATATGGGATGATTTTGGATCTATTACATATTTAAATCACACGTGGTGTCCTCTTGGAGATCCCCTGGAGGCAATTTGAAATAAAATGACACTTGGTTCATATTCTTGTTAATTTGACATTGTACATTCTTTTATCATTATATATTATAATGCATAGATTATTAGAGAACGAAGCGATGTATTATATACATGATTTTGTATTCAATCAAAATTTATATTAAATTTCTTCATTTAAAATACTTTGTTTTATATTTCTATTATGTATCTAAATTATTGATAGTACCTTTAAAAGTTTAATTAGATAATATCAAATTGTTTAAAATGTTTTTAAATATAGATTTGTTGCATTGCAAAATTATAAGTAAGATGAACAAATTATTGTGTTGTTTTCTACATTGTAAATGACTTCTCTTAATAAGGGATTTTAAGAAATTAAATGTATACATATGAGAAATTTTTTTATTGATTTTTAGGCCAATGAATATGTATATAACATTAATCATTACCCATATTTTATTTAGTTAATTTTATAAGTGTAAAGTAATTCCGATTTTTTTAATGATATTATTTTATTTTATGATTTTAGAGCTCTATTCCAAAAAAACGATGTAGCGGATTATGAAGCAACAGCATTTTCAATTTTCTACAACAATGCAATATTTTTGGTCATTGTGATTTTGCTCAGTTTCTATCTTTTGAAAGGATTTTCAACAACAGCGTATCCTTTTATTATATATTTCATATATGAGAAACTCAAATAACTCTAATATTTAGAAAAAGCTATGGCCATATAAGAGTCTAATTTTTGGTATCATATTGAATATTGGGATTATCATAATATTTTGCTTACATCTTTGAATTGTTACAAAACAAAATAGGAATAAAAAATCTATTTTGTTCTGTTTTCAAGATATATTATAGAATTGCATGGTTGGAACAAAATAATTAAAAATGTATCCATTTCATGTTTTTGTCCTTTTCCTTCAGAAAACAGTTTCTTGCTTAGAAAGTTTTACATTCCTTTATTCAATACATTCTACACCTTGTGATCCATGAGTGAAAATAAATTATTTATGTGTTAACTAAATCACGTAAAAGTGTAATATATAACTTATCTAAAGTGTTAAATAGTAGTTATTGTTTTCGGTTTGCATATTATTAGATTACCTTAACTCAATATTCATAGGAATTACATATTTTCTGTTGGCATTGCAAGTGGATTAATTGCTTTGTTTTCAACTGGAACTCAGTAAAAACACTAAAAACATCCTTCATGGACTGCCTCCTCAACATCGAAGAATCTGGGAGTTCTATGAACTTTTGAGTTAAGTTATACTGAAAGAAGTATATGGACTAAAAAAAATTGTGTACACAATTTGTAAAAATAACATATTAGATCCTAATGTATAAAAAAAATGTATTATTTTTTTTTTACTATTGTTTAAAAAAGTTATCTACTTGAAATAGCTATTGCAAGAGTTGAATCACTCGCAGTATGCTAATAATATAGTTTATCTTTGTTCATTTTAATTTTTAATAAGATCAATATGTATTAAAATAAAAAAAAAATTATTTGATAAATTATCATATTTATATTATATTTTAGTTACTCATTTGTATCTGCAACAGTTAGTTGTATAAGTAACCAATGTTATTTGAGTATTTAAATTAAATTACTCTTATGTAATACGTTGTTAAAATGATTGTACGGACATTTTCCTCAGTGATATACATTGTTAGAAATTGACAATTATGTAGTGAGTGTGAGTGATTGATATTAAATTAAATTTGTAGTTTGAATTATTTGCTTTAAAGTAAGACAGCAAGAGGTTTAAACATCAATATGTTCAAGTAAAAACATTTTCTACTTGCCCTTTCGAATTGTATCAAGTTTATTTTATATATTACACGCAAGTAGAGACAATATTATTATTCCTGTGGTGTACACTATACTTCAGCGTAAAAATAAAGAAACTTATATTGAATTACTGGTTGCTCTAAAAGATAAATATGAATCACTTTCAATAATTTCAATCGATTTTGAACATTCTGAGGTACTGGCAATTAAGCAAGTATTTAATAATGAAGTATCAGTGCAATTGTGTTTTTACCATTTAAACAAATCTATCTGGCGAGAAGTTCAAGAGTTTGGATTAGCTGTTAGATATAAAGAAGACAAACGTTTTAGAGAGGCTATAAAAATGATTCCTGCTTTAGCATTTCTTCCTGCAAACATTGTAAAAAAAGGTAATTTATAATTTTTTAATGTATAAATGTATGTAATTTTTGAGTATTTAAAAATTTATAGTAATGTCACTACTATCTAATTCTTTTAAATCATTGGATGGATTAGTCGATATTTTGGTATATTTTGATTCAACTTACGTCAACGGGACATACAAATTCATAACAACGAAGTACGACACAACTAGCTTTTTACGACATCCACCACACACGTGGAACGTTTACAATGCCACAAAAGAAGGCTATGGTTGGACCAACAACATATCAGAAAGGTTCAACAATAAATTTAAAAATATTGTAAGAATTAAACATCCTAACTTATATATATTTATTGAATAAATACAGATGTGTAAATGTGCAATGCGTCTGCAATGACTGCATTGGTTCAAAAATGAAATAATAAATGTACCAAAAATAGTTAGTTTTAAGGAAAAGAAATTGCAATCATATTGTACAGAATTTAAATATAATGACGATAATGGCATTTTATACTATTTAAAAAACATAAGTCAGTTGACCTAAAATAATTATATAATTTATTTTAATATTATTGTATTTCATTTTAATTTATTCATTTTTACGACATTTTGTGTTGACATTTTATAATTGTGATTTATTATATCTTGGTTATTTGATTATATTGTTTATGTATTTATATATTTTGTAGTATTGCCATTTAAACATTAAATTGTTCATTAAAAATTAATGTATTTAGATTATCAAAGTATACAGGGGACCAAACGTCCTATGGCTAATAATTCTCCGGGACGAAACGTCCTATCTTAATAATTGCCGGGAATGAAACGTCCGTGGACTGGTTTTTTTTTACGGGGATGAAACGGCAGGGGCGAAACGTCCGCGATTCTTGAAGTTTGTATGTCATACGAATATACGATGCATTTTTAATGTTTTTAGGGAATCAAAACGTTAGTTCTACTAACTATAAAATTGGTTTCTTTTAAAGATTAGCTTTCAAGTTTAAACAAATTCTATATTTATTAAAATAATATAAATTGTCAATGAAGTGAGATCGTCCGAACATTGGGATAACCATTTAGTACATTTAGTACCTTCCACACATTTACGTCATGCTCGTGCACTTGAATTTATTTTGTTATAGTGTTAAGATCGGACGTTGGTCTTTTTACATTATATTTGACATCGACTAATAACCAAGTTGTGACCGAATAAAATAGTATATAATATACCAAAAGCCAACAAATTGTAATGTGTTTATGCCCAAATTCTGTGTAACAATTAACTATATAATGATCGATCTTAATATAATGTCACAATCTGTCCTTTAATCTTTTACATCGTTGTTCAATAATATTCATTAGCAACACATATTATGTACCTACTAATAGTTAAAAAATTGACGAGTGCACGTAGCAGAACACAATATCGCGGGCTTTCGAGTATTTAAAATGTGAAAACTGGTTGGCACAGAATCACTACACACTATAATTTCGTCAGAGTTGGTAGTGTTAGTTGGCATTATCAAATCGATTTCGAACAATGATCTCTGTGGTCAAAGGACGTGTGATACTGTGATAAAGTGTAAATACAATACGACAAAATAGTAAATACTAAATAGCTACCAAAATTGAAAATAGTTAACTATTAGTTTTATCGTCCTATAATTTATTTGCTAGTCATTTCGAATCTCGACGACTTTAAATCTCAACCGCCAGACCTCCGAGTTCACAATGTACGGTAATTGGAATTAGTTTGTTCGATGGAATTCAAAGGTGCGGGTTTTATCGGGATTTGTGCCGACGAAATTGCCAATTGGTCATGAACGAAGAACAAGTTGGCTTTAACTTGGCCGATCTTAGAAAGCTTTGCAAGTCGTACATTGATTATACTCGCACGTACATGGATCGCAAGGAAGTCAGGCGAATCAACAGGCAGCGTTCTACGTTGGACAATTTCGTGTTCCAGTTTTCGTCGGAAGTTGTGGACTTCAGCTCTCAATATGGCAGTGACATTAGCATATCTTACACGGCCAGTAATGTCACTGGCAGGCCGAGCAAGTTTCCAAACTACGGAGACTTTCCCCAGTCTTATGTTATGGTGAGTTTTCAGTGATTTAATGTATTAGCACCTGTGTGCCTGTTGTTTACTACACACAGTAATTAGTTGTAAGACTCCCATGACCTATAAGTCTACAAGTTACAGTAGAACTTCCATATAACGGTCACCGAAGGGACTGTAAATAATGACCGCTTTTTAGAGGTGCCCGTCCTACAGAGGTAGGATAACACTAGGATAACACACAACGGGACCAAAAAAATTGACCGTTACATAGAGGTGACCGTCCTATAGAGGTGACCGTTAACGGAAGTTTTACTGTACAATACAAATGTCACCTTTTAACAAACAAATTTAATTTACTATTTAATATGAAGTCTTCGATTTCAATCCTGGCCCAAATTGTTTTGTGTGATCAATAATATTAAATGCTTTATTTCTATAACTTGTTTCAATTTATTGTATTAACCATTGAATTTTTTGAAATTCAACTATTCAATTGATTATTATTTTGTTTGATGTCCAACGGCTTAAAATGAGTTTTAGGTTTTTATTTTTATTAAGCAATAATATTCTTTTATTTTTTTTACTCAGAGGAGTTATGGACCATGGAGAGAACTAGCACCATCTCGAAAATGCCCAATTATGCCACAAAATGCTGGAAAAATAAGAAGTGAAGATTATATAAGTAAGATCGATTAAAAATAAAACAAATAAAATTTTTGAATTTTTATTATTAACCTGTGTATTGCAGTATTATCATTTACAATACCAGTCATTCCTCTGGTCATCTCCATATTTGAAACATTTACTCCCGGGTCTGTTGTACGGATATCGGGCAAAGTTATTGATCTTCCTGATACAATGGCATGGAGATTACTTTGGGAAGGGCTGCCCCAAAACTGTAATGGCATGAGACATTCCCGTTTGTTTGCTCCAAAATTGAAATACATAAAGGAATTGGTCAAGTAAGACAAAATTATAAGTCTACTTTATACTATTTATCAATCTTATTAAATTTTTACCACAGAGAGATATGCATAGAGTTTAACCATTCCCAGTTGGATTACTATACCGAGCTAGATGCTGTATCTATGGGAGGTATTTTGAAGTTTCCAGAAAGCGGTGAGCTAGACGTCATGAATGTACCCATGGTTACTCATACTACCTCAGGATATGTTTATGATAATAATGAAGAACAAAACCAGAAATTATTGTCAGATGTTAGAGTGCCATCAAATGTAAAGCCTTCAAATGTAAATGCAATGGCTTCAAATGTAAATGGTTTTTAATTTTGTTGTGTTCCGAACATTTAATTATTGTAGTGTGTCAATTTATAGATACCTATGTCAACAAGTCTAGATCCATTTTTGAAACTGATCAAGAATATAGAAGAACTTGAAAATGAATGGCGTAAGGTACCTGCCATTGATTACACATTGCGATTGCCGGTACACTTTTTTTTTTATCCTATTATATTACATTATTATTATTATTAAATTCATAACTAAGTCTTTAAAATTGTAACTATGCAAATCTAGAATGAATCATTGATGCAAATATTTTCATACTTGGATTTAAAATCATTGCGACTTTGTATGAGGGTATGCAAGCGCTTCAATAACATTTGTACCGACGGATATTTCTATAGGGAATTAAATTTAAAAGTGAGTACCAGTGTTCAAAAATTAAAAATTTGAAGAAAAAAACAATCATTACAGTATGTTTTTAGCCTTATTGGTGTTCATTTTCCTATTCAATGCTCATTTCATTAGAGCCGTACTGTGACCGGATGACAAAGTTGGATTTATCCTGGTGTGGTATTACAAAAGGAATATTGAGCACAGCATTCAACTTGTATGTAATTTATGCTAAACAATACAACGATAATCATTTGTTTTAATTATTTATTGAATATTTAGATTTATAAAGAAATGTGGTACTAATTTAACTCACATACGATTAGACTGTTGTGGATTTGTCAATGATACCACATTAATTGCAATCAACTTATTTTGTAAATATTTGAAAGGTAAAGATATTTTCTTCATTTTATTTTTACTGAAATGTATATACAACTTATGGTTTTTCAGAATTGAGTTTAAGAAGTTGCACTTCGATTGATTTTGAACTGATATGTCCACCGCAAAGTTTCCCAGAAATGGAGCGTATAGATTTTTATAGAACAAATATCACCACAGAATGTTTAGCTTTTTATATAACGTGTATGCCCAAGTTGAAGCACATCAATCTTGGTAAACAGTTAACACTTATAAATATCATATAATTTTATATGAACTGTGTGTCTGTGATTATGTGTTTATTCATTTTGTTTTTTCCAATGATTAGGTTCCTGTAAACGAATCGAATGCATGGATCATGTTGCATATAAATTGTCAATATCGAACAAGCAACTAGTGTCTGTAGATTTTTGGAAGAGTTATACACTATCTCCTATTGGACTACGCTATTTAACTGTTCTCAAACAACTTGAAGAAATTGATCTCGGATGGTGGTTGGTATACGTTTAAATAAATAAAATACCATATCACCATGAATATTGACTTGGCTAACATTACTTTTATGTTTTCAGTTTAGCTTTGAGTATTCCTGGCGATAGTCTCTTGGACTTGGTCAAATCTTGTCCAAGATTAAAAAAGATCATTGTTGTGTCATTACGCGGTGTGTGCGACCGCGATCTACTAGCGTTTGCCGACTACTGTCCACTGCTGGAACAAATAGATTTGGTTGGCCTCAGAGCAATTACGGTTGATGCTTGCTCCAAGTTCCTACAGAAATGTAAAAACCTAAAGTTAATGGATGTTAATTTTTGCGAAAACATCAAAGAAGAGAATGTAAACGAATGGCGATTAAAATATCCCAATGTATGCATCCAATTTACTACTTCTGATCATTCAATTGTATATCATTACTAGATCATCACAGTAAGTTTTATTTTTTCCATTTGTTTTTTAAGCCTTTGAATAAAATATGTGTATTTGTAATCAAATGCTGTAAGTTCCCCAAAATACTATTTGGCGGAATACTTAAAAATACATTTAAATATTTAATAATTTATGTTATGAAATATGAGAAACTAAAATTTGAAATGTCTGCTTTTAAAACCAAATTTTTGTTACATAATTAGAGTTAAAAATAAATACATATTTATTAATAGTGAGAATCAATATTCGTGTAATCGTTTTTAATTTTATTATGAAATATAATGCCTATAGAATAAAGTTTATTCAATATTATGTTCAAACTCGAAGTAATATTATTTGTTAATGTTTTATTATTTTAAAAGACTTAAGTGAAATAAATATCATTAATTATTATTATAAATATAGTTTTAATTTTTTCATAACTGTTGCTTTCTTTGTTGTTCAATTTGTGGTTTGTATTAGTTGTATACTTGTATAATCTATAGGCAGGTGATCATATTTTAAGTTCAAAATTCACACTAACAATTATAGTATCTATTATTAGTAACTATTACCTAATATTATACAATCAAACTTCTGATAGTTTTTTTCTTTAATATTTATTATATCAGCATTAAATGCTTCACAATTTGAGTAAATTGAATTAGGTACTTTGGATATTATATGAATATCTTCTATTTCGTATGGGTTTTTTACATTGTTAAATGTAATTTAAAAATATGTATATTATGACTCATAATATGTCATGGTAAAGCAAAAATATAAATTACATATAAAATGTGCTCAACAACATTTAATAAATTTGACTAAAACACGTTTGTTATTCATTTTATATTATAATTCAACAATGTGCAATCAACAATATAATTGTTTTTATACTATATACTGTAATAATAATAGTAGTAGTAATAATAATAATAATAATAATAATAATAAAAAAAATCATCTAACAAACATAAAATGTACTCTATAAGTATACTCTTAAAATAATCAGGACCATTAAAAAAGTCGGATTGAATACCGTACAACTAACTTTATTTTAGTACACCAAACACCTGTACCGTATTTTGGGTTTTGTTTCAATTGGGGGAGGGAGGGAACTTTAACATACAAAATTATAGTAAATTAATAATATATATTTAGGTATATCAGTGTGTTTGTGTGTATTTATCTAATAAGAAAAACATGAGATTTCGAGAGTAGTAGTCAGTCACAGGCATTCACTTTGGCTATGGCACTCAAGTAATCTGCTACTTAGATATAAATAATAAACTATTATACAAATTAAAATTTCATAAATACCAATTTATAAATTATAGCAATGATGTTTCAGAGATGCATTTGACTGATGAATGCACGATAATGACATGGCATTTAATTATGAAGTTATTTGTTTAAAATAAATTTAAATTACATTACATTATTTTTCTATCTAAGATCTTATGTAGAATAATATAATATGTACAACCCTAAACGATCTTATCCTGTATAAATATATATATTATATAATCACGTATATAGTTATTAGTTCTATTTTTTCCCTGGATTTATCTCTGAATTCCAAGTAGTGTATCACCTATGGCGTTGGTTCACAAACATGTATGTGGTAGGCAGTTGTAGCGGTGATGCATTTTTAGAACCGTTGAAAATATTATCACGTGTGTGTTACTTTCTCGTCGTTCTGGCCAAGAGTGACAAAAACGCCATGAATCGAAAGGCGATGATTAATAAAAATAATGAAGCTATGTCCAAGGTGAGGTTTGACTGGAAAATAAACGAAACAATAAGAATAGATTAGATATGTTGAAACTCGGTACATAATAAAATACTGTGGTCGTAGCTAAAGATATCTCTGGCGACAATAATATTATTCGCCAACCGTTATGTTTGAGTTTAATTAAAAACCAACAATAATCAACAGCGTTGTTGTCTGTTTACCTCTAGAAAACTGTTCGATTCCAAGACAGCGTGACCAGAACGGGGACACGTCGTATTCACCCTGTTGCACTGGATGGTATCGATGTCTGCCCACTGGTTGACTTGGAGCCCTTCATTGGCATACTTGAACCACGAGAAGAAGCTCAGCCACCGGAAATAATACGGAATCGATCTTGAAATCAAACAATATTATAATATATTATTATACTCAACGATAACTATTATTATATAATATCGCATAATATTTATATTCGATACAAACGCGTTGTACAGAATAATCAATTATTTATACGTATAATTTTACTGTAATACACGATATTGCATTGTGTACGTGCGTGATAATAATATAAAAATGGTTTGTAATTTGTGTGCACCGGAACTTACCCGACGTTCAAAAAGTAACCGCCAAACAGCAGGAAAGGTATGACGATCGTGGGCCCCACAGAAAGTGCGACCGATATGGAACCACTGGCGCACGATACAAAGTAACCTGAGAAAACCAAATGAAATCGTGTAGTAGAACAGGACAGTGTTATTAGTAATTATAATTTACTTTTAAGGGGACGTTAAAGTGACATTTGTTGTCTCCATATTACAAGTGTGTAACATACCAAATTGCAGATTTGAGAAATCAGCAGATCACGTTAATGGTTAATCTCCGTTAATTTTAATATTAGAGTGAATTTACCTCCTATACAATTTAAAGGTAACATTATTATCTAGGCAATGCGAATGGCTTTATATTATATTTTAAATAGAAATAGAGTTATGAGTATTTTAAAACTGTAAATTGTAAGTAATTTAAAATTAAAATATGATAAAAAGCCTATGTCATTGGCTAGATAATAATCTTACCTTTAAATTGTATAAGAAGTCAATTCACTTTAATTTTTAAACCAACTAAGATTAACGTGATCTGCTGAGCGTACAATTTGCTATGTTATACATTTATAATATGGAGACAACAAATGTCACTGTAACGTCCCCTTAAGGACGTAAGAGCTTAAAAAAAAGGTAGCTGGCTATTTTTTAAGGGGTTGAGCTTAGGCAATTGTTACGGTTGCTTAGCGCCGTGCCGTACGGAAAAAATCAGATCAACCATTAATTCAGGAACGATTGTCGGTTGGTAACCACTTTACAGGAAAAATGATCAGAGAATTACTATAGTAGAATCTCGCAGAATAATTAGATTTTGATAATTTTTATTTTTTTATTCGTAAGAAGTAAACTTTATTCTGCTCGATTTGAACCGTTATTTTTGAATTAACTTTAAATAATGCCAGGAAAATACTGAACAGATGAGTGATTAATTAGACTTTTATTACAAACATTGAGAACTGTACTGTTATAGATACTGTTATACTTAGATATTCGGGCGGTTCACTTACCGAACGACACGGCGACCAGACTGACGAGTGTTATGAACAGGACAGCCGTGAGGAAGTGTATGAACTTAGGGTTTAGGCCCACAATGTAGTACATGATGGACGTGAACAGTATGGGTATCACCAAGAATATCGGTACCTCGGCGAGGGTCTTGCTCAGGAAGTACACGTCCGTCCTGTACATGCCGTTGTGGTGTTCGCGCATGAACACCGGAAGTTCGGAACAGAAAACCTGCGATGATGGAAATATTAATTTAATTATATGGTACCTATGCGCAGTAATGTTTGCTGTCTTGTAAATGTTAAACTGTAATACATTCGTCAATTCGTGTTAATGTGTTATGCTTGTTATTTGTCCCATCCACTTTGCAGTAGTTTATGCAAATGGAACTATTCTCGTGAAGGCGGGGGGGGGGGCTATGTGCCCTTTGATAATTTATTTGAGTATATACCCCCAAAGGCTTTTATCGTACGCATATTATATATTTAACTTAACTTTACCGTTAACGCAAAGGCTCAAATACACTCATATATCTTATTTTGTCGTCATCGTTATTGCCTATTGGTATAAGTAGTAATTATAGTACAATTACGTATGTACTTAGTACTTACCTATATTTCATTATTGTGATTTGTAACTACAAAACCATTAGTACATTTCGATCGGTATATTTATCAATGTTTAATTAGTGTATATTATAATAATATAATACTGAGTGATTAAAAAGAAATATTTAATTTTAAATTTTAAAACTACTAACATTTTTTAGGGTTACAGCTTCAAGTGCCTATACTATATTATAAAAATAAAAATTGCGGTACTAGTCCCGGAAGTTTAATCTTATCAAATAACTTCTAAAATTATTTTTTAATTATTTTTTAATTATTTTAAACATAAAATGAAATATAAATACCACGCGCTTACGAAATTTAAATAATCAACGTAGGTAATATAATATAAAAAAAACCTGAGTAATTAACACAAGTATAATTATATGATTTATGAATAATGTCCGGTGTCTGAAACTTTAATACAATGGTTACCATTTTTATTTTTATACATATATTATATTATTACAGGCAATACTCGAGGCTGTCAACCAGAACCTTTTGTTTTTAGTTTTACTATTTACAAATAAACTTACGTGAGTATTAAAATTAATCTGATCCAGGTATTAAAAAAATAAACTAATAATTTATTATAAGTACTGGATTAATTAAACGTTTAAGCATAAACTTAATGACATTTTTACTGAATTAAAAAATCTTTGTTTACACGTTGAAAATTTTTAACTCAATATTTTTGAAGGTTCTTATAAAGGTAGTATAGGCAGACTATAATCTGCCCTAGCGCACTTCCTATTTGCGTCACTGCTCCTCCCCTGACCGGAGTTTTAACGTTTACCTTAGGGAGATCAGTCGTACTGAGTATAGGACCCATAGTCGGAAATCCATTAAAATTGCAGGGGCGTTCTAGCATTATTAACATCAATGCGAGTGGGGAGCTTTTATCCCATACAACTACGAACAGAAGGGGCTTGGCGGATTTTTGGGGGGCTAAGCCCCGTTACGGCCCTTCCCCCCGTCTACTGCCAATAGAGGATTGGTATAAAGGTACTCACGTTAATAACAGCTAATACGTTCTGGAACGTCATGTTGGATATACACATGAACAGTGCTCCGTTGATGTTCATCACGCCGTCTTGGTCCAGGTGCTGGTTGTAGAATATGAAACTTATCAGAGCGGCTACCAACTGAAATTATAAGAACGTTTAAAGATTAGATGGGGTCGGTCATCGCCGTCGTTTTACTGGTTTACCATGGTCTGGATGAGCCTAATTTTGGTGAGGGCTGGTTCTTTTTTGATACTGAGCCACGACCGCCAGAAGACCGCTGAAAACTGTTCCATCCACGTTGCTTTGTACGGCGACGAGACGTTTTCCAAACCGCTCGAGCCCCAATAGTCCAACGAGCTCTGAAAAAAAACAGAAAACGAACGTTACTTTGTTTATTTGCGTAAGAGTCGTATGAGTTTGTATCCATAATCGTATCCCTCAGCCCAGTGTTTGGAAAGAACGTCGTTCATGAACGCACGTTCACGCGTTCACGTTCATATGTAGTGAACGATACGTGAACGTCACTCGTTTTTTGCTAATAGAACGTGAACGTGAACGACGTTTATATTTTTAATGAATTTGATCAATTTTTAAGACGTTCAATTTATTTACCATTTAATAAATATTATATTATGTACAAAATAATTAATTATATTATAATAATAATATTTTAATTTTTCCCATTATAATTCCTACAATATTTGTTTAATTGCAAAATATATAAATTAAATAGGTACGTGAAATTCCAGTGTCCCCGGCTAGAAATACAACAATAATGTTATGATTTCCATGAATTTGTAATAAACCTAATCGGTTTATCATGAATAGGTAAAGTGTAATTCTATTATGGTATAATAGATATACGTTTATGGGTTTTTAATTTTTATATTGACTGCAGGCTAACGATTCATAAAAAAAAAATTAAATGAACGCGACCCAATGAACGCGTTCGTTTTTTAAAAGAACGTGAACGTGAACGCGTTCGTTTAAAAAAACACGAACGTGAACTTGAACGAGTTCCTTTTTTAACGACTGAACGTGAACGTGAACGAGTTCATTTTTTTAGTGAACGTTCCGAACACTGCCTCAGCCACGGTTGCCGTAAAATATATGAACAAAAGTTGAAAATTATGACTCATAGTGGAGGACAATATATTAATATGTTAAGTTCGTTTATAGAACTTTTAGAAAACCATATTTTTAGTGAAAATTCCGTAGGTATGACAAGTTGACGATAAATTATTTTAACTTAAACACTAAACTGGTTATTGATTACAGCTCGGCACAATCAGTTGGATACATTACAATATACTCTATATACAGGTACTTATTCAGTCGAGTTTCATCCAACATATATGTATACACACTTACTTTGCCGGCGGCAACCAACTGTTTTTGGTGTTCCATCATATCGCTCTTGTAGCTCGAGCTTTCGTAAGCCTCGCAAACCGTGTCGATGGTTTCATAGGAGCACTGCTCTTGGGACGGTACGATGGCCAACAGTTGAATGAAAAAGTCCGCTGGGTTGTGGTTCTTCGGGCAGCTGACGCCGAGCCTATACGAAATTACGGACGAGATGTAATATATTATAATGTACAAAGGCGGGCAAGCTAATGACAGTTAAAATAATCAGAACTTGAGTTAAGTCCACTTAAGAACGTAGTGTATAAGTTAAACGTTGACAAACATTACACTAACGTAGAGCCAACATGGGGGAATAATTGTATGTAGTGTGAACTAAACTCAATATAATAATAAATAGGTATCTAATTTAGATATTAAAATTCTTTTTTTTTCCAATTGCTGGAGTCCGGTTGACTGTTATATTTTGTTATCTATAGTAGTATAATCACTAAGTAAGTACTATAATCACTAAGTATACAGTGATGGTAATTATATTTCAACAACTGATTCAATTTATAAAATGTATGCATCCATCTACCTACCCTTACCGTAACGGTATATCAAACCAACTAGCATAATAGATACAACGAACTTAGTTAATTATTCTTACATCTACTAACCCACTTACCCCACTATATTTTTCTGTGGTTCAAAATACAAATGAACCGGCTATAAATAGTTCGGTACCACACTAGATGTACATATTTGAGTTTTTCAAAGGTTGAACCGTGAAAATTTGACATTTTTATTAAGACCCATAAAATTAATTATTGAAAATATTTTCAATACTAATATATAAATTATTACTCGTGATATTTTCAGGAAAGAACTATAAATAGGTTATTCAGTATTTTAGTGCAAATATTTAAACGTTAATTTGATCATTTTTATCTAAAAGAACTTGTTATTGAGAAGTTTGAAATGTTCATTGAAACTTGAAAATACCTAGTGCTGTAACTTTTAGTAGCAATAATGTGCAATGAGAAAAATAGTTTAGGAACCAATACTATACATAATTACGTTTTTCATTTATTATGTAACTACCATTATTGTTTTATCAGGAAACGCTGATGAATGATTTGTTGGATTAATTTAATTTAAAATCATGCATATACAGGGGAATTTTATAAAGTGATCAAAAAGTATAAAATAAATTTTAAAATTAAATAGAAAAATTAATGTTATTATAGGTACTGCAATAATAAATTAAATTTATTCTGATAGTCTAATGTATTAAGTTAATTAGAGAATTAACCAACTAGTAAAATTGAAATAAGTTTAGTAGATGAGTCTTGGACTTTTTTTTATACAATTTTGGTGTTTAATTTAAATGACGGAAACAATTAATACACTGAGTACCTATAAATTCCTGTAAGCTTATCGCTTATATAATATACAGTCCAATATATTATATTGAGATCAGGGAGTCCGAAATAATGATATTGAATCCTATTATCAAACGTAATATAATTCATACTATCAGCTGGTGATTTACTCCGTTAGAAATTAAATATAATATGCAATCTATTTTATCTACTTCGTTATTGCTGTTGATGTGTTAATTATTTTGTTTTTAATAGGTAATTTATGTTTTTGGTTAATGGATTTAAAACTGTTAATTTGTATACGTACATTAGTTTGATACTTTGATACTAAAATTGTTAGAAATATATTAATATTAGGATGCCATTTGTAGAACTGATCTCAACGAATGTGCGTGGAAATATAGAATAATAAAAAAATTGCAACTATTTTGTGGTTCTGTATAACACCTATCAATGAAATTGGACCACATTGTGGGTAGGAACATAGGTAGGTACTACTTTTAGAAATATAATTTTCAGAATACTATAAAACCAGAATGGAAACTATTGGTTCTTGAATGATAATTTTGGACAAAAAATTATAAAATCGAAATGAAGATCATACTTGTTTTATTTTAACCGAAACAAAAATGTGATTTTTTGCGGAAACGATGCACAACCAGCGGCGTAGCCAGGATTATGAAATGCGGAGGGGGGGAGGTTAAGTATAAGTTAAACCAAGTTTTTTACAGTTTTATATAGAGGGAACAAATTGCAATGGAGGGGGGTTAAACAGCCAACCCCCCTAGGTATACCACTGTGCACAACCACTGGGGGGAGGAGGTATTTGGATCAAAAAGTTCATCTATTGTTGAGTATATTATCCTGCATTTCTGCAGGACCAGTAATCCTTTTGATAAGGTTCAACAATTTAACATTTCGTGTCAATGAGAGCCGGAGAGGTGACTATGCATTAGTACAAGTGACTATTTTATTTATGATTGTTCTGGACCACGGTTATCTGTAACCGCGATCTGAACTTATAGACCCGTGTATTGGACATAACAAAATATGTGGTTATTACGTTTTGAAAAACTCGATGGCATCGCTGGGAGTGCCCAAGAAAGCTGTCCGGCCGCTGGCCAGCAATAGTATCTTGTCGAACATGGAGTACACCTCGGAAGACGGCTGGTGAATGGTGCAAATTATTGTCTTGCCTTTAGACGCCATCGACTTGAGCACACTGATCACGTTTTGAGCCATGTACGAGTCCAGTCCCGAGGTCGGTTCGTCGCAGAACATCAGCGGGGGGTCTGTCAACACCTGTAAGACGCAGTCGAAAAACAAACGGTATTTTATGTAAAAAAAAAATAATTATTAACGATACCTAGCTTTAATGTATTTATTACACGCATTATGTCTTACAGAAGAACTACACAAATCGTAATAATCATAATATCATTTATATATTGCACTCTAATAAATTTGAAAAAATAAGTAGGACCTACGTTATATTTTAAATAGGTAATTAATTATTTTGCCTTACCTCGGAAGCAAACGACAAACGTTTCATTTCACCACCGGATAAACCTTTTATTCTGCCGGTCACACCGATGATAGTGTTTTGACATTTACTCAATGACAACTAAATCGGGGAAAAATATATGGCACAATTATTATATGTGCGTAACCGAATTGCATATTATATAATATCAATATTATTGAAACTCACCTCTTGTATGACATCTTCGACTCGAGCCATTCGTTTTTCGTACGGTATGTGTCGGTCCATCCGCACCATCGCCTGTCATGGCAATTAAAATATAACGTAAGACAGTGCTAAAAGGATAAAACCCAGTTATGGGTCTATAGTCCTATATATATATAGGAACTAATCTCGTGTAAGTAAATAATAATAATTAATGAGTGGCGTACCTATTTTTTTCATTTTTTCTATATTTCTTTATAATAAAACCGTTTTATATATTATTGTATTACAATCAGTTATTATAGTCGTCCAAATAAAACATTCGTAAAATTACTACTTGTTCCGAAAGGTTCTATCAACCACTCGGTGTCACTCTTCATATCGCTCTTTCATATTACTATGATAAATACATGGTTAACCATATTTTGTTGTGTGGTTAGATATAGATTTAAAGGTTTCTTAATGATTTAAATTACAGGGAAACCGTAAGTCCTAAAAATTAATAAACTGGAATGTTTGCAGAAATGTGATTTCTAACTTAAGCAGCTAAACCATAGGAGTAGACATTGGTCATCGTCGCGTTGGTTAGCTGCGGTTGTCGACCTCGACCTCGGAGGCATAGGTACGAATGTACGACGAGAATCAATAAACCGGACCGGTAAGACCACGTGGAGACGTCGGACCAAACGCCATCACAAATAACACCAAACCTAACCTAACCTAATATACGCGGTATACTGTGGAACACGGATAGTCCTACACCTATGGATTTAAAACCCAAAATCCTGGATATTCTTACCTGAAATATTAAGTGCTCCCGGACGGTGAGCGTCCCGATGAACAGGTCGTGTTGTTGGACATACGCAGAAACGGCCGTCAACAATTTGCTGTTGACCGGTATGCCGTTGATGGATCTAATTCCAGACTCTATCACGTTGTGGTCGCTCCTGAATGTCAGAGAGTTCAACAAGGTCGTTTTGCCGGCACCACTGGATCCCATCAGGGCCAACAATTCGCCCGGTCGCGCCGAACCGCTCACTGCAATCGTATATCAATATATTATATAATACACGCGACAATAAATAACACACATAATAATAATTAATATTACATCATAATTAGGATTTGGTGGTTGTAGGATCTATTATAGGCGAGAGAAAGAGAGAGAGAGAGAGATGCCTTCCTGAACCAATTTTATACGCTAATATAATAATAATATGTTGAAACTAGTCTACCATAAACCCGGCATCTTTAGATAAGTGTGATATTTACAGTGAAGAAAATAATTCGTAATTATGGTTATTATCAGCCGACGGGTATCATGTAAGTTAAACGACTTACCAATGGTACCATAAAACAGTAATCGACCGTTAACGGCGTTGTTATATTATAGTCATAAAAATAAATACTGAAAGAGCAGGGAAAACATTTCATAGCCGACGCGGATAATATTTTGGTAAAGATTGTATATAACTTATAAATTATAACTTACCGTTGTTTAATAATTGTTTTCTTTCAGTATTGTTTTTCAGACCGCCCGAACAGCATGACGTAAGAGTGTCGTAAAAGTTTTGGCTTTTGCCGTTTCTCGTGTACACGTTCATGTTAGTCCACGTGTACGTGATGCTGTGGTTAATTTGCTTGTTGGTACCTGTTCCGTTGGAATGTTCCTAAAAAATACAATTTTATTATAATTTATGTTTTATCCGCAAATAAAAATAATCTCTGCTTGAAATAGTTCAAATATTGTGGTCTTTTCCTCTTATGGTTGCATAGTCTAGTTGCGGACAAAATTCAACAGGTTATTATAGATAATCTCTAACAGTTCCAGGACACGTGACTTGAATTAGTTACATAGGTAATTACAATTTCCGGACGTGTATATATCAATTTGCCTGAGGTCCTAAATGAAGTATATTCTAGTCGTAGCTATAGTGGCTACCTACATAAAAGCGAATGATGTGCTGCTGTACGAAATTAAAAACGATCAATAACCAAATGTTACATATTTTTATGATTGGTAAAATTATACTCGTTAGGCATGAATCTTTTCAGGCTGTTTATCGAAAATGTTTTAAACAAAAACTTCAATTTTTTTTTATGTTTAAATTATTTTTCAATGGTTTTTTGTGTACCTGCTGGTATCACTATAAACTGTATTATAATCTTAGTAGGATTATGTGATATCAAAAATTAAACTATTATAGATTTTTGATGTGCAGTAGGTACCTATAATATAATGAATATATAGATATTTAAAATCAGCAATACAATTATTTTATTATCATATTAAGAAATCCAAATTTTTTGTACCTACCTATTTGTTTGTATTTTATTTTTATTTCAAGTATACCTAATATATTTCACCTAAGTCCTAAATATTAATTAAATTTGAAAATAATCTTTATATATTTTAACAGAACTATAATATGTATTCATTATTCATTACTGCATTATATTAAATTAAATGATACAATTGTTCATAATAAAAATTATTGTTAATAATATTAATATTAATGCATATTGGGTTTTTTTTTGTATTGGGCTTAAGTACCTAAAAAAGAGCGAATTTGAGGGTTACCATAACAAACAGGTATAAATGATTACGACTGATTTTTTGCAAGAGGGTAATAATATTTAAATTCAATTATGCATTTATCAATTCAGTATAATAATTTAAATATCCAAATTGGTAGTTCACGCAATTTGCATGTTACCGCAACTCGCAAATCGGGTTTAATTATTTTGTCTGCAACTACTCACCATATCCTATAATCTCCTCAAATCGCATGGAATCTGACCGGATAAACCCACAATATATCTCTCAGGACTTATTTCATAGTCCCGAAATACAAAAACGTATACACATAGGTATTTAGTACTTTTATGACATATATATGATAATATGATATACCATATACCAACTTTATCGCTACCTACGATTTTCCTTTGGCCTATAAACACGAACAGGCATCAATCTCTGAATAACAATCGTACATAATATAATACTTAATAATATTATATATTACACACATTTATTATTATTCAACTGTTTTTTTAATATGCCTAACATAAAGGTAATTAATATTTAATATTCAAGATTTTTAAGAAGAAAAATTCGTTACGTATCGGTACTTATTGATACACTCCAATATCTTCCTTGAAAATTGTTCTATTATTTTTGTGTCTTTTTTGTACTGGAAGTACCCAAAATTCTTTTTGAGAAAAACAGAATTCGTGTAAAGATGTATTTACACTTAAAGCCTTTTACAAACATTCAACTTGGACTCTGGTCCATAACCACTGATATATTATCCATAATCTATACAGTATTGTATCGGTCGATGACCATCGGAGATCAGACAATTATTTGAAATATATTATTAAGGAAGTGAAACACAAAAAATAATTGTAATATATTATATTAATCATGATAATTAACCATATTTTAAATATTTTAAATTGTTTTCAGATTTTAATGGTTTTTAATGTGATTAAGATGCACATGGTAGTATGATACATCCACGTCATGTAGTGATGAAAACCATAAAGTAGCAATAATTATAATTATACATAAACGCATACGAAGTTATGTAATATGGGCTAACAATCACTGAAAATAATTACCATAACGAAACTGTTGAATGAACCCGCTGATTAGTCTTCGGAAAGATACTTATAATCACATTTAGATTAATGTTTACATTTCGGTCATTGGTCACATACTATGATTATGGTGTATAATATAATACCTATACCTATTGTACATTGTATATTATATTTTATAATGTTCGTTTGTAACGATCGGTATTGACTTTTTTTTATGCATATTTTATATTATAAACCTATACGAAATGTTATCAGGAACTATATTCAAACAATTGGGTTGAATTTAAAATATTTGCTCGTAATAAGCTAATATAGGTAAGTAGAAAATTAATTTGAATCTTTTAGGTACGTTTCATAAGTATAGTCATACAAATTAAATTTGCGATAGATATTGTACTGAAATTCACTTGGCTCGTTTAATACTTGATAGGCGTGTTATAAAACAATTTATTCACAGATGTGGCCAACACAAATTTCCTAATATCGACCTATAATAAGATGTCTAGCAACCTTAAAATCTGAAAAATAATCTGAATATAAAAAAATTGACTCATCGGCGCTATGCATGATAAATATTTTACTGGTTTTATTTGCGAGGTATTTATGTTATTATAATATTCATCTATAGGTATTGCATTCAGACCAAGGTTAGTATAGGTTTGTTATTAACTATTAATTATTATTAAACGATATAGTTGCTTAAAAAAAAATTGTTCTTGGTGTCGAAAAACTTTGCTAATTATTTTATTCTGTAAAATATTCTTGTGATACGAATATCAGCTTACGGTTTGTGGGCATTTATTTTAGAAAGCATAATATACAAATTTCATTGAGGTTAATAATAAAACACAATATATTGCATAAAAAATAAAGGCTGTGAGAAAAATCTTGCACAACACATGCACATCTAAAACCGGTTTGGATAAGAATTTATTTCCAGTTTCAACTATAGTAGGTACCTACTATATACATAATATAATATTTAAGATTATGGTGCAACCTCCAAGTATAAAATTTTCGTAGTTATACTATAGGTACTGAAAGATGTTCATTCATTTGTATAATAAGTTTATGTTTATATATGTTACGGGCAAAGCAGGACATCGGGCATTACTATGCAAAAACATTACTGTGTATAATTGTTTGACTTTTTATAGAAATATTTATGATTGTACATTTGTACCTTAATATTATCATAGTACGTACGTAATATTTGAATAAACCCGATTTTAATACCGATTAAAAATAAAGTAATACGCTTCAAAGATAAGAAATTGTAAAATGTTTAGTTCCTATTATTATTAATATACAGGGTGTCCCGCAAAGAATTACTAGTTTTTACATACGTTTATGTATATTATTTATATAACATATATATAGATTTTAAATACTTCTTACTTCTTTCTTATACTCTTAGTTATTTAAGAGGACGCCATACCCGCATACGTTGTCTCTGTTTTACAAACTTATAACATGGAAAATTCTACGTTCTGAATCATTAATTTAACTCTGTTATGTTTAGAAGAAAGAATATTATAATATAGTGGATGACGTAGATTTTGTTTTATATTTTATTTTCAAAGCGAGTTATGAGCATTTTAAAATGTACAAACAATTTACATATAAAGGTAAACGCAATTAACCTATCAACCGTATTAATACCTTAGCCTAGTAGTATTATTCGATACACAGAGAATTTCGTGTTCTCAGTTGCACATATTTTCTGTATTCCAGGGAAATATTAAAAATGTCCCTGTTTCTTCCACCAATAATATTCAACAAGTCCTATTGATAGGATAAACCAGATAATGAGGCTGTAGTCTAAACTTTAATTCCAGTACTTAAAAAAAAACTTTTGAAGTACCAGGTATCACATTTTTAAGCTTTTTAACCAAACAATGAATATGTAAATGATATCAACATTTATAAAAAAAAAACTAAATAAGTCAACTAAAATTTCCAATTTGAATTTAAACAAAATAACAAAATAATATGGCCCTGTATCTAGTATAGTCTTCCCCCAACCATGTCTAATAAGGTCAATTAATAGAATAAACCAGACATAGGTTATTTTTTTGTCCATTCAAGTATGAATATACGAATTCTTGCAATTGGTCGCGTAATCAAAGATCAAACAGTCGGTCTTTTCTCATGCGGCTCTTACACATGTGCTGGTATTGTAAAATGTAATCAATCAGTTATCACTATTATAGGATTAAAAGTTAAGAACGTCTAGCTGGTTTATTTATTTTATTCGAACGTTACACCATTCTATATTAGTAAGACTCAATTTATATATGAATTTAATTATATATGTGAACAATAAACATATTAACGATTTTTGAAAATTATAGTTTATATGAATTCGGCGTGTTCTAATAGTGTTGTGGATTTAAATGTGTTATAAATATTATAATGTAGCTAATATAGAATCAACTTTTGTGCAACTTAATATCTTTATATAGTATATAAAAGGCAGGGGTTAAAGTGGCATACAGTGGCAAGGGGTAGATACTATTGCTACTTGGTGCTGTGATTCATATTTTATTTTGAGAGTTCCATGTAATGTTTTCCCGTACAACAATTCATTAATATTTAATTTGCTGGACCAAACAATTTTTTTTCAAAATACTAATTGCTTTTGTTAATAGGTATCAAAAATATCCATACTATATATAATCATAATGTAGCTTATATATTAAATTTAATTAAATTAGTACAAATTTAGTTAAGCATATAAATTATATTTCTTTCTTAACAAGACTTAATTTAACATAATAGTTTTATATCATAATTCATAATAATTAACAAAATTAAATATAGAAATATCAATAGGAACATAAATTATATTTCTCTTGAGAGTTAGGTACAAGCACAAACTGTTAAATAAACAATAAATAATAAGTTGCATGGTTCATCATGTCAATAATTGTTGTCAATATATTTTTATTTAACTTAAAAAAATATTCATATGAATATCAAAAAATATAAAATGATACCTTGAAAATAGATAAATAATTTTGGGGAGAAGTTATTCTGATTAAGCTTCAATACCTCCTTGTCTCAGTCCCCTCGCGCCCCCCTACTTAAACCCCTGATAAAAGGGCATATGTTATTGGTTATTATTTATAAAACCAAAATCAACTCTGATGAAAAAACTGATTTTGATGGCAATATCAGGGATTGAACTAATAGACTCCACTATCTCAAGAAGATTTAGAGAGATCAATATATTATCTACGTCCGACTAGTGTTGCTGAACAAATCATAATTTTGTTGATGACATGCCTCATAAACTATAAATTAATAATTTTTTCCCCGAACAAGTTGGGTAATAAAGCTATAATATCATAATTATAATTAATACAATAATAATCCATAGCCAATATATTATATAATTAATAAGCATGCATGTGGAGTTCACAGTGTCTGACGTCGGTTAAATAGAGTACAGAATAAAGATTCGATTAGAAAATATAATTTATTTATCATTAAAATGGCCTGAGGACAACTATAGAGGAAATAATAAAACCTAATGCAATATTACTTCATAAGTTAATACTGATATTTTCTTGCGATAACGTTTTCCGGCATACTGTAACGCATTCGGATGTGTTCCGTGTTATCAAAGGTGTCAACAATTTACCGAACGATTTTAATACCTAGTTATCTCTTTACAAAAACACGTGCTTCATATGAAATAAGTATATAGATTTCGTACAAACAGCTTCAGTTCATTACCACAGACTCGTTATTTCACAAGGTTTATTAAAGAAAAAAAAGCATTCCCAATTATTGATATTTTAGCGCCATCATCTCGGTATATTATTATAATTCAATCAAATTTAAGCAACAATATGCAGGAATGCCAAGAAAATCAAAATCACAGTTCGTATGGACGTCGATTCTTAATCGCTTACTAAACGAGTTCCTAACCAATGACCCAAGGAAGATCCAACAGGTTTATTTTATCGAGTTGAACGTTCAACATATTTGTGTATAAAAAAAATTAACTACAAATGAGCAGCTATTATGATACAGTATAGTCGATCTGTTGATAATATTGTAATTTGTAAAGAACAAAATGAGGGAATTTTGTATTATTTACCTAATAGTTACTATAACATTGACTATATAAAATATACATATATAATTTGAGTAATATGTAAAATATTTTAAATCCTTCTTGATTCGTGATTTTGATGAATTTTGTTATAATAACTTCAAATGTTTGTAAACAAATTACATATCTATGTATTTTAGATATTTTAAAATTAATATAAGAATAATTTACGAGAAATGTTGTATTCATTTTTCAAATTTTTGATCCATCATAAAATTATGAAAAAAAATTCAAAAAATGTAAAATGCCTATAAATAGCTTAAAATTAGTTTTAATATTTTGAAAATGTATTTGTGTATAGAAAATAATTATTTAAACAATAATGAAATATTAAAATTTTCTCTGGTTGATATTTTGTACATTTCAATTTCGGTGCAACAAAAGAAAATGACTTTATTTTGAGTGAATGTTCAATTTCTATATAACTGTAGGTACCGCATACGCCTATAAAAATGATTGTGGCCTTACCCTAAAATTTGAATTTGAATTTCTGTAAAAAAAATGTTTGAGGAAACTATTAAACTATCAAGTTTTTTATTAGAGCATGCATATTTTAATCAATATTTATAGACAAAAAGTAGATAATTTAAAAAAGAGGTAAACTATTTTGAAAATTAAACCACATCTATGAAACGTATTAATTAAATATTAATTGTTGTTTATTTTATAAAGTATCTTTTAGGTTTTTGAATTACAACAAAAAATTAAGATAGGTTTTGTCAAAAGTTGGTAATGCTTAAATATTTACATGGTTACGTACCTATATTTTTTTTAGACTATTAGAAAAGTATTGGCAAGTTTTTACTTTTAGGTTCCAAAAACCATAGTAATAACTTATTACTAATAAGTAATAACTATATATTAAATTTCCCACTAGAAATCACTCTCGAAGATGAAGATTGGAGCATTTTTTTCACTTTAAAGTGTCATACAAAAAAACAACAACACACAATTGTGAAATAAAAATACATCGATCCCCTCGTTTAGAATCTAAAATAATTAACTTCTTTTCAACTGCGTGTTGAGTTAATATTTTTTTCCATATTAACTTTAAACGTTTATAATTGACTACCTATATCGTTCATTAACTATTGAATTATAACTTAACAATGATTAACTTAATCAACTCAAGTTAATTATTTTTATCATCTCATTGCGTATATAGAACCTTAAAGATGACGTTAACGTTTTTGCGCAAACGCTGTCACTGTTTGATAAACTTTTAACACAAATACTCACTGCACTTGTAAATCGATAAGTAAAAATGTGGAATTACGTGATCGTGGAAACCGTACAAAGGCATTACGAGCCCTCCGCCTGTAAACCAATACACGCTGTATCTCAATATTTTAATGGTTTGCTCGAACAATCGCCACCACAAAGAGGACATGTCCATCAAGCTTTAGGCTATATTTTAAAAGTATCAATTGACATCGGATCAGAAATGTCACATTATGGGAACTCGCATAACTCGATCGCCTTCGTATTAGATTACTATGCACGCATTTTCGTCAAGCGATTTGCATATATCATTATCATAATATATAAGATCGAAGAGTGAAGACTTGAAAGAATACGATCGAATATACATATTATTTAACTATATTACGTGAGTATGTAATTTGAAAATTACCATTTATCTGACGGCTCTCCATCCACCTACTGCCATCATGCATAATTCAAGTGTTGAATGTGCGTCTACAATCTTAATGGCGCAGTGCGTCTAATATATATATCGATAATATCAGAAAACAAAAAACAGTTTTCAAGAAAAATAGAAAATAAATAATCTTTTGATTTAAGGAAATTAGAAAATTTTCAAATTATGAACAATGAGCTCCGTTCACATTGGTTGGTTTTAAAACAATACCGGAAAGTCACTCTGCTATAGAATATGTGTCGAGTGTACCTCGTCATTGAGTAGGTCACTGTATTGGGTGTGTTAAAATTGAATCCAATGATAATCCATTCTATATAATGAATAACGATTCTGAGCGGAAACAGTTCTAAGGAAATGTTATTATATACAGTCGAGTCTCGATAACTCGAATTTTTTTTTCGTCCCTAGGAAACATTCGAGTTATCGAGACTCGACTGTATTTATGTTGGCACGAATGATTTATTTCTCTATTGGTAATATGATAGGTTGATATAATTTTTCAAACAACTTAAAATAGTGTGAATATGTTCGTGGCATAAATCTATAAAAAATAATTTGAAAATGTCATAGTGTATAGTAAATATTAATAAACGTAAAAAAGGTTCGTTCCACAAGGTAACGTTTTTTTGTCAAAAATATAAAAATTCGTAAAAATTTAACTTTAAATGTCTACAAAAATAATGCGTATTATGTTTTGAGATTTCTATAAGCATAACTCAATAACTTATGATGAAACTTGTATTAAATGTTCAAGGCTAAGTTATAAAAATTGAAAATTTTATTTGTTTTCGACTCAAAAACAATTTGAACATTTTCATGATTTTGACGAACTTTGAGATTCAAATGCTTATAGAAGTTGTTACCATGTACTTTTGTCTTTTGATATCTATATATTTTGTAATTACTCTTAGAACAATAACTTATTTGCTTATGAATAACACGTTGTATAAAATTATCAAGTTTTAAACATTTTGCTATGTCTAAAAAATGCAAAGAAGTATATTTAGTGAAAAAGTTTCTACGTTTATTCATTTGTGAATTGCAACAAAAAAACAAAATCAATTTTGTCAAAATTAGTTTTGCGAAACATTCAAGTGTTTTCGTATTTTTTTTTTTTACTGGTTATATTTTAAAGAGTAATGGGTTTGTTTTACATTTGAATCTCCCTCCCCAATCGTTTGTAAACTAGATCCAATTCGCTATCAGAAACCTTCTTTGAAGTCGATGATCGGAACACGTTTTTGCAATAAAAAGAGTAACAAAAATGTAAAAAAACGTACATCGCATATTCGCATTGCTCCGCTTAGAATCTACTACATAATATACAATCATAATACATTTTTCGAAATCCATCGCCTATACTGCAGGAATCGACAACTGGGCAGAGTTATTTACATGGTTTGAGTTATAATTATATTGTATACTCGCATTTAGTAATACTTTCATTTGTTTATGTTTACATTACGACAAATCATGCATTTGATTAACCATGTAGGCCATTGCCTTATTGAGTGAGTTATCTGTTTAGTTGTAAAAACTGAAAAGTGTGTTAATTATATTATATATTAATAAACGTTTATTAAAACGTCGACAACAAATGCATCATATAAAATTATTATATCTATTTATAGGTACATCGTACATACTTAACATCATATATCATAGTTTATAAGTATTATAATGTTAGGTTCACTTTATAAACGTATATTATTTACTCGATTATTCATTAATCATTAGTATTAGGTCGATAATAGCAAGTAGAATGTTTACGAGAATATTTAAGTCGTAGCTTATATTATTATTATCATTATTATTTTAATATATTATAATTGCGCATATATGTTTATAACGGACAGACAGAAGTGCATTGCTCAACACATACCTATGTAAATTAGTCGTTACGAATTTTTAATTCAAGAATAAAACATGAACCGGCGTAAGATTAAGCAACTTATACAATATCATGAGCTTTCCAAAGAAATGATTGATTTAGATTATAAACCTTTAGGCGACACTAGTAACTACTGTAATATGTTATTGCCTATATTATTAATTATAACATTAAAATATAATAGTAATCTTGATATACGTATTTATAGAGATTTAAGAATCATTTTTCAACTATAAAATTGAATAAACTGTAGATAAAACCATAATTACTACCGCCTAACAATGTTGTCTTGTTCAACACTATTATGGTTCCAAAAGTTTCAAAGAGATTATTAAATAATTATCTATTGATTGCAAAGAACGGTTGATGTTTAAAAAAAGTCATTTTTTGATTGCCTTAGCATTCTCCGTGTGTGTGAGGAAAAATATTTATCCGGCAATAACTATAATTTAATATATTAATGTACTTGAAAATAAATAGAAAGAATCTCAGAAAGTGCAGTTTTAACTGACATTCGCTCGTAAACAATATCGAATTTATAGCGATTTATCTTCACTTTCAAATTTACAATGATAATTGGCACAGAAGTGGTTCCCGCAGTTTAATAGTACCTACACTGATTACTGATTACGGGTAATGGGTTCTCAATTTTGCCGACCAAAGTGTATATTTTGATAAGATCAAATTTTGAATTATAGCTTTTTGATCAGCAAAAAATTTTCTTCTGATGAAATAATAACGTATAACTACGGTCTACGGAGGTAAATGGTAGTGTAATTTACGTGCGTACTTATTTGAACAAAAACTGTTTAAATGATTTACTCGCTGATATAAAAATGGTATTATACTTTAATTAATCTTCAGTTATCAACCATGACTTTTTCCTATATTTGACCTTATAATTAGATTCTACTGTAACATAGTTAATGGCTAAGATAACCCCTTCTCTTTTCCAAACTAAATGATTAGCTGTTCTTAGGTAAAAATTAAAACATTATATTGTATGGAGCATGAATAATATAACAATACGATAATAATTAGGTCATTTAAATAAAATTCAAAAAAATATTTGGTATCTAAATATTATTAAGCAAAAGTAAACTTTCTATAGTTATTACAATTTGGAGTATATATTATATTATGTAAGTACTTTTTTTTAAAATTGAATTTGTATTTATTTAAATCTTAATAGTAAATATTATATAATGAGATCCATTTCAATTTTCGATTTATTTTCAACATTATTAGTTGTATGAAAATAGTCATGATTAAAGAAAAAATGTACCTCCCCTCTTACCTATGAACTTTTTTGTTACACACAGATCATATGCTGAAAGGATTTATACTTATACAGTTATACCACAAAATAAACGAAACATTTTTTAAATTCAAATTTAAAATAAATTTTGAATAATTGAAAAATATTATTATTGAACTAGGATTATTGTACCAAATAATGGCCGTATAAAATATAATGCTGTAAATATAAAAGTATTTTAACTACATATTGAGTTATGCCGGCCATAGTATATTTAACATAACGTTCAGTAAGTATATTATATTATTAGAATTTTAAATACATTTAATATTAAAATAAAATAACCTAACATAACCTCTATAAGACCATAGGAAATGTACATATCAAGTTTTATAATCAGTTGGCAGCTTAATACGTCCTTATATATAAGTACATTATTTTCTAGACAGCAATTTTGGAACTGGATTTTACCGTGTAACGTGTACACCTACTGTGTAAACTACATCCCGCATCCTTATTGGATAAAATAGTATAAACTATAAAGGCTAACTTAGTACAGTGGTACTAAGTGGACTTTTTTTCAATGTTCAAGATCTGATAACCATCAATTATATTTTTAATAATCAAATAGTGCATGTTAAAAGAACACCCATGATAAAATAATTTGACCACCACTGACTTAGTACCTGTATAGGTACACCTACGTAAGCTGATGCACGGAGTATGGACACATAGATTCTCCTTATTTTCTCTTCAAATTACATTTTTAAAATCCTTTCAGTTTCACACGATCCCAAATTTCTTTTAGTCTACTCGTTAGTTCTACTAATGTTACGGCTGCATCCATCCTATAGACATAATGATGCACCTGGCCAAAGAGCTGCACCCCCGTCTATTTTTCTAGTTACATTATTTTGTTCTTGAGTTTATATTCCCCCTTGTTTTATTAAACTTATTTCTGTAATTTATTATCAATGAAAATATATCCACTGTGTATTTATTTATTCTTTTATATACATAATATTATATATTGGTGTAATACCCTCGTACATTCGTTTACAAGTAAAAATTATGCTCAACGTCTATTATTAATTCGTATTACTAAATTCAAATAATAATACAGAGACGCCGCACAGCAAGTTTTATAATGACATATTGAAGTGTAAGCAAAAATCAAAAGTAAGTTTTCTCTGTATGCTGCAACCCATTAAACTATCTAAATATAAAGTTTAAATATAAGATTTTTTCCAGGAGAAATACAACAATAATATTGTACTGAAAAGTCTACCGAAAACTAGAAACACGTATTTGCCAGCACTGTATAAGCATTGGCCTACCTATATTATACCTAAGTAGGCACATTAAATCTATGAACGTTCTGCTGCAGAAATACTGTACATTCATGATACATGTTTATGGCATAATGCCATAATGTGAATATTATGATTTATGATTAATAGAAGCTGACGATATCAATGCAACGTTTTAGGATTTAGACCCTCCCGAGTGTCGAGTACAAAATGTTTATGTGTCCTATTTTTTTTATCAAAGTCTCCGAGACGGCTTTGTTCGTAAAAGTAAATGACCGAACTTTTTCGACGGGATTTATGGATGGGAATAGAGTTGAAGAGTATATTTTGTTGTCGAATTATTTAACCGAACATATTGTCTACCCAGAATCTAGATACTATTGAACGCACGCGCGCTTTGTACTTTTGTCGTTTTTAAGAAATAATCACTTATCCAAGTCGAGAGGACCGTTAAAAATGGTGCAGTGCACAGGTACTCACCAGACTCCGGTAACGGGTGACATTAATTTCTTTTTCTGGTCGGGAATTGTCGCCATTGCTGTTGGCCAACAACGGTTTCTTCTCGCCTTTGCGGCCCATGGCGAAGACGCACGGTCGGAAAGCGCACGCCAAATTTGAAACAGGGGTTTTTCCCGTTCTCCAACACGATCCTCCTAGTCTACTTTATCGTATAACGCGCACAGCAGCTGTACTCGTCTACCGTTTTTCAGGTCTAACATGCGCGCCACATTCCGCGTGGCATGAACGGATGTAATAATAATAATAATAATAATAATACAAGATACGCGGTACCTGTGTCAGAGATCACCGACCGTTCATCGAAAACTGATCTTGAGCACGGGAACGGGGACGTCCGCAAGCCGGGCACCCACCGCCGACGCCGTCGGTGTAGAAGGGGAAGACGACTAGCTGGTAGCTGTTACGCAACACGTCGAGACTGTAAAAATGCATAAACACGTATATGTACGACATCGATATAGGTATACCCACTGGCCACGGGCGACCAGCTAACACTCTCATCTCGACTTGTACGTCTTTACTCCTGCATGGGGTAACTATTATCTTTGGAAAACTGCCATCACATTATTCTCTGTTCCACATACGATATACCTAGGCATGTCTATACGGTATTGATTATAATTTATAATGAACGTGTTAACGCCAATACAATTCATAAAGTAAATATTACATCCAATAATTCTAACATCTATAGGTATATAAGGTGTGTGTACTTATAATTTATTTTAATATTGAAGTATTCGCCTCGCATGTATTAACATATATTTTTTGTTGTTTCTCTATGACCTTAAAGGGACGTCGTATCCGCGTGTCGTCTCAAAACCGCATAAAATAGCATATTGTACGTAAAAAATAATCCATTTTACTCTGTTATTCGGATTATTTGGAATTTAAGAAACCGTAACAACTTGATTAAAAATAAAAATATCAAAAATAATTTTACGACTTGTCTTAGGTAATATTTTCACCTTTAAATTTGATCTTATTTTAAAAATAACTGATAAAACGGATTCTTTTTGACATATACAATTTGGTATGTTTAGTAAGATGGGTGAACATAATATTATACGGGTAAGACATATTCTTACCGGGAGTGTTACTCTCTCTTTAGAAGATACGAATTGTTTTCCAAAGTAATCTTAATATCTTGAAAAAAATTAACCAAAATGTTTATGATCCAAACAATTAATAGTTCCATTATTACCATACTGAATGGGAATATAATATTAACACAAAATGTATTATTTTATACGTTAATTGTTCATACACAAAAGCTATTAGTTATTCTAAGTAATTTTAACAATTTAATCTAATAAATCGTAACCATAATAATTGATTTAAAAATTAAATGTCGTAAATGGTATACTGTAACGATGTCGTCGCGGAATGAACGGTATGCCGGTGTGTATACCTATCATTGATTGATGTATGCGATTGTAAAGTTGAATGCATACCTACGATCTACCTACACAATTATTAAGTTACTTGTATAAAATAATAAATAAATGACTTAGATCACTGCACGGCTGTATGTACATATCGCCATATCAGATACATTATTTATCGTTTCTATAATGGTAATATATTATGCTTCATGACGACTTATGTCTTATATAAATGACAACGCACACGCATGTCCGCAGCGAACAAGGATATACAATTGTTTTTTCTCATAATAAATGTGAATTGTTAGTATTGATCATATATTATAGGAAAATCGTCATATTCTGTTAAAATGTAAAAATAAAAATTAGAGATTTCCTCGAGAAAATTTCAATATGAGGTTTCCAAAACAGAAAGGCCTCACTCCTTGGAGGTCCATATTGCTATTTTTTTTATTATTGCACTCCGGTATTCTACTGGGGAAAAAAATGAACAAACATAAAATATGACTCAATATCAGTGTATTTCGGTTTTAGTGTGCCTTTTTAGTTCACAGGAAAATCGTTATTGTGAAGTACTTAGATTTGTGAACTAACTTGACCGAGATGGACAGTCCGGCTGTGGTGGATGGAATATACAACTTGGCAGTCTTGTCAAGTATTCGAATACTTGTATTTAAACACTTCTTGACAAGTGTACTTTAAATACTTTTTCTTTGATTTTTATTCCAGAATACTAAATACTTTTATTCTTTATACCCTCGTATTTAACGAACAATAATTTTGTTTCGTATATATAACATTCCTTTTAAAAATTGGTCATTAAAGAATATTTTATACTTAATTCTTCTAAGAATTTATAATATTTCATTAAATACGCAGATGACACAATACCTAAAATTCATTTTTCATTTCTACCTTCCTGAAGTTTATCTTGGTAATATATAAATAGGCACCTATGTGACCTCTGAAATTCTTGAACCAATTAAAGAATGTATTTATTAATAATTTTAAGTATACATTTGTGAAGAACGTAAACGATTTTAATATAGTAAAAAAATTACTTGTGAAGTATTTTGAATACTTTTAAAATGTAAATATATTTATATTCAAATCCTTTTGAAAGATAGTATTCGTATACGTATTTTTTAAATACAATAGACAAAAAGTATTTAAATACTTATTCTGAATACATTTGAAAAGTATTCTTAACAAGACTGCAACTTGATATAATGGTATATTTTTGAATGTGGTTCAAACTACTCTCTAAACCAGTGATTCTCAACCATTTTTGCACGACGACACCCTAATTTAGATCCATACAAGTGGTGACACACTTAAAATAATTAATGGATTTTTGAAAAAAGTAAAAATTATAAACCTTTGTAAATTAATACATTGATATGTAAGCATTTTATTTAAAAAAAAAACTTACTTAATTAAAATTTAAACGGCAGTTTAAAAAAAGTATTACCATACCTGTACCCTTACAATACCTATTAGTTTATAAAGATAATTAGTGCAATAATTGTGACTGGTAAACTGAACATATGTTCGATTTGTGGGCGAATGGTTGACAAACTTACACATACCTAATAATAATTCACATTCAATATGTTTAAGCTAAATTTTCTTTTTGGTTTTTGTTATTTCTAATGTTGAAAATGCTGATTCACACATATTTGATGTCGAAAAGACCAAAATTGTCTTTTTTTGTATATTTGAATAATAAATAATTAATAAAAATAAATAATAAATACAATTTTATTTTATTTTATTTAAAAAATAAAACGTTTTGTAATACGTTATGTCACTAAATCTCGGGTGGTCACCCATCCGGGAACTAGCGACACTGGCTGATGCTTGATCTTAGAAAACGTTAGTGACTAAGCCCAGCCAAACCACTCCACACCAGACTGCAAGATTTTTTTTTATTGATCTTAAGCCCGGCAACTATAATGGCCATTCGCTATTCTTTTGTAAGGGGGGGGGGGCGTATGGTTGGTTCGGAACACGTGTATGCCAATATAGTTAATTACAGCATTAATCGATATCCGACAGTTTCAGTCGATAATCAAAACATCGATATACATAGATTAGAAAATCAAGCTAAACATATTATCATTTCAAAAGTATCTCCTGAGTTCTGACTCCTATACTACACATAATACATTACCGATATATTAAACCTCATAGACATAAATACACTTACGCCAATCTCTTTCTTTAAAATCTGGTTTATTTTCAGCAGATCTATTATTCGTTATAAGTTTTAGAAGGCAAATCTGCATTAAATTTGAAGATATATCACAACTACCAGGCTTATTGTTATTTGTTTAATTCATTTTGAAGATACCAATTGTCGTATCTTCCTTACATGCTATTTATGTACCGGCTATACATCAGCCATTCTGCCGATTGTAAAACACGATTGAAAATAATAAAAAATCCTCCTCAAGCTAAGATGCCAACTATTTTCGACAATTAAAACCCGATGTCACCTAATAAACAAATATTATTGATACAAAATAATTAAAATAATTACTACAAAATCCCATATGTACAAAAGAGAATCACAAAACCGATCTAGGACAAGCTCTTTTAAACCTTCAACAATCCAATACTACATTTGTACGTAATGCAGTATATAAGATTCAGTAACAAAACTCACGATATTTAAGCTTTAATCCTTAATTAAACAAAAAATAGTCAATAATTTTTATCACACATAACGTTTGCAAGCCTTGCAATTATGCTATTAATAATGTTGAAAATGTATTGTCTGAAAAAACTCTCAGAGCTAGGTGTATATAGAGTACAAGAAAAGCTATAAAGAGATATCTATAAATCTGACTATAAAATCCATAAGCCAATTACTAATATCGCGCAAATCTCAAAGATAGATAAAATACCTATAATATATAGGCACTATTTATTTGAACATTCAAATCGATTTTGCTTAACTAGTTACACGCACGAGACATGCAGTAAGTACCTATAAATCAGTATGTCAGTATAATATTATATTACTATAGGTATGTCTATATTTATATAAATTTATTATAATCATAGATTAATTTATATACCTATGTATATTATTTTAATCTATGGTATAATAATATGTAATATTGTTATATCTAACACGATAGGTCTCTATAATAATAATATATTACTTACACATTAAACATGTAAATTTAATAAAAAACCTATAACCAATTAAAATATAGTCTTCAATTAGTATTATTATTTATTATTATTCATGATAACTTATAATACACATTTGTGTTACGCAACATGAGTTAAATTCCAAATTGTGTAACCTGTACGGCTGCATTCGTCTACTAAATGTCTATATATAAAATTATATTGATTGAAAAATACGGAAGTAGGTAACAAAAATGTCATTGATCTAAACACCAAAAAATATATATTACCTTACCTATATAATATAAACTATACAATATTATTATCAAGAGGAGTTATAAATTATTATGAGTATTTCATATTGTAAGATTCATAAAACAAATAACTTAAATATATGTACGACTGTACGAGTATATCCGTATAATAAATACAATATTAAATTACTTTAATTATATTAATTTTAAATGAGTAAAATAAAAAACTGAAAAAAAGTATTCATATTATAAACATAGTATAATATATTATTATGTATTACTACTGTATTAGTTGTGAAAATTATTAAATTGCTATATTTCTTAAATGCATTATATAAATACGTAACTAATTCTGATTAAGTTGATTTTATATTAATCTTTCCAATAATAATTCCAATTATTCCTTCAATATCTAGTTAAAAATACTTTTATGCACATACAATTTAAAATACTATTAAAAAAGGTAAAAAGACACAGCCTATAGTCTAGTAAAATTCTCGAGCACCCTCAGAAACTACATAAAATAAGGTAGAATAAAAGCACCTGGGGCTCAGACTTACTATGGAAATTAGAATGGATAAGACAAACATTTCTGGTAATAATAATAGTTCTAAATTATTCAAATAATTATTATACAGTTTAAAATATATTGTTTATAATATAAATTGATTATCTACTTATAAGTTATAAGTATTAATAAATGTATTATAATAATGAAAACAAAGTGGGAACCAAAATAGAGCCAACTTTTTTTTTATATGGAGTGGTTGCCTTACACAGCATCCGTCGCTAGGAGGATTAATCTGATTCAAGATGGATTTCTCAGCTTTTCAGGAAAATTTCCCCCAACTTACTAGGCCCTATTGTGTAGACTTTTTCTCCTTAGAATAAATGAGTAAAAGTATTAGAACACGATTTATTTTGTGACTAAAAAGTTGAATAGATGCGCCACGTCTTCTAGATCGACTCAGTATTTGGGCATCTACTAACACTAGGTTACAGGACACTTTATTGTTTTCAAGTCAGCTGACTAACTTATCGAAAAATACATCCTTGACCTGGATGATGAGAGAGTGGATTGCTCCTATCTTTAGTTTTTCTTTCTGTTTAATTTCATTATGTTTTAGTTCCTATTTGTAATTGTTAATAATATATATTCATATTCAATTCGGCGTTTATTGTGTATGATAAAATAAAAATAAAACATGGACCATACAATAAGGAAAAATCCATAAAACCACATATTTTGATGTTTAAACTGCGTGTATGTGTGTAATTAATAATAGTTTGAAAAAAAACCTTGTCTCATATCAGTAGCAAAATGGGGGCATTAATACGTTTACTTGATAAGAAAACAAATTTATATTGATATGTTATCTAAAAAGACTTTTTAATGTCACGATTTTTATAAAGCATCAACCCACTGGGTGGTATTAAGGTAAACTTCACGAATTCCTGATTTAGTATTCATCCCAAAAATTGAACGAGTGTGGTTACTGATTTTTACTAGGTACCTATAGCATAAGGTTGGAAAATATATTACTCATTGAACAAAATGTAGTCATTAAGATTAAATAATTATTTTTATACAGTTTAGTTTAATTTAAATTTAGATGGTACTTGGTTCACAAGGCTAATTAATATATTATATAATAATCATTTTTGATTAGTTAAATTTTTTATTGGGAATAGTACCTATACCTATTAGTTATAATAATAAAAACTGTTATGGTTGTGATAATCTTTAATAAAATTAATTAATTAAAAGCGTTCAATTATTTAAAATTATTCATAAAAAAGATTGCATAAAACTGATCATAAATAAAAATTCATTCACACGTATATTATATTAAATTTAAATAACAAAATTCTTTGCTTATGGAGTTGATAATTAAATTTAATTTTGTGATATCGTATTATTATAACTTAAGTAATTATTCTGATTACTGTAATAATCTATTGAAATTAGTACTTAGTAAAATTGTTACTGTAGTAATTTAAATTATTTAATTATAATTTGTGAAATAATTAATTTTATATTATTATCTATTTAAAACATTACAACAACATTGACACTGCATTTAAACTAACGTCCTTGTATTGTAGTTTGCCTACATTAAACGTTAATCAGGCACCAACATTATCAAATAATGATATTCAAACAAGGACAATACAGCAGCTAAACTATATGCAAGATAACGCATTGCAATATTTAAAAATATTACGAACTATAAATGTATGATTATGTTATATGTTTTTACATTATGACTGTGTTATTTTGTATTGAATATTATCTTTAATATTCACTTTTTATTTTATTATTAAGGTTGATAATTTATAGTTAAGTGGTGCGGTGGCCATATTAATATATTATACAATACGCTATACCGAAAAATCAAACCAAATTAATTCAAAAATATAAAACTACTTTAAAAGAAAAAATATCACTCCTCATAAAAAATTTAAGATGTTCATTTTTTTTTACCCGAAATAGAAAATCTTTGTTTATGCCACATTGGTCTCTGATTTTTGAATCAAATACTTATTTAAATATAATGCCTGGAAAACTACTAACAATGTTTTGATTATTTAGATTTTAAACGAGTATAACAACTACTGAAAATATAATTTTTATAATCAGTTTTCAATGAGACCTGTATAAAGTATCATTTTCGTTATCATATTTTATTAATGAATATAAATTCTGAGTAATTAATAATTAGGTGTACTTATTGTTTTGTAGTAAACATAAATCATAATATCAGTAATTATTATGAGAATAGTAAAATTACCTATTAGACATTATTAAAAACGCTCAGTACATTAATGTTGTATAGGAAAAATAATATTATTAAAAGTATAAACTTGACCTAAATTGAATGTAGGTATTGAGGTATAAATTACACACAAATCACAATGGTAGTACTATATTACATTCAATAATAATTAATATCACTATATAGAGGAATACAATTATTATAAACTTTATTATAACAATACGTCAGAGCCCAGAAGGCAGAACGGATATTATATCGTTACGAATCAGTCAGAGTTCAGACGAAACAGAAATATAATATTAATAATATTATAATAATAACACGAGCTTTAAATAATGTTGTGTAAATTTAAGATGTGTTTTTAGTTTTTACCTTTATCACTTTTTTAATACACCTACATACATTTTATAATTTTGATTATCGTTAATCGTGTAATTTTTCGTTGTACAATAATAAAAATAATATTACTCATATAACATAATTATTTACAATCATTTTGGTTTAAAATTAAAATTAAATACGAGGCACGTGACTCGTCTCATTTATCCGTGTCACGATACTCTTTTATAGATTGTTTGGTATAACGAAACAGACAAAGAGGGACAGTATTTAGAGTAAAATTGTATAGTGTACTGCAATTAGACTTAGGTATAATATGATAATCGTCGTGTTTCAAAAGGTAGACCTAAATTAACCGATGTGTGCCAGTTCCACGAGGTTTGAGATTCATCAATGTAATAATCGAAGTTGTCTGTGCGAGGATGACAAACGTTTCTTTTGGGTGCAGTTAACGTTCTCGGGCCAATCGCACAGCATGTTCATCTGAAAATGATTCACCGATTTAACATAGCCTTTATTACGAGCAATTTTTTTTTTTTTTTTACCTTGTTAAAGTACAAATTGGACGGACAAGACTGTTCGAGCAACGATCCAAACTCGCAAATCACGTATTTGTTACAGTCCGTCCCGTGACCTTTCAACAGCGGTTCGGTGCACTGCCCTCTGCCCTGTTCCTCTTCGTACCCGACTTCGCTGTTCTCGATGACGACTCCGTCCAAGTCGTTTCGTTCTTGGTCCAAGTAGCAGTCTGGTCCCGGACCTGGTAACCTTCCCAGCACTCTGTTGATGGTCTTCAGCATTGGATACGTTTCGCAGCCACATACGTTTCTAAAAATCAATCCGTCGGGTCGTATAATATACATATATATACCTATTGGCTATTGTTTATACCATTTGTCCACGAAAACAGCGTACACTCTTAAATTAAACCCTTATGACCCAGTACTCCATACATATTTTTGAATCCTGTTTGCGGAATATGAAACCAGACTATTGGATCATCAATCTCCCGTAAACAGAGTTTTAAAATATGTGTGGTAATACTGAGTAATGATGGTAACTAAGTTGTAGAGTGTTCCCTGTTTTCGCGGATACACGGTATTTGCGTTCTATTTCCGGACGGAAATGTATTTTTTGCTCACTTGAAATCGTCCAAATCCAACGCCCATATCATTGCCCCACCGAGATCATTGCGCACGACGAATTCGGATTTGAATCTGATCATATCCTGGTCGTCGAACGACACCCATTGGTTACCACTGTAGGCATACGGACCCATCCTGCCCAACGGGTCTTGGTACAGTTGCCAACCGCGCTTCAACACTTTGTGGCAGATCTGAAAACCCGGCGGACGTGTGAAAACTGAAGTCCTCCGTGCGGGTAATTCGCAACGTAATTATATCTATTATAGCTGCAGGGTACTCACTTCGTAGTAGGACAAAAATCCTCGAGACCGGGTCGCATCACCCGCTTCACCACCACCGTAGGCAGGTGCGTTCAAACCGTTGTTCTTACTGGAAGCCAACGAGAACGACTGACCGTACGTGGGCATGCCCATTATGAGTTTACGGGGATCCGCGCCTTGGTTCACCCAATAGTACAAAGTGAAGTTCTGCAAAAAAGTTTCATCGTTGTTTTATAATATTATGGTGCAGGTATACGGTGTGTTTAGGGCTGCGAGTTTAATGCATTTGAACATTTGGTGAATATTTTTTTCGTTATTTTTTATACGGTTAAGAATTTAGTAGATTCAATACTTGTTTTATATTACCTACTCATAGTGCACATCATACGAAATTCTATATTTATATTTTTGAAGTTACGACCATAAAACTGCATATTATTATCTTTATCAGAATATTATTGGAGTATATGTATTTGTAGGTGGAGGTATCAACAATTTAGGATTGCCAAAAATTGTTTTGTTTGTTTATAAAAGTTCATATTGGTATTTAAAATTATTAATTTATTTTAAAAGCATTCATTTGACCTGTAATTAATTTTTAATCACATGTTTTTGGCCTTTTGTTATGTTAAATTCATATTTTACCAATTAAATTTTATCGCATTTAGTGTAAACGTATTCAACAGTTCTTTTATTTTAACACAGAGCCCTAAATGAGATAAACAACGATTGTATAATTACTGCGTTGTAAGTCATGTCAAAATCGTCGGGATGAGAGTACATGGGCGCCACGTGCCCCGTCTTTTTATCCCATTGTCCATGGTAGTCGTACGCCATCACGGATATCCAGTCCAACGTCGCCGAGAGTAGCGGCACATCGTAACCTAATCATGAAACAAACGAACTCGAATAAAACACCACGACCAGTTGTGTAGTTATTGTACATATTTTTTAATATTGCTATTGTTCACGTACCCGCGTCTATTACAACTCTGTTGGGCGATACGGCGCCGACAATAGGAAACCTTCTTTGTCGAACGCTTCTCGCAGTTCCAACAATAGTCTCGAGAACCCTTCTTTGTCGCTTTTCGGGCCCCGCTTGCAGTCGACCTGTTCATAATATTATAATACGTCATTACGGTGCACATCGACGATAAGAGTTAATAATAATATAATTTATTATATTCTGATCCCTGCGGACAAAAGAGTAACCACGACCGTATGTCTATATTATAGATCGTCGATTTATAATTACCTGCCAGCACTTTGGATACTCCCAATCGAAATCTAGTCCGTCGAAATCGTTTTGCTTCAAATAGCCGACTACGTGTTCCACAAACTTGCTCCTCGCGAACGGGTTGTTAACTAGCTCGCTGTATTTGCTGCCGGCCGAATCATTCCAACCTCCGATCGCCAACAGCACCTTGACGCCGAATTTCTTGAGCGCCGTCACTTTGCGGTAAAAAACTGCAAACGCGAATGACAAAAAATTAGCAATCGCATCACGCACCCCCCAAGAACTGCCGCAGCGTATGGCTCCAAAAACGTACAGTTGTCGAAATCCGCCCAAGTGTCGTGCGCCCTGATGGTCAGTTCGTCGTTGTCCAGTACCGCGAACCCGTAAATGATGTGTGTGCAAAGCGACGGGTCGATATCGCTGGGTAAATATTTCCCTCCGCTATGTCTAAAAATCCAAACGAAATAAATTAACGGACATGTCAACAGTCGAACGTTTCAATAAACATTGCGAACCTGTACCACGCCCAATTGGTGAAGTAACAAACAACTTTAAAGTATTCCGCGGACGAAGGTTGCACGGTCGTTGTCGGTTTTGGTGTTGTGGTCGTCGTGGTAGAAGTCGTAGACGTCGTCGTTGTCGTCGGCTTTGTCGTCGTTGTCGTCGGCTTTGTCGTCGGCTTTGTCGTCGGCTTCGTGTACGAAGGTTTTGTTGGTCTTGTCGGCAACAGGGTAGTCGTAGACACTTCGGTCGTTGAAGTGTTGTAGTGCGGCGATGACGTCGTAGTCATGGAAGTCGTCGGTTTACTTGTTACAGGTATCATAGGGGTTGTTTGTGGATGACCTGTATAAATAAATAAAAAAGTTTTCATAAAAAAAATCTTTATTTTTTCCATGTATTATTTTAAATGTTTCAAAACATATTATTATGATGATGTGTACCGTAGAAATCGACATCGAATTTTATTGGGTTAAATAAATAAGGTTAGTACGACGATGTCTATTTGAATAACTAAAATAATTTTGTTGATTTATAATATGCATATTATCATACTTTTTTAATTAAAATGATTTAATAAACAAGTATTCAAATTGTATTTTAAATTCTTATTATTAATTGTACAAAATATTGAATGTAATTTTTAGGTTGTTCATTTTACTCTATTTCTTTAGTACCTATCTATAAGTTTTGTGAATTGCAATTTTAACTTTCATTGACCATTATATTATTATGAATTATGATCGTGTTGAGTGTTATTTATTATGTCGAAATAACAAAATGTAACTCCATATAGATAAATAAATACATATATTGTATATTTTGTACGTACAGACGACTGATGAAAACTCTGAATAAATAGTATTATACGGACTTGTTTGAAAATGAACGTACCTTATTATTACAATATATATATATTGTTATACTAACTGAAGTTTAAATTTATTTTTAAGGTATTCTTCACAACACTGTAGAGTAATATTAAATTGCACATATTTATTACTATATGTAAAAAATATAACATAAAAAAATCATTTTTACACATTACCGTTTTTAAGTGTAAGTGCTACTAATACTATTAAAATATTAAATAATTCGTAAACTCTTACCGTGTTTTTGACCTAGTGTTTTCATGATAGTGCTAAGTAGTGGATAATTTCCTTGGCCGCACAAGTTTCGATAATCATCCAAATCTAAAGCCCAAATCATAGCGCCTCCCAAATTCATAGACTTCACGTACTCTGCCTAAAATAGATATAATATGTAATATATATAAGACCTTATTGAATATTTAAGCTTTGTGTATTAATCATTTACCTTTTGTGCTACTGTTCTTACATCATCGAATCCTACCCATTGGTTACCCTTATATGCATATGGGCCCATTCTATTTTGCGGGTCTTGAACAATAGTCCATTGCTCGGAGGCAAGTTTACGACAAATCTGTATAGAAATATAATCGTATGAGCAATTTATTTAAAACTATAATCGTTTAAAGGGCATACCTCGTAGTAAGCAATGAATCCAGCAGATCGGGTGAATGGACCAGCTTCTCCTGCGCCAGATGAAGGTGCATTTAAACCGTGCACTTTAGGATTAGATAACGTAAACGACTGACCGTACAGTGGAAACCCGAGAACAATTTTTCTACTATTTGCGCCTTTCTCGATCCAATAATGGACAGTATAATTCTTTAAAAAAAATAATTTACAATAACATGATTTAATTTTAGTATTACATTATATTGTTTAACTTACCAAGTTGAAATACTGAATGTCGTCTTCTGGATGATTATAGATTGGTGCAACATGACCAGTTTTCTTATCCCATTGGCCATGATAATCATAAGCCATTACGCCAATCCAATCTAAGTATTGGTTTAATATAGGCACATCGTAACCTAAAATAATTGTATTTTAAATATAATGATTTCAAAAATATTAAACAAATTAATGTATTTACCCGAATCAATCACTACTTTACTAGGAGAAACAGCAGCAGATAATAAGTATCCATGTGGTTTAAAAGCTTGTTTAAGCTCAATCAAAAAATTGGAGAATGCATTTTTGTCAGAATCTGGGCCTTGGTCACAATTGGTCTATATTTTATTAGTTTTAGTTATTATTGATTGAAGAATAATAATTTGAAAAAATATAATATAATAATAATATATATTTATTACCTGCCAACATTTTGGATATTCCCAATCGACATCAAGACCTTCAAAACCATACTTGTGCATAAAATCGAGTACATTGTTTATAAACTTTTTGCGACTGGAACGATTATTGACCAAACGACTGTATTTATCACCTGCCGAATCATTCCATCCACCTAAACCAATAGATACTTTGACCCCACGTCGTTTGAGTGCTACTACTCGTTCATAGAAACCTAAAAAAACGTAATTTATGTTTAGCATTTTTTTTTGATTTGATCGATCCTTAACTTCACGCGTACCATTATCGATGTCTGCCCATGAATCGAATACTCTTATAACTAGATCTGTGTAATCTAGAGTTGCAAAACCATACACTACATGAGTGCAGAGATTTGGATCCGTGTCTTCTGGGAAAAATTTACCTGGCGAAGGTCGGTACCACGCCCAATTGGTGAAATAGCATACAACTTTATATTGTCCTACAAGGTCGACGAAAATTGTATTATAAGTGTTATAAGATTTAATTTTTGCTTTAAATTACCCGTCAAATGATAATTTGATTGGGTCGTGGGAAGAGTTGCAGCAGTTGTAGTGGTAGGTTTCCATGCCCACGGATCTTCCGTAGTAGGGACTTCAGTTGTTGGCTTCCATGGAATGTAGTTTTCTTCTGTAGTTGATTCTGAAGTAGTAGTAGTAGTAGTAGTAGTAGTAGAAGTAGAAGTCGTTGGCTTTAGTGTTGTTGGTTTCAAAGTCGTTGGCTTTGTTATTATTGGTTTCGAAGTAGTTGGCTTTGTTATTATTGGTTTCGAAGTTGTTGGCTTTGTTATTATTGGTTTCGAAGTAGTTGGCTTCGTGGTTGGTTCAGTACTTGACGGTTGACTAGGCGATGATGGAATGTCTGGCTCATCGGTCGGGTAAGTGTTAATTTCTTGAGACGGCATACATCCAGAATTCATTGGCCAGTCACATAACCTGTACCTCTGTATCCAAAATAAAATTACTATAAGGTAACCATAATTATTATTTTATTTAAATCTCACATTATTCCAATAGAGACCAGCAGGACATGAGTTAACTTTAAACTTTCCCCACAAACATTGCAAATACTTGTTGCAATCTCCTGGATGAGGTGCGAATTCACCATCTTGACATTCCACCGAAGATTTAACTAACATACCTAGATTATTAACAAGCAAAAAATGACTTAATGATAATTATGCGATAGAACAAATAAAATTATAATTTTTGGCATTCTTACTGGTGTACGTAAATATACTGTCTGAACGTTGGTAGTTGCAATACACATTGTATTTCCAGTCACACATTTTCTTTTTATCGTTCCAAGCTAATCCAGCTGAACAAAACTGTCTCACGAAATAACCATACGAACACACAAAGTATGAAGTACAGTCACCAATAGCGGCTACATATTCACCTTCAACGCAATTTCTATATTTTTTTGTCTTTAATACACACATAAAACAAAATCAGCATTTTGAAATTGAAATTTTAAGAGTTACTATATATGATGACTTACAGTTGTTGTTGGTCTCCATGTAGTCACCGGTCTGGTTGTTGTTGTTGTTGGCCGCCATGTATTGGTCGGTCTACCTGTTGTTGTCGTTGGTCGCCACGTAGGGGTTGGTCTAACTGATGTAGGTCTTGATGTCGTGACAGGTTTTTGAGTCGTAGTTGTAGTTGTAGTTACTTCAGAAATTTGAGAATTGGCTGTGAATAATTAAAATATTAGTTTTAACATATTTCAATAATAATTATGAAGCTAAAAACTCACTGGGTTCATTGCAGTCAACATTTCTTAGCGAATCGCATCTGTTGGCATTTCTATTCCACAGCAATCCTTCTTTACAAGCATATTTCCTATAACGTCCGTTTTTACATTGATAGTAATTCTGACAACTGTCTTTAGAAGATTGATACGTTCCTGGTTTGCATAATTCTTGTTGCTCTGGTCTTTGAGTGTGGTACTCGGACCACCAAGGGCGGTTTACAGATGGCTTGTGAGTTGTCTGTTGTTCAATTTCGATTACTTCATCAATAGTTGATTCAGTTGTAGTTGTAGTTGAGGTGGTCGGAGGGGTTGTAGTTGTTGTTGTACTTGTAGTAGTGGTTGTTGTTGAAGGCCGGGTTTGTGGTTTCGTTATATATTGTGTTGATGGTCTAGTAGATTGTTGTGTTGTCGATATTGTTGTCGGTCTAGTAGGTTGTGTTGTTGATACTGTTGATGAAGATTGTTCTTCCCAAGAACCTATAGGTAATTAAAATACATCGTTGTTACTATGAATTAATTGTAGTAATAATAAGTTTTTATTTTTATATTAGCTGTAGCCACTTATAAGTTATAAATTATAGTAAAATTGTATGATATGATATACTACAATCGATTACATATTATATATATTTAGTCAATAATACTACTAATAAACAATAAACTATGTCACGATTTTCGATATTTTATGAATTGAATATTGTACAAACAGACATTTATATATCTATATTATATTAGTTTAATAATTGTTTTAAATTAATTAATCTACAAAATACGTACAATTATACGTATTTACTTGATTAGTTTATGTGCGTATAACTATATTTTTATTTGTATTCATTATCCATGTTAAGATTTGAATATGAAGTACTACAGTAGAAGCTGCCGACATTGAAATGGCATCAGTAAAAATAGGTTTTTGTATTATTCGATATATTCCACTACAACTACCTAGTCAGTATTTTTATATTTATAGATACTAAATACAGATTATATATTTTTGTCAGAAAATCTTATTCCGTTCTAATTTCAAATATAAAACACAAACCTTGTCCTTCTTCGGTAGTCGTAGGAATCTGATAAATCGGTGTAGTTGGATAATCTGGTTTATTACATATAAAATTTGAAGTTTTAATTGGAATCCTTTTAAACACTTCGTTGACTTTTGTCAGTAGGGGATAAGAACCTTTACAACATATATTGTTAAAGTCATCTAAATCAATTGTCCAAACCATAGCTCCACCAAGTTCTTGATTCACTATATATTCGGACTGAAATAAAATAATTTATTATACAATTGTACAATAATCTAAACTTAAAGGATAAATTGATATTCTAATGTTTGTAATGTATTGTATTGTATACCTTTAATTTAATAGATATCTCGTCATCGTAGCTGACCCATTGATTTCCATCATACGCATATGGATCAAATCCACTATTTTTATCCCTTGATACTTGCCATTTTTCATTAGAAACTAAAACATACATTTAGTATTTATAAATATATATGATACGAAATACCGAAAAACCATTTTGTATTATAAATCTAATTAATTTAAAGTAAAAATAATAACGTTATTAATTCATATAAATAAAGATTTTCTATTTTATTCATAATTTATTGGGTTGTATATATAGTTATATAAATACTATAAAATATTATATAAATAATATTTTTAAATTAGGTATGGAAAAAGTTGTACATACCTACCCTTATTTATACATTAAATCAAAGTATCACGCATGATCAAAGTTGCATAACGTATTAATTAAATTAATCATTATGCTTTGTGATATACAAAAGGGTATATTATGTATGTATAAGTACTGTAAAATTATTTTATATAGTTTTTATTGTACCTCTATTACAAATTTCGTAATACGCCAACATTCCCGGTTGCTGTGTATATTCACCAGGATATCCTGATCCTTTAGCTGGGTCACCAAGCCCGTGTTCTGAATTCGATGACAATGTGTACGTCTGACCATAAAACGGAAGGCCAACAACGATCTTTGACGGATCTGCGCCCAATTTCCGTATTAATGTAATGGTGGAGTCCTAAATGTACGAAAAAATTTGTTGTTTGAAACTACCAAAATGTTATGTTGTTTTCTATTAACATACCATATTGTACTTAGGAAATTCGTCACCATCTTTGTAATAAGCCGGACTCACGTGTCCAGTGACATTTTCCCAAGAGCCATGATAATCGTATGTCATTATAGACATAAAATCTAAGTATTCACTTAGACTTGGAAAGTCATATGCTTCTTTAATGATTTCTTCATAACCAGAAATTGCAGCTGATAATTCAAACGGTGGGTCTTGTTTATTGAACTCTGATTTAAGTTCCTACAGTATAAAATTCAATTAAATATTGACCTATTGTATTTTATATAAGCAATGCCAGTACTTGTATTAGTTTAACAAAATTGTTTTTGTCTGAAGATGGACCTTGAGTGCAATCGGCTTGCCAACACACAGGATAATTCCAGTCCAGATGAAGACCGTTAAAATTATATTTTCTCAAAAACGCAACAGCAGAATTTACAAAACTGTAATAAAATAAAATGTTTTTAATCCATACTACCATAAATTTCTGAAAATTTACCTTCTCCTAGAAGTTCCACTGCTAATTAATTTTGAATACTTGTCACCGGCTGAGTCTGTCCATCCACCCATTGATATCATAACTTTGATATCTCCAGATTTTGAATTGGACACCAATCTTTCGTAAAATTCTAAAAGTTAAAAATATTTATCACTTTATATTAATGATAATTTTGTTCTATTAATCGATTATTACTGTTCTCAAAATCTTCCCATTCATTTCCCGACGTTATTGTTAAATCATTGGGGTCTAGAGAAGCAAATGCATAAACTACATGTGTACATAGACCTTTGTCGATATACTCCGGAGCAAATTTTCCTTCTCCATAACGATACCATGACCAGCTGGCAAAGTAACATACCACTTTTTTATTTAGATCTAAAAATCAATTAACTATTAGGTACCAAAATCAAAACATTTTAGCCTGCTAATGATAATTACCAAATTGTAACGGTGTTTCTCTTAGATCGTTTGCCATTGAATTTTTTTTATTGACTTTAAAATTAGTAAAACAAATTAAATTAAATAGTACACAAATATTTTTATAGTACCTATTTAAACTCACCATTACTAATATATGTTTTAACAGTAGTTACAAGTGGCCAAGGAGTGCCACAAAGCCCATTATAATCATCTGAATCTAATGACCATAACATTACTCCTCCTAATGACAATTTTTCCATATATTCGAGCTAAAATACAATAATTATATTATTAAATTCAACTTCCATCGTTTTATTTAATTTACTTTTCTTGTTAAACTGTGATGGTTCTCATAACTGATCCATTGATCTTTTCTAACAACAAACGGGGAACCAGATTTGTCCGAATACTGTCTCCAATCATCTTTTTTTGTACGATCGCATACTTCGTAATACGATAGGAATCCAGACGTTTTTGTCCACCTACCAGCATATCCATCACCGTTTGTTCGAGAACCTGGTTGGAAATTTTTAGGGTCAGTCAATCTGAAACTTCTCCCGAATAGTGCTACACCAACTATTATTTGATTTGGATCTGCACCATTGTGTATCCAATGCTTCACCATATGATCCTTGAAAAGTCAAATGTATGTTATATGTTGTCTATATATCATATATTAATAAATATTTACCACATTGCGATACTTTGACGATGGATCCCTATCTACCGCACTGTATAGTGGAGCGTGATGACCAATAATTTTCTCTTCATCGTGTCGAAAATCAAAACTCTTGAGAATAATGAAATCTAAATTTAGAATAATTCTTTTAGTGTCATAATTTCTTGACGTTTGATCCAGTGGTGGTACAATTAGGGATAATGACCATCCTCTTGGTTTTAGCACGCTGGCCAATTCTTCAATCAATAGTGGAAATTCTTCTTTAATGTTTTCATCATCACCAAACTCGTCTAAAAATATATTTAATAATAAAACTTAGAACTTAACATTATTATAAAAATTTATTACTATAAGTTGTTGGTGTAACATCAGATAAAACTAGTCCATCAAATCCACTAATTTTCAAAACTTCTGAGACCGAAATGATAAAATCTCTCTTCGAAAACGATACACTTTCGGGTAAAATGTCATTAGTTAATAATAATATTTTTGTGGAAGGGTTTTTCTTTTTTAAACGTGCGATTGAAGCGAACGTGCCTAAAAATTAGTAAATTAATAATAAACAACAAATGAACAATATACAAAGATTATTTATTCAAATGTTTATACCATTTGATTGACTAGAATACCAATTGTTTGCAATAGTGTCAAAATTTGTGTCTGCAGAACTGAACAATATATGAGTACAAGATGACAAAATTATTTTTTCCAAATTTTGAGGAATTTGATTTTTATGATATTGTGTAAAGTCAAGATGACAAAAAACATTGGTACCTAGAAATTTAATTATAATAAAAATAAATATTTATAAAACTATTTCAAGATTAAAAAAAAAACATTACTTCCAGACGCTAGTCTATATTTTGAGGGTGATGGATCTTTTTTCGATGGCAGTTTTTCAACAGCATCGCGAACAGGAACGTGGATTTTATATCTGAGGGCATGAAACATTTTATTACATTATTTTCATGGTTATAATTATGGTATAAAATAGAACTATATTCTGCAGTAGGTATAACTTGTATTCGTACACGAATATGTAAATTATTGAGATGTTAAATAAATACTTGTTTAGAATTAAATTAAAAAAATATTATGTATTTTACACATGAGTAATCAATTGGAATTTTTATTACGTCAAGTATAAGTGACTTTTATATTAACGTCACCAAATCAGTTTTTAGAGTAATAAAACTGTATATATATAATAATTAACGAATTTTGATTTATTGGTTCAATAATCATTACCTTTCGAACTGATGGGGTACTCGTTCAATAGCCGCCCTACTTGGTAAAATATTGAATTCCCTGTTGTGATTATCGGATGATTCATCTTCATCTATGTACGTCAAACCTCGTGATGGTACGAAAAAAAGGATAACGGTAAACAAAACACCGATGATCCTCATGGCTGAAAATATTTTAAATAACCGTCATTGCACGTACTTGCATGTATGTTTTATGAACAAAACGCATCACGTTGCATCATTTTTAGATTTTACCGTAATACAAACAAATTATAATAATATGTTCTATAGACCTTCATTCGAAAAGTTGATATATATATATATATAAATGTTTGTATACCATAAAAAAATCACTATTTATCTATAAAAAAACAGCAATAACACATTAGTGACGCTCTTATTGTTTAATATTCGTGCGGCGTATGTAAATACGTTGACCCACAGAATTAAGGAATATTTGATTCTTCACTAGAAAAAGTGGTTTCACGACCCTCACGAACTCTTACGTTACAAATCGATCCATTAGTTTAATACTTTTAATACGAATTATGTAATTTTGGCGCACTATCTGTCCAAAATTAAGCAATCAAATTTTTCACCCTAAATTAATGGCTTAAGAATGACACCATTAGTCCGATCATTGTTAATAAAAATTAGTTTTACCTATTTTTATTTTTATTACAACAAAAATTAAAAATCACGGTATACGATTTTATTCTCGATCCGAATTCCAAATACATAACGTTTTAGTTGTGGTTTTTTTTTTACTAGACTGTGCATACCGATTTCAAGGTCGTGACGATAAATAATGTTTATTTCATACACACAAATATATCATATTATGTATATAATATATATATCATTGTATCTCTGGTCGATCAATTTTTTTTTTTTTACCAACGTCGCCGAAGCCGTTTTTTAACCGCCGACGTCCGTTGGTAAATACCTTTTTGTCGTGTAATCTGTCAACACTTCCTACACTGCACATAATATTGTCTATAGACGTCCTATAACCGATGTGTATCAAACGCGAAGACGCGTATTAATGCATATGGACAACAGGTTAGTTACTGCGAGAGGTCAAGTGCAATAAAGCCCGGGCAACAGTGTTCGGACGGTGACTACAATAATAAAATATATAATATTATGCTATACACTACCGCATAACCCGGGGGCAAATTCCGTAATTATCTCGTATTAGACGCGATCTGTTGGTTTAATTGGACTGCCGACAAATCTACATAATCGCACAGTGACGCACCCGAAGTAGCATTACAACTGGACCATTACATTACAGATGTGCCGCTGATATTCGCCCTCGGGGCGACATAATAACACCCGATCACTCGGTGTGCGCCGATAATAATGGCTGGCGGGATACCGTCGACACCTGTAGACGAGGAACCGCCACCGCTACTATATGCGCAAAACAATCGAACCCAATCAGATGCGCGATTTTTTCACGTATCCATGTCGTGTAAGAACAATACCAAAAAATGCGTTTATATTATAATATATCGTCGTACAACGTAGGTAATAATAGGGCACCGCTCCTCAATATATTATAATTTATAACGTTGAATGGTTCTTATAGAATGATTTTAGTGTTTTGTTTATTCATTTTTTTTTTAACTCGATCATAATATTTTCAAGTTTTAACGATACCCGTATTTTTTGGTGACGATAATTATTATTTTTATTTCCAACTCCAGCAGTTTGAGAAATCAATAAAAAAAATACCAATAGGTACCTACGTGCGTTTGAACTTCCGGTCTATTAGAATAGGTTAACATTACAACAAAAAAAAACATTAAACCCACCGTACTTTATGTGACGAGAAACAGAATTAAATTAAATTAAACACATTGAAGTATATTTAATAATGAAATTAACAAAAATAAAACATTTTAAATTTTAATTTTCAAATTGATTTTCAGAAAACTAAGCAACATAGTATACATTTTAAATTATCTCAAAATAAATTATAAATTATAAATATTAAATCTACCGACATCGTACACTTAAAAGTGTATAATTTAATTATATTCTAATAGTTAATAATTATGCAAAATGTAAATATGTAAATATGTAAAATGTAAATATACTAAAGTATACAATCTTCGGTTAATAGGTAAATGCACTGCTTAAAACCAAAATATTTCTAAGAGGTTAATTAAATATTCATCAAAAGCACGTCATCTCGATCTTTTATAGTAATTTTTGTTGTTATCAAAATATAATAAACTAATGTAAGTTGTTACACAAATAAAAGTAAATACAATTTTTAAAACAATATTTCCACTTGGCACGAAATTGTGTAATTCTAATATAATTGACCGTCAGCAGAAGATAAAATATAAACTATTAAGGTTATAATAACTAACCAGTGTTACGTACAAACTACAAATTGGTGAATTATTTTTTTCTATGGAACGTATATATTATAATATTATGTATCAAATCTCTCGAAACAAAATAAGTATTAATAAATTAAGCAATTTAAAAATAATATATGTATGGAGACAGTGAGATGACAAATTGTGAAAATTGCAAACAATATTTAAATGCCAGTTAGTAAAATCATAATTTATTTATAATAAACACAATTTGATTATTTATTAAACCTCGAAGAAAAAAAACGAGAAAAACTGTCTTATGAGGTGTTAAAAAACATACTTATTCAGAAACAGTAAGAGTGTTAAAAATGCGAAGACACTAAGACGACAAATGACGAAAATTGCAAATAAATGCGTGCATATATTTTAAGATGGCATTTTATAGTTTATAGAGAGAGATAAGGATTTAATTATATCATTACGAGTTGATATTTAATGTGTTGAACACAATTTTATTTTTTATTCAACAATGAAACGACACAGGTATATATGAAAAAAACCGCAAAGACATTAAGACGACAGATGACAAAAAAAAACATGCAAATTAATTTCAAGACGGTAATTCTATGTATATATTCAATAGCATAATATTTATGTATATTGAATATATGGATTTAAACCGATAGTAATTATGTTACGTACCTCTATTCAAAATTGCATGGGATGACAGAAAGACCTGATTAAGTGGCTCCGGTGGTCGTGTCGTATAAAAGCTCAAGATTATAGTTATTAATATCTTACAGGTCAGGTATCTACCTACATCGAAGTCGCTGACTCGTCAAACTCCCGAAATGGATTAAATCCCGAACGGATTAAAAATACAATATATATTATATACTTAATATACACCGTATATGATGAACCGCGGGCGATCTGGATGGGAGTAAACAAAACGATTTGAGCTGTGAGCCTTGAGTTAGCGCGTCCAACACGCGGCTCCACAGGTCCTATACGTGTTTATATAATATTTTGTAAACGGCTAACGAATGTATATTAGTATTATTATACGAGCGACGGACGAGTCGCAGGGCGTCGATATGTGTATAGGAAAGAAAATAACTCCAGAAGTGGTGTAACAGTTGAAAACGTTAAATTGTTATTTGTAATAATATTATGCTTACGATCTATGATTATAATATTGTACAATGATGCGTTTTCGTGACGGCGACGACCGCGTCCTGCGTGCACGGGTCGCGCACTACAGTCGTCACCCGCGCGGGTTTTCCGATCAGCGAACGCATAGGATTTTTTCCCTCTAATATTGTATTAATATTGTGTTTTAGGATTCACGTCGCGTAGCCGCACAGTTCGACGTCGCGTCAACACTACTGATTAATCTTCAACGGTACAATACCATTATATAAATTTTAAACTACCTATAACGATGCGACGATGATTATTGATAATGATATTTCGAATACGATTTTATTATACTAACAATAATAATAATAATAATAATAATATACGATCGAAACTACTCTACGAAACGGTATGATATTCGAACTTATAATGTACCTGAGGTGGAGCTGCTGATGGCCGACCAGCGGCGGTTGCTTGGGCGGTTGACGACACGGCGAGGCATGGTATGTCCGGTGGACGGCGCGGACCGCGGTAGAATGATGTCGGTAAGCCTCCGCGGTCACGGAGGCAGCTGCGTCTCCACCCCGTGCCGGAGCGATCGTCCGGGGGGGAGTGTGACCACCGACCGGTTCAAGGTCGTCCGGAAAGGGTATATACGTGTTCGGTCGGGTTGGTGGGCGCGCGACCGGAAACTCCGCGGCCGACCCGACGGCTTTGGTGCTTTGGAAAGGGATATCCAGTTCGCGATCAGTCGGGCGGGCGACGACCGACGGTGCCCGAAACTTCTTCGACGGAATTTCACAATGCGCTTTGATTTTTTTTCGCACCGATTCGTTGAGTCCGTTTTTTGCGATTTTATTCCTCTGCCGAATTCTCTCACACTGGTGTCGCGGAAAACTGCGAAACTATTACAATAGGTAGGCACGTATATATAGTACGCTCGTCACTCGGATCGCCCATATAGGTACTATCATAAATCGTAGGTACAATAAGTAGCCTAATCGTAATTATAGACAATAAATTTGCTTGTACATAATAATGAAATCAATAACCGCTGCAATTATGTACTATGTTCCATAAATTAAAATCCAAGGATATTAATAATACATTTATCTGTTTTTGTGTTTGAAGAAAACGACGGTCATTTATTTATTATGCATTAAAAAAAACATTTTAATACGTCGTATCTGTTTACTTGTTTTGAACTAAACATAATATTATATTTGACAACATGGCTATTATTAATTATTATGTAGCATTAAATGTTGTGATCATATAATAATATAGTTCAAATATTATAATAAATAATTATGTGAACATTTATTTTCTACGTTTTCAAACGTTTCAAAAATGATGAAGTGTGTTATATCTTTACACACACCCTAAAGTCATATTTTGCAGCGCAAATACATATTTTAGCAACTATTTCGGTGTATTGTAAATGCTAAGCCTAAGCCCTAAGGCTTTAAGTTTTGTCTGGTGACAACATTATGACGACAGTTATTAGTTATTACTTATAATATATTCTGTTCAGTTTATTCGGTAGGTGTTAAATTATAATATTTAACAATGAAAAATGTATTTGGATTTTGCGGATGTTAAGTCATGAAAAAAAAATCTTGGCACTGTAATTGAATGTTTTGTTATACAATAGAATAGATAAGTATAACTATTGAAACCAGACAAATGGTATGTATCTAAGTTAATTTTGGCAGATATTATTAAAAAGCAATGTACCTATACCTATTTATACGATCATAGATGACGAATTTTAACACTAACTTAAATACAATATTATATTATTTAGATTGTACAATATTGCCGTTTGTCACATTATTTTACTTTTCAAGCTTCAAATATTTTTCTAACGAATTATCGAAACACAAATATTTATCGTCCGTTTAGTGTCCGTTATTTGATAGGTATTACACTACTACACAATACCTTTATGTCTATTCATATTATATTGAAAGGCATCGAGTTGATGGCATTAGGTACTTCTTATAAAAACCGTATTATACGTTTTAAATTTATACTTAAACGAAGTTTGTACGATATGATATAAACTGAATGAACTAGCTATAATATTTTCATTCATTATTCTATGTGTATCAAATTGAATATGGCTCATAGGTTTAAATTGTATTGGGTACTTACTTGCAATCGAACACGTTGAAGCGGAGTTCTCAGGAAACTATTCACCCATTACTTTTTTTCAAAATTATTAGCGTGACCAAATCCTAGACCTTGAAAGAATTATGATCAAATGCGAGATGGATGTGAATGTTTAAAAAAGATCATGATACAAAATAAGTCTGAAGTTATTTTAAATACAGTGGAATAATTGTGTGCTTCTGTGGATAGGAACCTAATTATCAAGGCCAATTAAACCTTTAAAAGTAATAGTGGTTAAATGCATAAAATAAATTAATATACATACATCACATATAAAAATATAAATTATAATACATTTATATCATACGGATGTTAAATTAATACAATAGGTAAAAATTATATCGTTCCGTCACTCATAAACTGTACTGGATGTATAGTATTATAAAATAATGTTATGCATATCTATACTTTTAAGATATTCATTGATCAACCTATATTAATAGAGCTTGAATAAAAAATAATTCGTGATATAATTTTTTATACATAAATATATACAATTTGCAATTGTTTTTAATTTTTTTAATTCCAACTTATTTTTTTATTTAATATTAATTTATCAGTAATAGCCTTTGTAATCGATGTAATCTATTACCTTATAACAATCTTCAAAAATATAAATAACTAAACAGTATTCAATATAAAATGTTATTAAACGTGTATTAACTTTTCAATAAGTCGATCATAAATCATAATAGATCTGAAATTTAAATATAATAGTGACCAAATATCATCAAGTTGTATAAGTATTAAGGTAAATAATGATCAAGTGCAATTTTAATAATATCTTACGAGTAATAAAATAAAAAACTTCTTGTACTTAAAATGCACATATCTTAAGGTAATAATTATATCGCTGTTTAACACGTGTACTCTCATGTAATTTTTAGACATAATCAATTATTTTAAAACTGTTTCAAAATATATAGTTAGAACATGTGTATTAAAGAATCTCTAATAATAATAATTATTATACGTACGTTTAAATTTATTATTTTTAAATATGTGTACTAAATTGTAATGATATGTACACATAATGTCACATACTACCATAAGAAATAAAATATTGTTCATTAATAGTTCGCAACACATCGTAAATGACTATACAAAAACACGTTTTTCCTGCAGGACCACCATCAACTACCAAGCATTCAAGTTACATTAATAGCACCGAAATAACCAAATTTCAACACTACATTATATTATTACCGAGGAGAACTTAATCTTTAATTTATTGTACATAACTTCTGTGTAAAGTGTTCGTTCTATAATGATAATATATTACCGTGTACAATCATGTTACACTATAATAATAAACTGTTAAGTAAATACATACAGCTATTGACCAATAAATATTATTCGATATGCATCAGTGTCCGATAAAAAAAAATTAGTTAAGATTCGATTCAAACTTACTCGTGGTGCAAAATGAATTACGAGAAAAGTACGTAATCATTATAATAGCACTCAACAAAATAAAATAAATAAAAAGGCTCGGAAAATTTTTACAATGTTATAACTGCATTAGTGCATTACGCATATATACATCCTAATAGGATGTTTATATGTGTCTATATATGCTTTATAGACTGCATCTGTAATGACGTTATATATTATGATTCCCGGAGAAGGATCTTGTGCGTATTAAATAACGTGATCTAAATTCTTTAACTTCTTTATTTCTTTATTTGGTTACTCTTTTCAAAAACGATACGCATTCAAAGTAAAAGAACGTAAGTAGAAAAAATAAGATTGAAAAAATAATGATAAGTTTACATTTATAACTTACCACATTTTTAAATACACCTATCAAAGAGTACATAATATACCCATATAAAGGAATAACAACTAGATAAATAAGGTAAATATTTTATATATATATATTATATATAAAGACTTTATACATACAAATAAACAACTTATATAACAGTCAAAAAAAAAAATAAATATTTTTATTGAACAATGGAATAGAACCCGCTTGCTTATACTTTACTAAAATATGATTGTAATATATTATACACCTATATTATGTATTTTACCTCTTCAAGTATTATGATTGTTAAATTAAAAAGATTTATTGAATATTTAAAATTATTAAAAAGATTTTTTTTAAATTTAACTATTGTTATACATTTATAACTTTTCACCCTTGATTTCTCCCAGTTACAGTTCATTACCCTAATATAAAAATATTATAATACCTACAAACATATTACAAAAAAAAAACTTAGAATAGTGATCCTTCTAAGATTTTTAATTTATTTTATTGAAAAACTAAATTTATACATCGCCGTTATTGTATAAATAATATCATGTAACGTCTTTTAATATACCCATTATGTGCTCATATAGTCATATATATAATAAACGTATTTCACAAATATATTTTAAAAGTTAATAATTTACACAGATCGACGTATTAATGTTGGTTAATGGATTTTAAGCTGTGGTGATTTAAAATATGGTGAAGTAATCGATGCTAAACTAACGTTTAATAATATCGTTTAAATTACTCTAATAGAGACTCAATAATTTGATCCGACGAGTCTTTTTGAAACGATATAATGTTTCGCTTTAGACCGTATTTACTTTGTAAATATAAAAATATAAAAGGTCTAATCTTCACAGTTATGAGTTTGTTGAAATGTTCTAGCCGATTGCAGGTCGAGAAAGGGTAATTGGTTTTCGATCAACTGGCATTTAGAAGAAACCGGTCGTTGACGCCTATATGTGCGCACGTTTACACCACTTACATATTATATATTAAACACAAATGACGTCGATAAGTATGAGCGTTATACTGATTATACGGATCAGTGGAAAATTTTTTCGCTAAGCAATAACGATTTATCCATCGGAGTATAGGAACAAATCGGTTTATCCAACCGGTAAGTTAAATTCCTGGTGGGTAATTGTAAGTGGTATAGGTGTCCCTTTTTTGCAGTCTGTAATATAAAAAAGCAAAAGACAAGAAACACGCTAAACCAAAATATAGTTTATTTAGTATTTAAAATTTAAAATTTAAAACTGTATATTTTACGCTGTATCCAATATTGTTCAGTAAAAAATAATAAAATATAAAATAATGTGAAATCGTTATCAAGATTAAAATATCTTCAACTTTTTTTTAATTTTTGAAAATAAATCATTGACGTGTGTGTATTACTTACTTGGTTATTGTCCCCTTATTGTTTTTACTTATTTGAGTAATTTTGTATAACTTTAAAATATTATATCATACTATCTATATAAGTAAATTATATATTATTATTATTATTTTATATTTGCATACGTTTATGTTTATAAGCAACACAATCGTGTAAATTAATGGAAATCGAAAATCTGTTACATATATGTTAAAAACGGAACTAGCTCTTACGCAGCAGTTGCTGTTAGGAACCTAATTCATTTGTGACAGCTGTCGATGTATAAGTATACCCGTATATCAAATGAGAAGTTATGGATTTTTTCTCATACGAGTTTCTCTAGGTACGATTAAAAATAATATTCACTAAACTGTAATTAATCTAATTATAATCACACACTTATGGAGTAATATAGACATATAACTCATGTATTATACATTTATAATGATATATAACGTCAGTATAAATTTATAGGTGTTTAAAGTTTAAACTGTTCAGTGTTTAAAATTAAATAATAAACGCGGATATTTATTGGCAGATTTAATTTCGCCGATCGCCGGAAGGCAAGAATTCCGGAAAAAACCTGGGTATTCGGCAATATAATAATATAGGAATTAATAATAATAATAAAAAAACGCAAGTCCCCGGAGATAGATCGTGACCAGAGATCTATATTACTTGTCAGAGCAGCGTCCTATGGAGACGGCGTGAAGTCGCCACCATACCGCGTAGACCACCGCGGGCCCGACGACGACGACGACGGTCACAAGGCCTATCGACGGTTGTAGGTCGTGTTTGTGTGTGTGTGTGTGTGTGTGTGTGTGTGTGTGTGTGTGTGTGTGTAGCATAACATACGATATTATAAAATTGTATCGTATAGTGCGCGCGCTGACCGTCATAAATTTAAACGCCGACGGTATGCTCTCTTATAACATTACGTATATAATATTATTCTATATGTACACATAACCCCGACAGACGTATCAATATTGCGCGTTAACACGTGTATGTATGTGTATCTATATAAACATATATAAATAATAATGTCGAGTCTTTTATATATAACATGTAGGCACCCGTGACATATATATATATATTATATACCTGTGCATACGTTCCGAGTTATTATTACTATTATTATTATGCGTTGGCATACGCGACGAGACGCGTTTATCGGGTCCAGATGACAATTGAATAGGCCCCAAATGGAAAACACAATAGCGGCGGCGACTTTTGCACACGAATATCCACATAAATCGCGGTTGCTGCTGTTAAGGACGGATGACCACTGATCCGCCGCTTCCATCTCGGAATCCCGGGACGTGGCGGCGACGGCGATTCGGTTCTCACGCGACGACGCGGCTTGAGCTTTATTGCGTCGGCAACAGTATAATATTATTACAACGCGTACATACTGTCCGGCAAAACGTCTCCTCCGAACTGTCTCAGAGGTCCGTTTCGGATACAGCCATGAGATGTATGTACACACTTTGTCAGTCTTGTCTTCGGTGTTGGTAGCCTATACGCATATAGGTGTATATTCGTCGTCACCTGGCGTATATTATGGTGGCGCCACACCATTGCTGGACGTCAGCGACTGAACGGTCAAGACTTGTAAAATAATGTTGTCGTTTCACAGCGATCTCGATGACGGATTAATCTCGAACGTCGGAAACGATCGGATAATATTATAATATGATAAGCTGTCGTGTGCATGAAGATATTTTGATATTTCATGTTTCTGTAAGCATGTTTCTTCGACGTGAGCTATTATTCTCTGATATAATTTTGTACCGCTCGCTTAAAATATTAATTCTGTGATCCTCGTGACTACTGCAGCTGCTGCTGCACCACAACGAAACTGAAAATAGTAACAACTTAAGTGTCTGATAACACGTTTTATGCTGTCTATTTGTATGGTATATGTAGTACCTATATTATTATTTTATTTTCTGATCGATAATTGGATAATACTAATGACATTAGTTTTTTTGTTTTAGACTGCTTATGTGTCATATGTGTCAAATGAAAAAATAAATAATTCATACGTCACGTTACATTTTCTATTTAAGTGTGAATCATTAAAAATAATGGTTCAAACTTCAAACACAAAATATAAAAGAAATGTAACACGATGATTGTTGATTTCAACTCACAAGATGTTTTCGCAATAAGCCCTAAACCGAACTACGACAAAAATATAATATAGGTACCCAATTCCATTTGTTCGAATATGACTGGAATAGTGGACTGTTAAGTGAAGAAAAAAAATTCGAATACAAACCAATGAGGTTTGAATTTATTTAATACTATTACTAATCTGATACGAGCTGGGAGGAATATGCTTAAAAATAATTATTTAATCTAAAGATGATGTTATAAAAGTTATATAACACAGGCAACGAAAACAATTTGATTTGATTTTTAGAGCGAAACTCGGTGACCATGAAACGGATATACACTCGTAAACGTATTGCGTACATTTAATAATAAATTTACCTACCTACTAATGTATAACAGTAACAATACTGTACCAAATTAAGGTAACAATGTATTTACGTGACATGTATTGAAAATCAAACTTTAATTTAACCTTAATATAAATGTTTATGAATTCAGTTATTTTGTATTACAGCCTACAGGCACCTTATAGGCGTCTTTTATTATTGCTTAATTGTAGTGAGTATTGTACCTACTACTACCTATACAGTATAATTGTAATCGTAACGTACTGTGTGAGTGGTTTATCATGTTTGGTTTATTACATTTGAATTGTTTTATTTTTATAAAAGCTATCATAATAAATCTGTATTTAAATTAATGAACTTACTATTGGCTCAAACAGGAATAATAATATGTAATAATTATAATATAATACATTAATGTGTATGTAATATGTACACTATGCATATTATTAGTATATTAATATTATATTATATTATATTATATAGGTATTCTCAATCCTGATAAAATAAAATATTTTATAGAAATTAATGAGTTTGAAATCAAACAATGGTAAATGAAAATGTATGCATATTGGTGCCTACAAAAAAATGCAGTATGTAGGTATACCTAAGTCTATACTTATATCTAAGTTATTCAAAAACCAATTAACATAATATATTTTCAATCAAACTTGATTGCTTTAATATAAAATATGTATTATTCAGACTATTTGTTTCGATTCACAGAGTGTGTTTAAATCGGCAAAAAAAAATATAATAAATAAAAACTGGTGAGTTGTGTAAAAAGTTATTTTATCATTACATACGTTCAACATTACTATTCACATACAACTCATAAGTCATGAGTCAAGAATTCAAGATATAAATTTAAGTTATTATCAATGTATGAAGAAAAGTAGCCATACTGCATCGTGGATGTATCATGACAAAGAATGTGATACTCGAATGTGTTACTACAAATTACAATTCTATTAAAATAGGTACCTATGGGGCTATGTGTAATATCCTCTAAGTATAATGCCTAAGATTAATGTCAAACATAAAAATGCAATAAAAATACATGCATTTTGATAAAATAATATTTCTTAAGGTTTTACTCTTTTATACAATGTCAAGCAATTAGTGATTAATTAATGCACTATTTCGATTTCATATATATATTACAAATGCAATTAAAACATCAAATTTTTAATCGAATATAATTCTAAACCTGACAGATTATTAATTATTCCTTTCTTCCGATTTCGGATACCTATGTTAATATTCTATAGATGATTTTTATGTAGATTTGTATTCGCTAATTTGCTTTCTGTCGTCTGCAGTATATAATAAGTTATTATTATGTAAAGTCGTCGTGTTAATTAAACAACACATTTTCTTTTGTAAAAACCTAGACAAAAGGGTTCCGATGTAAAAGAAATTTTTAATTCAAAGGCGTGGAACTTATGTTACAGGTATTCGTTTTTTTATTCAAGTTCTGCTAGAGGTAATCTTATATTATCGTTTTTTATGCTTGTGCGTGTTTTTTCTCGTTCAATTTTTAATAGAAATATTACATTTTTGACACATTCATGTCGGCAATTTTCTCTCACAATAACTTTTGGAAATCTCGTTATTCCCTCCCATCCCATTACAGCAGGTCGTTGTATCGTCGTTCTATTATTAAACACGCGTAATAATATGTTAAAAAGATCATTGGTTTCATCTTGTCTGGACGAATATTTGTATTAAAAATAAATGGTATGCATAAGCGACGGATAATTCAATTGTCATGGTCTTGGCCAGTGAACCTGGGCCGTTTTATTATGTATTCGAAAACTCATCCAACGATATTTAAACAGATCCTACGCGACACGGCATAATATTACACGTTTATAATTTCCGACGGTTGGTCAGTGTCCAACAACGACCACTTAACTGCTATAGATCATAACATTACAATAATATAATTCAGTAATTGTTGTTTATACCACGTTACCTAGTGTTTACAATGAGCCTCGCCCTTCTCATCAAATATATCATAAAGCACTCGTGTAGTCGTGTGTGATCGGAACGATAGAGAAATATTTGAAAACGGTCAATATGAAAAAAAATATGTCAGTTACGAACATGTGTGTAAGTTTGAATTTGCATAATATGTTATGTGTTTGTGTGTGTTCATTTTTTAAATAAGAAAAATTGTATTTGAAAATAGTTTACTTCGGTGAAGATAAAATATTGTATATTTATGGGATCAGGTCGTTCAAGTCTTCAAGACAACGATTTCTGATATGCATCTGGTAAGAAGTATTAAAGAAAATCAACTACGGAGACAATTGTATTTACATAAGTATAAGTACACATTACATTATGTTATACGTCTGAGAAACGTGTTCGACATATCGTTGGACGGGATTGCAAGGAATTAAAAAAAAATGAATACGAGTTAGTACATAAAAATAGTATTTAACCTTCCTAAGAAAAAAAATAAAACATTAATATAATAAGAATCTGTAACTTGTAAATTATTAGGTATAGTCGGTATAGATACATTGTAACATTATAATTAAGCTTGAATTAATAAATAATGAAAATAAAAATAGTTTTAAACTTGATTAAAAATAAAAATTGATATGGATAAAAAATGTCATTGATTATTATAATATAATGTTTAAAAACGAGCATTAATCTATAAACTTTGCATAGGTCACTATGCTTTAAAGTGTATAAGTAATATAAAACTGTGCCGTTTACAACCTTTTTTCATAATTCATATTGTTATCTTGGTTTATAAATTCAAATAACTTAATATATAGAAAAAAGAACATTACTATACACGTGATTTAATTATTTTATTCATCATTTAGGTACAAATCATTTGTTTAAATGGTTTGTAATTATTGTGTGATATATTATTTACGTAAACTAACAATTATAAAGAATCTCAAAATATTTCGCATTTTATTACTTTTGACGACATTTTTGATGATATTTATATTTAGGTAGGTACTAATGTACTATACACAAGATCAGATGCCAAATAATTACCATTTTATTTTTATACAAACACTTCAATTAAATCTAAAATAAACTCAATGATTATTCAATTTTTCTAATCCCGCATTAGGTTTTGAATAATATTTACTTAAAATCCAAGTCTAAACTCCGAATCGTCTTACATATTATATTATTATATACATTTAAGGAAATCCGTTAGATTTATCGTTAATGCGCCGCATATGTCCATTAGCACAATATTGCACAATCTAAATAATGAAGAAACTTGAATTTGGCACGGGTAGAAATCACACATATAGTTTCCATTAAGCATGGTTTTCTTCCATAACATAATAATCGTAAAGAGTAAATACCTATTAAAGGTGACATTTGACGGCTAATATAATATTATTATTTTATTTTCCGTTTTTTTACTCAATTATTTTATAATAAGTACAAACAACAAAAGCCTATAATTATAATTTATAACATAATATAAATTTATTTTTATATCCGTTTTTGTTTTAGGAAACTTTTAGCTAGCTACTAATATTAATTAATTAGGAAGTAGTAATTATACATACAATTTTAAAAAAATATTTAAATCCCAATTTCTAGGTTTATGTTACCACAAATTAACATGATATTTAATAAAAATATATATTATTATTAAATATTCAACTTTGATATTAACTGGTTATTACTTAGGTATTACTACCTATCATAAATTGAATAATACCGATTTGCTGCAATAAATTCTGTTTGGACTCTGAATCGAATAATAAAATATTACGTAAACTGCAGAATTTTAATTTATTCTCGTTTGTCATTATTGGTTACGCGTCGAATTGTTGAAGTGCAGTTGTACACGTTCAGTGTTTGATAAACAATATTCCACCAAGGTAATAAATGGCGCTTCTTGTATGCAAACATTATAATGATAGGTATTTATACCTAGTAAAATCGGGCTGGCGAGTCGTAGACGATTGTCTAGGTCGTGACACTGTGGACGAACATAATATAATAAAATATAGAATAATTCATACGGTCAAACCGAATAATTGTATAAAAAAACATTGGCACGGGCGTCCGAAGACCTTGATACCGCATGTGCCGTACTTAACTCACTGATTAGGAATGCCCGTCAACAATAACAATAAAATATGCCTTTGGTCCGGACGACTGGTTTGGAATTGCTTGCGGTTTTTTGATTCCATTAATTTATTACTAATACCACTAAAGCCATTAAAGTTGCGAATACAAACGAATGCGTACACTGTACACACTCCATGCCTGCAGTACAATTTATAGTAAGTACCTACCTACCTATATTATTATATGGACAGATTTTGACACCATCGTTATCGCAGATATAAATAATTGCCCCTGGCACTCGGGAGAGCGAACGGGGGATAATATGTGTACACCTAAAACGCTTTTTATTTTTATTTTCACCTCTCAATCCCTAAAGTGCTATGGGTACCTCCTATTATTATTTCGGATCGTATCTTATTTATAACACTCATATTTCGTTGACTGTACCATCGACTATTTCGCGAACGGTTTAAAATCTCCGTGTGGGTTCTTTGTACATATTTCGTTTTGGCTACAAAGTAGGTGCCACAAATGAGAGTTAAACATAATTATACAAATATTAAATTATACTGACGACATATTATTTCCCGTATGATAAGTTTCTTAGGTTTCCAAAAAAAATTATGCTATTTGACATTCCTTGTTAATATTTGCATAGCTTTTAACCACAATACGATCTCTTTCTAGGTACGCCATAAGGCTACAAATAAAATATATCAGTATTGCAGAGTACAAAAATTATAAAGTTCTATATTTCCAACACCTATTTTTTAAAGAAAACTTTTAAGTAGCAATAAAAATAAGTAGGTGGGAAAGTGGGTGCCATTCTGCTCTTCTGTACTTAGGTGTCAGATGGGTTATTGGTAATGGATGTATACAATATGCATTCAATGATATTATATTCATTGTATAGGTACAAAAAATGATTCTGAGTGACGACGGCCGTCATCCTATATCAGGTATATACCATGATATATTTTTTGATATTGCTATTAAAGTAATTTATTTTACTAGTATATCTACCTAGAATTAATTAATTAATTAGTAGAATAGTGTATATATTTATATCATATTACATAATTTTCATTATCTTTTGAGTTAATACCACCTTACCACCAGTCCACCCACTAGGAGGAGGGGGGTCAAACCCAGAGAGGTCCGTGGGGGGACACATTGTCACTTTTTTTAAATCTACGCTAGGTGATTGGTTAAATGAACATTAGTTATTGGTCTTAATCGAATTGGTCACCTAAAAACTTACCTTAAATCAACAATGAGAAAAGATCATTTAAATGGCTTCATTGAATTTACCTACTTCCTGATATATATACTATACACATATTATACGTGGATATCAACGAAGCATTGAATTAATAATTGTTTTGTGCTCCTACTCATATTAATGAATTAAAATAATAATTTACTTTTTATAGTATTTTTTTATTTATAATAAAACATCAATTGATGTCAACACTTTTCATATACTCAAAAATTAGTATAAATATAATACTAACTAATAATTATTAATGATGTATGTAGGTGCCTATTTATATTTTAAACATTTTTTTTTTTTTTCGTGAAGAAATCCTGCTCATGGGCTAATAATTACCATAGAACATTGTGAATACTTCCATGGTACATAATAATATACGTAATATCTTATAACTAGGGTTCGGATTTGAAGGCAATATAATCAATAAAAAAAGTATTTAAAATGTAAAAAAAGGCAAAAAAAGGCATTTAATTTATATAAAAAGGCAATTCATAAATATACTACAAAATGCGTGGAAAAATTATTGAACGACAATTATTGCGATCGACAAATGCAGGCGGACTGACGAACAATCTTGAATCTACGCATTACGAACATATCTTAATCTTTAAATAGGTGTACGGGTAATTTTATGGCCATACCAAATACTCGATAAGACGATATCGATAAATATTGCGAATAATAAAACCCATTTGTAGGGATAATACGCAAGCTGGGTATAAAATTATAAAATCAACTGAAAATTAAACACAAAATAGGCATTTATAAGTACAAAAGGTAAAAAAAAAGGTAAAAAGGCAAAAAAAAAAAAAGATGCATCGTCTAAGAAATTAAATGAAACACATTTTTGTATAAAAATTATTTTTCTATTATGATTAATAAAAGAAAGACATTTTCCTTCAAATCCGAACCCTACTTATAACTTAACTGTATATTTTGAGAATGGCATTGCGATAGCACCTAGATAGTACTAACTGGATTCACTTTCCTACCCGAGACGATGTTGAAGTTGAAAATCGGTGAATTTTTTTTCTATTATAAAAAGTATTTAGACACGAAGAAACACACACATACACAATTGTAAAAACAATACATCCATAGTTCTACTCAGAATATAAAGTATATACAATTTGTAGTTTTAATTTGCAAATTCTATATTACAGTTGTATAAAATTGACCAAACATAAAATAATTATTACAATAAATCAATATAATACGAGTATACGATCTATATTTATTTATTTATTTTTATTGGGTTAATAAGTCTTCAACATCTGAAATCAATACCTCTACGATCTATATTTATATCGTTGTTTTATAAAATTAGGGAATAAGTTATTTACTTAAGCTAGCTGTTAAAAGTTTTTACTTTTTATTAAATTATATTTACTTTTTCATCTAATAACTTTTTTTCAGAACTGTTCTTCAAAAAATGAATTAAATATGTTACAAGATAATGCGTAAGATTATACTTATAGTTATTTAAAAATAGCCTTACTAAATTATGCATAAGTAAGAACTAAGAATTACATTTTCATAAAATAAAAATGGATGTTTGATAAACTTCTTTTAGTAATAACAGTATTGTTTTATTTTACTATGCATGTTTAATTAATTATATCATTTAATTTTAAATTTCCTTTGTGATATTATCCGTAAGAAAAAAAACATAGGAAGAAAAAAATAAATTAAAATAGTTTGCAATATTATTTCCTTCTATGTATTTATGTCCATCATAACTTAAAATGTAAATGTACCTATGACAATCTAATATTCATATACATAATATACATTGAATTCAAATATAAAATAATCTTATTTAAAAACAAGTGTAGTTAAATTAATTTAGTTTGTTATATAAAGCAATTAATATAATATATGTTAAAAATGTTTTTAATATAGTATTATTTTTATTTATAAATAAAACAAAACCGGTTTTAAATTTCGATTTATATAGATACAAGTAGTCTTCAAGCATCTTTGTATAAACGCATTTGTCAAAAGGATTATAAAAACTTTGTTGCCAAACAGACAAAAATATATTTTAATTTTACTATTTTAGATTAAAGTTACTGAGCTCCTCGATTCAAAAAAACAATTTGATTAGAAATTATTATTTAATTATTTTATACATACACATAAATACAAATATTGATATTCATTTTATCTTTACTTCTAACTCATCTAAGGTCTAAAATAAATCTAGCATTCTCTGCCAAGTTTAAGGTTCTAATAAGGCGATGATATTATACGTGTCTATGTTACTAAATTTTCAGTTCGATTATTCGTTAGTACAATTAATCTTGGTATCCACTATAATTACAAGAAAATTACTAGTTATTATATTTGATGTAAATGTAATAGTAAATAAATATAAGAACAATTTAAATATAGCAATACACTTTATATAGATGCAAGACGTTATGTTTTAAAATCTTTAGATTCAATAGGTTTTGATAAACCATTTTCGGTACAGATTTCAAATTATTCAAATTAAATTTTAGTGTGATTTAATTATATAAAATACAACTAAGTGAACTGATAGTATAATATTATATTCTATAGTGAGAAAATTGGTGAACAAGATATTTAATTACCATTTAATTATTAAGTGTAGTAAAGTGTTTCATATAATTATTTAAATTAATAAAAACTTATTTTTAGTACCTACCTATATAATTATTTCAATTTTATGTTTTTACTATAGTGAAAAAAACTATAGTATGATTTATTAGTATAATAAAATATAAATATATGTTAAATGCATATTACATTTTAAATACAGTGTGGACCGATGAACGTTTTAATTTCATCAATGATGTGTGTGTATATTTTTAAGTACAATTTTTTTTTGTTCTCTTGTCTGTTTACTGTCATCACGTTTTCGAGCAGGAAAATGAAACATTCTACTTTTAGGGTGGTCTTAAGTAGCAAATTTTAAAGTGTCGTGGTGAAAAGCAATACATTCCTAATAAGTACCTTTCAATACTTTTACAATGATGCGTTTTTCATTTTTATATTTGTGTCTAAATACTTTTTCTTGTAGAAAAAATGTTTCAACCATAAACTCTGTGAGAGGTTTCTGGTAGTAAATTGGTTCTAGTTTGTAAAAAAGTTGGGAAAAACTAATAAAAATGGGGGAAGTATATACTCCTTATATATCTCTCTCATAGAGATCGCTCTGCTGTGCCGTTGCAGATGTGAGGGTAATCTCTGCAGAGTAATTTATTTTAATATTAGTATTACGGTAAAGAATGATCGATTAAAAACTATAGGTATATTATAGTTAAGTACAGTTAAAAAGTTAAACTTCACTGAAACTTAAATAAACTGGTGCAATACAATAATTAGTGTATAAACTATAAACACAGAAGTACAGAACATTGACGTTTTTAACATTTTATTCAACTGCATTAATAATGTATTATGTTCACAGAGGTTTTTTAAATCATAACAATTAAGACCCTGATGAATCGAGCATAACTCTATAAGCTATTTGAATCTTGAATTACTAAGATATTTATTAAAAACACGTATCGGATAAATCACTGCATGTGACTTCATATACACAAACAAACTTAGTGAATTATTTAATTTGGGTTAAGGTTGCATTGAAGCTCTGTTAGAAATCAATAATCCAAAAACGTCTAATTTTTCACTCGATTGATAGATATTATATCATTATTATTCAAACCATAAACATTCAACAGCGCACAATATCATCCTTGGTTATGTCCTTTATTATAGTCCTTATTTTATGAAAACGTTAAATATACGCATTTAATGAAACTAAAATATTATGACTGTTTGAGTGGCCGTGGTCCATTAGCTGCCCTTAATATTAATACCACCAAGAATTAATTTAAAACCCAGTTATCTAATGAATATAGCTCTGAAAAATATTTATTTCTGAAATTAATGTTAATCATGTAATTCTTATACACAATTACATATTAGGAGTATTTTTTTTAATACTGTCTGAAAACTTTATCAGCAGGTTATGTCTACAAATGGCATGCATAAACTGGTCCATTCGTTATAGACACTAACAATTTTATGATTTTCAATTTTATTATACACAGTATTTTTCGGTATCATATTTATCATTCCTTTCATAATGTTAGTATTATAATTCATGTACATAATTTGTTTTTTAACTACTTCGGTTAAAATAACTGGAAGCAATAATTTAATATTGGTATGATGCTTTGATAAATATGATTCAAATTTATAGATTGAACTGGTAAATACTAATAATTTATCACTCACACTCTATACATTATACAGAGTATATACAGGATAGCCATTAGCCATATATAGATATACATTGTACGTACCTACCTATATTACATAATATGTTTAAACTTAATACCATTATAAAAACAAATTGTTTGTAAATACGACTGCATAAGTTTATTAGTATTTAATAATTTATCGGCTGTAGTAAGTTATAGAAGTTTGATTAACTGTGAAGTTGTATAGTGTTTTTATTGAAATGATTAATGGTATTTGCATCAACTGATAGTCCACAGGTCCAAAAATCAACAAAAATCGAATTTATCAGGTACCTATGACATTTGTATATTGAAAATGTTTAGTAAATGATAATAAGTTTTCTAAATTAAGTTTAAATGTGTTAATGGATAGGTGTTGTAAAAAGAATAAACATTTTTAATTGAAAAAATGTAAATTGCAAATAATAACAAACTCATATTAGGTAGTTATTTAGAATAAGGTAGAATTAAAATTTATGTATGCGAGTTGCGACTCAAATAAAAGGAATATGAACAAATATTTGATATCTTCTGACAATGCAGGCAGTTTAAAATGTATTTAGATTGCGTCACAATTCATCAAAATAAGAAACAACTTTTGATGTAGAGTATTTGATAGGAAAGAATAATAATAACATAACTGAAGCGATGGATCGTCGAGAATACTGGTTTAATTGCACGGCTAATGACCGGACCAACCTATGGCACGACCTTGCCAAAAGCTATTGCTATACAATATACCAGAGTTGTGTTTTGCTCAATATAGGTATAGGTACGACATATAGTAATGTTTGAGAATTAAAAACGAATTCAAAGCTATCGATACATTTATTTGTAAAATGAATTATATTAATATGTTGACTGTGTTGAAAGTTGAGCCATAACGAAATAGATAAATAATCATATACCTATATAAGAGGTACTCGTACATAGCATATTATTTTACTCGATACTGTTATGTATTCAAAAGCTTCTGGTTCATGACAAATTGATTCGGTTAATGGACAAATTATAATGTTATAGATACTTATATGAAATCCACCCGTATGAATCATTAAGCTGTGGTCATCCTATCGAAATAACCAGAAATGGAAAAAAATTTGTTAACATAATTTTATAAATACACCAGCTCGATAAGTGGTTCTGACGACCAAAATGCATATAGTGATGTTGTCGCTTCTAGTCTAAAACGATAACTCTTGGAAAACAGGAATTGCGACGACGTCCGATTTACCTACAGAAGTCATCTTAATGTAAGTAACATTTATTTGAATTATTAACTGTTGAGAACTAATCCCGTGTTAGTCCATTAAAAATTTAAAATCCATTTAAAATATTGTATACTTTATTTTACGATGGATGTTTGCACTGAATTTTATTTTGTAAATATTTATAAAAAGAAATTACTAAAGAAAAACTCAATTGGAACTCAATTTGAAATACTGTCATAGTTCCTACATAATATAATATGACAATTTATAACGTAATAGTGTTTGTTTTATATTATAAAATGATAAAAATTGTATTTTCCGAGCGTTTAACTTAAATTGTATTGATTTTTATATTTATGAAGTATGTGATTGACTTTCTTTCATTTATTAATTTTGATTTGTGAATACATTACTAGACGCCTTACAATTAAACAGTTTTAATTATAATAGAATAATAGATGTACGTCCAATTCTAAAAATTACGTCCCTCGAATGCCTAGAACCATTTTTAGGGAGGGAGGAGAAAACTAAAAGAGCGAAATCATTTTTTGCATAGGCTTACTATAAAGCATATATTTATTTTTATAAACATGTATTAAGATTTAATATCAAATAGTACCAGTCTATGTGTTGTTTTCGTCCTACTAACGTGTATAACATATAGTAAAATATAACTGAGTAAAATGAATTATTCTGAATACACTACCAATGGGTCAAGAAGCAAAAACGAGCAGAAACAATTATCGCGAAATTTGTATCTAAAATGTTGTCGGACACTCGGACTATAATATAGCGTTTTTCGATAGCTGATATAAATATATAGCCGATACTAGAATGTAATCATCAACCGATAAGCAAAAAAATGCTGTGATCCTAGCCTTACTCTGACTTTATAATACTGAACGTAATACTACAACACGCTAAAATATTGGAGAAAAATAGACATAATTTTATTCGAAAATAATATGGAGGAAAATGGAAGCAAACCTTTTTTTATGGAAGAAATTTGACAGTAAAGGAAAACGGTATCTCGTTTTTGGAGGAAAATGGAACCACCCAATATAATACCAGTCCTCACTCGTCAGTGTATATATACAGTCATCAAATTGTATTCTTTGAAGTCGGCAAAATTTACTCCAAGTCCCCTTAAAAATAAATCCTATATGATCACCTCGATGGCTTAATTATAATATGTTGCGTATATACGTTGCGTATAAATATTACGTTGAATATATATTACAGTCGATTCTCGATAACTCGAATGTCAAGGGAGTTAAAATTAATTCGACTTATGTATTTTTCGAGTTACATAACTCGAATTAATCGAAATAATTTTCTAGGGACAAATAAAAATTCGACTTATCGAGGTTTTCGAGTTATTGAGGTTCCGGTTATCGTGACTCGCCTGTATATTATTTTTTAACACCTCATTATTTATTGTACCTATATTTTCTTCGTTTTCTATTAAACCATCCGTGTATATATATATGCGTATATATATATTATATACATATGCAATATGCGTATTGTTTACGAGTATACCTAATGATATATTGCTAAAAAGAAATTTTTAGACTGTTATTAGATAAACCTGAACCTGATGGTCCTACCCTTAAGGTTGCCGGCTTCCGTTTTTTTCCAATTTTCCACAATTCTATAAAATTTGAAAATTATATTTTATATTTTAGTTGCTACCATAATTATAATACTTAAAGACTAATCTTCTATACAAATATACCTACGCGTTTTTGATTATATTAGTTTTAAAATTAATGTATCATATAAACGAGTATTGAACACTATGTGGTTAGTACTAAACTATTTAAAATTGCAAAAATGTTAAGCAACTTACAAATTGTTAGTTAAATATAATTTATTACTAAAGAATAAAATTATTATTTGATGCAGTATCTACTTGGGGGAGGAGGTTAGAGGCTAAGCCCCCAGCCAAATTTTAAACTCTATTTTCACCTATGTAAGTATGGCACTGTTTTGGGGGTCAATCTGCGAGCGGCGTCTAGGAATGACTTAAATTACCATCGGGTCCGTTCCTGCATCACTAAGGCGAGTTACCATATCCTGGAAACTAGCTGTCTCGTGCGAGCCGGTGGTTTCGTCGAGCTGTTTTTAGACCAGCCATCAAAAAGCAGTGTTGTTAACCTTCCTTTTAAATAGGAATCCGTTCAATTCTTCGTTCTTTTTAGTATAAATAGGAATTCATTCAATTCCTTGTTCATTTAATATTAAAAAAAATTCATTCATTTCCTCGTTCCTATAAAAAAGGAAATCATTATTTTCCTTGTTCTTCGCGGTTAATGAGTTATCAATTATTATCATTATAATCACTAATAATCAGAACACTATAAGTCATATGTGAATAAAAAATTGGTAATCTCGTCTATTATTTTTTTATAGATTAAAATCATTATTAGTAAACCACATTTTTCTTCCCAAATGTTTTTTAAAACATTTCCTAGAAGAACAAAATAATTATAATATTTACGTTCCTATTCCTAAAAATAAAGAATTAATTCGCGTTCCTATTCATTTAAAAAATAATGGAATTAATTCCTTCATTTGTTCCTTTAAAAAGAAATCAATTCCAGGGATCATTTCCTCAGGAACGAGTACCTTAAAAGCACTGTCAAAAAGTTGTAACTACGGCGATAACAGCTCTCTTCAAGCGATGCGCTCAATGCCTGAACCCATTCTTTAATAAGCAAATCGAAAGTGTTTTCATAATTTTTTAAAACTTCATGACTAAGCCCTGCAGTGTGGGCAAATCATTATTTTAAAAACTATCAATGTTGGTGAATAAAAATACATTAAGAGATGATATTACCAATACAATTTATAAAATAGAAACCGTTTATTTGTTTAAAACAATCTACCGATAAGATGCATACTAAAATTAATTTGTTTTGAATTCACGTAAAAAAGTGAGAATAAGTGGTTGTTTAAAATTAAAATAAAGTATGGGTAATATTGAGCTTTATTACCTATAGAAAATTCATATCCAATATTTCCCAAGCCTTCGTATGTCAGATTTCATTTAAATAATAAAATAACTTTTAATTTTGTAATTGAACTGTTTAACTAAAAAATAAAAATAATATTTTAATAAATAACTATCCTATATAAATTAAAAATCCAAATATATTCCCGCTTTATAAAAACTACAAAAATCTTGTTGCCATGGGCAGTGTAAGTGTTTAAAGTATATATACCTGTGTCACAGTATTCAGTAGTCAGTTCTTAGTACAAATTTGTTACAACGAACACTATAATATAGTATATACGAATAATTTATTAAACCGTCTTAAAGTTATAACGTAATATTCGTATAATATATTGACCGTACTCATATTAGATCAATATGTCGAATATTGCCTGCGGAAGTTGTCCACACTGCCATATTAGGAATCGATATAAATCATTTGTAGAGCCGCGAGATTATACGAGATCACGACTTATTAACGCTTTCGGGCGATTTGTCCGGAGTTCTTTGAAAACCTGGAGAATCAATTCAGTCGTGGACTTTGGACAAATTCAGATCAATATGTTGAACATTGCAGCATTGGAGAATACATCCAAAGTCAAGATCCAGACCGTGACCGAATTGATGCTCCAGGTTTTCAACGAACTCCGTGGACAAAGCACCCGGTAGCGTTGGAAAGTTGTGATCTTGTGGTTTTGCGGCTGCACAAACGATTTATATCGATGCCAGGCGCACAATTTCCTCAGGCGATGCACCTGAGATAGGTATTCCACGACCGATTTAATGCTCCAGGCTTTGAACGAGGACTGGACAAATCACAAAGATTACCTAAAAATGCAAAAAAGTCAAAATAAAAATTAGTTGTATAGATTTGTATATTGTTGAAACACATTTTAAGCTTGAAAAGCATCGTCTTTCATGTTTCAAAAAAATATGCAAGTCATCAACATCCGGGTCCTGATCAATATCATTTACTAGAAGAACAGTCGTCTAGAATCCGATTATATTTTTTAATAATGTTTTCTACAAATAACAATGTCTGTGAAAAAGATATTGAAAAAGATATATACATAGGTCTATGCTAATGTTACAAATTGCCCTAAGCAAAGAAGAACACAAATTTAAACTTTTTAACTAACGTCGCAAAATGTAAAAGAGAGTAATTAAGTATAAATTGTATGTTTGAATTCAAAATGCATTGTAATTTTTTGATTATTTATTATTTAACCATAATATAATATCTTCAATTTGTAATAAGTTTTAAAATATATCTTAAAAAATGAAAATATTATCATAAAATACATGGTTTATGTTATAATTTATAATGCCATCATCCAGGTTAGAAAAATTTGAAGAAATCCGGGCTTTAATAGTTTTTAAATACAGCAGTCACTGCAGCTTATTATATTACCATTTGAAAATATAAAGCCGAAGTTTGAACGGCGGCGTATGTTTCACTTGTAAAAGTGTGTAAGATAATACAACGATTTTGTTCACTAAAGATATTTAAAATTGATGACATCAGAAGTGTATCTATTTACGTGTTTGGTGTTTATGACACTAGTGCGATAATACTTTTGTTATCCTTCTTGGTTTTTACATAGTACTTAAAACTATTTGAGTAAATTTTGTGTAAATGACACAGCGCGGCGATACGACATTAACTCAATTTAACGAAATTTATATTACTAGGCATTAAATTTAAAATCTACTAACCACCGTAGGTTGAATTAAGTAAAAACGACAAACTTTAATGCATAAGAGTTAAATTATATACACTTAGGTACGCACATCGCGATCGCGATCTACCGCAGGTAAATTGCCTACCTGATAATGTACTGCTCGCATAATTACAAGCGAATATCACGGAAAACGCCGGTTTAGATGGCTATAAATTAAAATATAGTATAATTTACATTTAAAAAGACATTGCTCCCACAGTGTGTTACACCCAAAAGGAGTTGAAAAATCACAATTTTTTTCCGGGTAACTCCAGGTAATTCAGCTATATAGTTAATACAATTGTATTAATGTGATCGGAAACAGTACAATTACAGAAAAAAAATTTAAATTAACTAAAATAAAAAAACAGAATTTCTAAAAAGTTCTCAAGGTTTGATGGGGGATGGTGACTGTCCCCTTCGCCCTCCCCCGTGAAGGTACACTTTGCACTTGCAGGAACGTAATATCAAAAATGACATTAAATCATCAACGAAAATTCTGTGATATTGAACATATTTTTGACTTTGAAAAACACAATAATTTAAATAAAACCAGATATGAGCAAAAAAAGAACCAGTCATTTATTCTACATTCGATAGTTATAAAAATTTGATTTCGACCTACATATCAGCTTATCATTTTTGTTCAGGGATTCATGAACATAATTGTTAAGAATCACTTTTACAGAAGAACAATTTTACAATTACAATTTTAACAGCTACACAATATTTGTTCATTATATTATATTATATTATAATAGATAACGGTATATTAAATCTTAATACATACTTGAAGTAGATGGATTCATCATACAACATTATTAAATTCTGGGATTTTTACAACAAGCACTCAATCGCAAAGCACGCGACTTTTAAAAATAATAAACGTGAAAGTGTATAACACGCCTGACGTTAAATGAAATGTTCTTTGATCGATATAAATGGGATTTGAATACAAAATTTACTAAATTGTAAAGAATGGGTCTATAAAGTTTACACAGGATTTAACTACGAAGACTATAAAACATTTAATTTGTTTACTTTGTGCCATCAGCCATGGCCCACCTTTGATAGTCCCCAAGTTGCACCGTGTGCGCCGTTACACAGAAAAAAAAATGAATCATTGTTAATCAGACTTTACTAAAAACTTATTGGTATATTTTAGTTACCTACCAATGAATGCTATCTGCGTTAACTAAAACGAAGACTCTCGGTCGACGGTCCCTAATAAGCTCATTTTCTATAATTGTGGTCACAAATCACGAGGTAATTAAATTTTAATCAAATTGTACCTTAACGTCCTTAACGTAATATAATTAATTTATTAATTTATTATATTAATCGATGCCCGTCTTTTAAAATGCTGAGTTATGGATACGTACCTATTAAACATTTATGATTAAATTTAGCCATGTAGTTATTAAAAACATTATGAGTTATGACCACACAATCAGTTTTATTAAAAAAACTACGATCAGTTATTCTAAACTAATGATTAATGTTTATAAGGGTTACTTAATCTATACCTAATTTAAAACTCATTAATTTCAACCAATATGACAATATACATTCATTGCATTTTTTAATACTTAGGTAATGGGTCGTTAATATAATATAAGTTATAATTAATATACAAATAATAATAATAATAATAATACTTAGTTAAAAATATATTTTATAGTTGGGTAGATAAAAAAATAAAAATAAACCCAAATAAAAAATGAATCAATGAATCATGGACAATGATTGAGTGCTTAATTATTAAGTATGATACTATATGCGTATATTGTATACATTTATATATGATATAATATTATTTTCACCAACTACCAACCTACCTAGTTCAGAGTTGTACCTATAACATTTTTATTTGACTTAAGTAAGATCAATAATGTACATATTACATAATATTATCTTAGTTTTTAATTCTCTATGGTATTTAGTACTGATATTTATAATTTTTTCTATTTGATAATTTTACTCATAATAGGTAATAACTGTTAATTTTATAAATCATTTAGCGTCTGTCCTTCGAATGCATAGGTATTTTGAATTGGATATTTGGGTTTTAGCCAATTTATTTCAATAAATAAACTCTTGGGCCTTGACGGTTTGTCGGAACGGGAATACGGGACGACGATTTTGTTGAGGTACCTATCCAGTGGTGTTTTGGTAAAAAAACTGGAGGGTATACGCGGAAGAATTTATGACAATGACTATCGTGTATTTATTGGGATCAAAAAATATCAGATTTTATCACTTAAAACGACGCTCGCTTCGCTCGCGAATATTCAAGTTTTTTTTAGATCTCATGTTCACGAGTATAAGCTTTTATATCAAAAAAAAATGTATATTAATTTTATACCATATTGTTTCTTGATTTATCTAAGTATTTAAAGTTTCTATGGAAAATTCAATAATTGCCCGATTTTAAAGGCAAAAAATAATAATATAATTGTAAAATAAAGCATAATCATGTCCACTCAGACGGCCACAGTGAATCCTGACAGTCAGCTTCAGAAGTCTCAACACTGTCTAATTGAATAGATGGAGATGTCTCGGAAAATAGATTTTCTTTTACCTACACCAAATAAAACCATCTAAGTATTTAGTATATAATTATTTCAGGTACCATTCAAAATTTCTAGTATCTTGAATAAGAGATAGGTATTTGGTACCGATATAATTTTTAATTATTTTCTTAGCACAATAAGAATAGATTTTGCTATACATAACTTATTTAACTAATATTCTCCTCATATTCTCTTAAAATTATAAACATATGCCATAATAAACAATGAATATAGGTAGGTAATATAAATAGGTAGGTAGGTATATGAATTTTCTTTTTATACAAATATTATAAAAAATGCACAAGTAAAATATACATTGTACAATACACAATACACTTGAGTAATACTTGTAGGTGTTGAAAATAATCTTAGATTTAAAATAATTAAAGATAATACAAATTAACAAATGGTATTCTTTTAGAATACTTATAGGTATTTTAATAATGGTGAGATAAATCTTGAAAAGTTTTATTATGTTGACAAAATATGGCACTATAACTTATAAGTGTTCCTTAAATAAATGGTACACAGTTGCATACTTGAATTGCACTATAGCATAGATTTTATAATATACAGCTAAGACAATACACATACCTATAAAATAATAATATTATACAATATACCAATATATTGTAACATAAAAAACCAATATTCCTTTGATATATTTAAATTATAGTAAAGTAAATGGTTTAAAATAATTTTGTTCAGGTGTTTTAATTTACCATAATATTAAAAAGAATTATAACAATTTAAAATTTAAATAAATAGTATTTTTTCTCACTATTAACAAAAAAAGCTAAATAAGCTGACACTAAAACATATTCTCAAGTATGCAAAAAAAAAAATTTTTTACTGTTAACTCGATGTTGAATAAATTATCCACATAATGTCCCTAATAAGTCTACATAGGTATATTCAGTAGCCATGGTAGTTTTATTGGGAAAATAATTATCTTATTTGTTGAAAAATAAGAAAATAAAGTGTTTTTTTTCTTTCGAGTGTGTAGAATCCATATTTTCAACACTTAACACTTCACTTCACAAGTCACAAAAAAAAAATATTACAGGAAACAAAATGTAAAATAAATAATAACGGAAGATGAGCAATGCTGCAGGACGTCAGCTCTCGGAATAGCACTCGCCACACTATCTAGTATTCTAGTATATTCTTGTATAGAAACATCAACGGCCGCTTGTAGATATATTATTATAATTTAATACCTAATGAATATAGCAATAGCTAGATGATAATCGATAGCTATAAATAATAATCAATTATCAATTTTATTATTAACCTACCAATAACAAATTTTCTAAAAATAAACTATGCCCTATGGATTTTTTTCTGTTTATGAAGTAGGTATACGAGCGTATACGTGCGTATACGTGCGTATTGCCGTTACTTTTATAAGGTATACGCTAAATCACCAAGTTGGTTCACGGGTATACGTCGTATACCCGCGTATACCCTCCAAAACACCACTGTACCTATCTAATACCTACCTACTGGTGTCTGGTGATAACAGCCGTGTTACACAAAGTGCAAAGGGCGTCGCCCGAGTGCGTCCATAAATGACCCTTTTTTAATGTTCCTAGTGCGTCCAGAATAAGCCATAAGGTATCATCCGAGTGCGTCCCAAGAAAAAAGGTCATATTTTTCACATAGCCCGAATGCGTCCCAGTTCATTTAGAGTTACCCAGGGTGCACCACGAGGAGGTGAACTGGCTTACACCCCAAAAATATTTGGTTATTTGGTTATTTAATTATTATATTATATTATTATTATAAAATTAAAAGTTTATTATTATATAAATGTATTAAATTATTTAGGCTTACATACAATTTTAAAATGCTGGGTTAATATTTAAACTATTTTTTTGGTTGACTTTTTAATGCCATGATTTTCACATAATCATATCTAGAGATTTTAGAAGTTTTGTATTTTTGTATATTTTCTTCATTTTTTTCGTTGACTGATCTATTTTTTGTAGGTATTTGATTAGAAGTATGTATTAAAATTTTTGTGTCTATTTAAATAAAACGGTTAGCTGCATACACATAACTACACATCACTAAACATACTGCACGTGGTTTTCAAAGACTCGTTACGAATAGTAGGTTTTTACGTATTGACTATAGTGTAAATGCAAAAGATAAATAATGTTAGCAATAATATCACGGACGCACACATCCCAATATAATTTGTGATATTATCGCGGACGCAGTTGGGCTATTAAAAAGGTACGATATAATAAACGGGACGCACTCGGGAGTTGCCCAGTGCAAAGGACAAAGAAAATGGGAAAAATGATTATTTTTTATTTAGGTGCTCGGTACCTGTAGGCCATATTATATTTAAAATATACATTTGTTAATACCGGAATCTGTATAAAATCGTCTAAAACCAATTTATGTACAGTGTACTCTAGCTAGAATAGGCTTTACTCTATCGAATACCCGGTAGGTATAATTAGCTACCTATTTTAATTTGTAATAATATTACCATTGATTATTATATCGTAGTATCACACCTATATGGCTACACAATTATAATCTTGCACCTCATGTGGAGTTACCCTTACAGTCAGTGGCGTAACTGGATAAAAATCTGGGGCAGTATAATTTATTCAGTATTCATCATAATCAAAATTCTGAAACCCCCTCCGGTTTAGTCTTAAAATTAATTTTAAGGTTTAGAAACAAACAGTAGGTAACAGGTACTGGTTACCCATATTGTTAAATAGTTAATACCAAAATGATACCTTTGCCCCTCCACAAAAATGTCTGGTGTGGCAAGTGCCCCCCTCCCCCCCCCCCAATTACACCACTGCTTACAGTGGTACATCTGATGACAAAATGTAGATAAAATGAAGAAGAAAGAGAAAAACAAAATATACCAACCAACCTATAAATAAAATAATCGGACCCGACTAGAAAACGTCATGCAATTCCTCAGGAGCATCGAAATGGAGAAATACATTTAAGATAAACACAAACAAATAGTTATAAGTCCTAAATAAGTCCCCCTCTACATTATTGTAATCGAATTATTATTACCATGAATAAGTAAAATATAAATATATAGTAGTATAATGTACAAAACTAAAAGCCCTTGACCCTTGTCGTCAAAGCTAAAGATCAATAATACAAAAAAAAATCTTTAATCTTTTATGGATGATTATAGTACCTATTTTAATTATAATTTACAATCCAGTCTCAGTGCTTGAATTTCTTCAGTCCCATTTCTTTTGAATAATATTTTAGCTTATTCTTTCTAATTATATCCTAGTCAGGAATTGCGAAAAAAATCCCAGTAAAAAAATCTCCTCACTAAGAAAAAAATCTTCAGTATGATTATTCAGGGAATTTACTAAATATAAATAATTTATAAGAATTATATTATTTTAGAAATTATTATAATAAAATTAATATTGCATATTAAGTTAGAAATTGTTTTTTTATAAAAATTGTTGGATTTTTTTTCCAACTACCCCTAGTCAGTACCTAATCAATAACATATTTAAATATTCATGTACATTGTACCTACGTACATTTTTATTACACTTTTTCATTCCCTTTAAATTTTTTACAATTTAATCAATGGATATAATCGATTTAAGTAAATATGATATTATCAATTATGATATAGGTAATAAGTAATAACTAATAGGTACTGGTTTTCATTCTTAAGATTTTGGACTGTCCTCACTAAATGTCCTATTGTCATGTTTGGTGGTTACTAGAGAAATGAAAACCAGTAACCTCGTTGGTTATCGCGGAATAAATCGTTAAAAAACTATAAATTATAAATATACATAAAAAAAGAGGGTTAAGTGGATGTCGCTCTGCTGTACAGTAGGTTACAAGTATTATAGATCACTGTATAATGGATGGTATTAAATTTGAATTCAATGATATAATATCATTGTATACGAAAAACGATTCTGAGCGGAGACGGTATGTCAGTCTAGGATATTTTAAATTATATTGATATTGTTATTATACGATAGCTGGTAAGTTGAATTAAAATTATTCATATTATTTAATTATTAGCCTAAAATTATCAGTGATGCTGGAAAAATATTATAATATATATACCTTTACTCGTTAATATTGATTTTAATATGTAATTTCGTCCAAATTTGAACTTAAAATGTCTGTAAAAAATAACTGTTTTTATATATTTTTTAGATTTTTTGATAACAGTATGTACTATTTATTAGAATCTTTGTTTTAAATTTTCAATCCTTAGTTATAAAAACTGAACATTTTATAATTGTTTAATTACAATGATTCATAATTTTCGAGATTTTGATGAATTTTGTCAAAATTCGAACTTTACATGCTTATAAAAAAAATGACGTGTGCCTATGTAGTTTTAATAATTTTCATTTGCTATTTGCTATTTATTGGTATTAATATAAAATCAATACATTCATCGCTCCGCTCAGAATCTAAAAAAATTATATAAAGCAGTGCCATCTAGCGCCAGGAATCAGGAGTGACAAAATGTTTGTAGTGAATAGTGATAAATCATAAAATCTACGTGGATTAATATCAATCTATCTTACCCACTTCCCTACGATATAGTCCACATCATCACTAGGCACTACATTGTAATAAGTCGGTACCTAATAAGTTTATGATACTTATTATAAACTTTACTTTATTACGATTAACGATAGTCTAGGAAGATTAGACATATAAAACAAATATCTCAAGTTTTCATGATTATATATAATATTATAATAAATGACCTGATGACCATATAATATACCTATAAACATGAACTATATGAAAAAAAAAATACTTTGTATTCTTATATATTTTTTGTAATAAATTATTTTCTCATATTGACTCTAGCATTTCAAAAGTGACCCGTTTTTTTTATTGTACTGTTTATAGTTTAAAACTGGTAAGGTAACTATCTAATATAATTACCTAAATACCTACTTATAAGTAAAAATTAATAATTATGAAAATAATAAAATTTTAATATTTCAAATGATGATGTAGTTAACCATACAAATGTAAATAAATATCCCTATACTAAAAGTTTCTGACTCCCTTGAACTAGTCAATAATTTGTTGGTAGGTATCTATTTCATGACACTCAGCAATAGAATATAAAATTATATAATAAAGACTCAATCCTTAATTTCCAGCTAGGTAATTATAGAATTATAAGAAGGTTCTGGATTTATAAGAAATTACATTTTTTTATTAAAATGTTTTGATAGGAATGAGAAGTATGGGCAATTTTGTGTAGAAGAGAATGCATAGAAAGTTTATTTAGTATATAATTTCATATTTTGGCAGGTTTTTGTTTTTATTTTCAATGCAGATTCTATCAAATAACAATAACTAGTTGTTAATTTATCAAAGAAAAGAGTGACAATGTCACAATTATTTGTTTTATTATTAACTAGAAGTAATTTGGTAAGTTTAATTATAATATTTGTGTATAAATAATTTTTGAATTTTGTACTTTAATTAAAATATTATGAAATTATGTTTTAGAAATATTTTCATTTCCAAATGCCATATGCATAAAGCAGATATTATCTATAATCATTAAAATAAGTTTATTTTATTGAACTTTAATGTTTAATTTTTTATAATTTCCAAATGGCAATTGAACAGTATGCACTAATAATTTATTTATTCTTATTTGTTTATACAGTTATTTTACAGCTATAATAATATACATGTACATCATGAATATTTAAAAAAAAAGTAGAAAAATTATTCCATGACTTAGAGATAATTATTTTAAAAACATTAAGAATATGTTGCATATTGTATTAATTTGAAAAAGTTTCTTTAAAAATAAATTAATAATGTAGTAAACGCATATAAGCAACAATCCATAAAAATGCATATTCTTTTAAGTTTTTTAAGTGCCTTCAAATCCAGACCCTATTATAAGACTTAATATAATATAATAATTTGAATAAAATAAAAAGACTCATCACTTAAATCATATAAACAACTATTTTAATTTAAGGCACTCCAAAAAAAAAAAAAACTTAGTTATAAACTAATGACAAAAATAAAATATTTTCATTGAGAATGTTTATAATTTTATAATTATTTATCTACAATAATATGTAAATTAATATATAAATGTTGATAAATACATTTATGTATTCATATTGATAAATTAACAATAATTTTAATGTGATGTAAATTAACAAAGTTGATCATAAAAGTCAATAATAGTCTTTCTGTGTGACTTAGAAGTACACCTTAAAATGCAATCAAACAAGTTTGGTTATCTTAATACACATTATATATGAATATAATATAAGTATGATTTGTAATCATTATTAAATTCAATAGATTAAGAAAATGTTTGTGTGTAGCATGTGTGTGATTATTAGATGAGCCTTTCCATTTAAGCTTTGAGGCCGATTTCTTCAACAAGCTTATCGACAACTTCAATATATTTTGTTTTGGCCTCGTCGTTGCTTATGCCTTTCTTTGAATTCCATGCTTCCCATTTGGCCTTTGCTTTAAAGTCCAAAAACCCAGGTTTGGCTATGTAAAACATAAGAAATTGTTATATCAGTACGACATATAATATATAATCATATTATAATAGTATCAAGTCTTATTACCTGTATTTACATCACCGACAGTTGCTTGTTTGTAGAGCGCATAGAGTTCCAACAAATTGGTGTCGCTGGGAGTTTGATTCAAGTTCTTTACCTTATCAACTGCTTCTTCGAAAGACTGTAAACACAATATTTTATAGGTAAATTCGCACTTTCATATCACTAAGATATTAGGGTTTTTAGATTTTAGTGTTGTGTCACACTTATCAACATTATAGTAATTTCATGGAGGTTCTGTTGTTCTCAATCTCAAAAACAGCGACGCGATTATTCGCATTGCAGATGTAACTATGTAAACAATGACAAATCTATGGTAAAACCTCGAGATTAGGCAACAGCCGAAAATCAACAGGTAAACAATTATGATTGTACAAAACAAACCTAGACGAAACGTTACGAACGCGTTGTTTTTAAATTTTACATAATATTCAATACTATATTATAATACCTAATAATACATTCATACGATCGTTATAACAAAACGGTTCGAATGCGGTTTATCGTAAGTACTTACCATGGTGCGTTTTTCTGAGAACGGATCGGAGCAAAACGTCTACGAACCTGCGGAGACTGCGAGCGAGCTGGCGAACGGTTTAAAAGTCGGACAACGAGACACGAGTGACGAGTGCTGACGCGGTCTGCAGAGTGGTTGGTGATAACTGTTGATAACGTTTGCAGTACCTATGCCTACGCAGTGCGCACACAAATAATAAATTTGGTGGCGGTGGTGGCGGCGTCCAGCGGTCGTTCATGCGGACTACAAAGTACGCGAATACCATTATAGCGTGTACGTAAGTAGGGTTTACGGGTTATTAAAATATATTCTGTGCGGTGGTGGAAGGGGACGGCGATGACTGTGCTCTGACATTGGTACGAGAAAAGGTCACACGAGGCGCCTGTTAAAACTCGTAGGTATGATATTTAGGCGGTTAACCGGTTAGGCGGATATTATTTTAAATAACAGTAAATAACACTGTTGACCACGGTTTGCGACGTGTGCGCACCGATTTAATAATATTTAAATATCATTTACGTTATTGAGCTTTTTGCGTTTCGTTTCAATTTATCTGTTATCGTAGTCTTATCCAGGCCGAAAGATTTAACAATCAATTTAACCTAACCTACTATAATAGTGGTATGGAGATTTGACATTTGACATAATCACCAGTATTGTTCAAATATTTTAATATTGTATGCACAGATACATTTTGGACGTGGCAAGTTTTCAAAAAATATTTTATTATTTGTCCCGGTTAAAATAAGTAATACCTATTGAAAAATCTCCGAACAATAAATTGGTTGAATTGAATAAAATACACAATGGAATTAGATATAATATCATGTAAATAATTATATTGTGTAGATTAACAAACATGATAAGTAGGTACCTACCTAATAGGAAATCCGGTGTGATAAATTCAATTTTTTTTCTAGATTGTGGCTATGATCATAATAACAATTTGTTATTTCAGCATAAATAAAATATGTAGTATAAAAATATTTAATTATGAAAACAATCATATGATAATATTTTGAATTTGAATAACAAGCCAGTGGCGTATACGCTATATACGTATGTTTTATACATATAGGGAATGTCATCGGTAGAGTAAAATAGAAAACACTATTCTTTATGGACAAAAATTGGGCATTTTAAAATGTTTATAGGTAATTCCCTAAAACCCAAGGTCATTAGTGTAATAAAAAATAGTTTTAGGTGATATTCAAGCAGTCAAGTTGTCCAATTTACATCAAGTATAATCTACTATCAACTATAATCAACATAATATACGTCTGTGAAGTTGGCCTATGGACTTTTGATAGTGCGATAGCTCTATAGTGAAATTGTAACAGCCAGGGGTGTAATTATGATGGGCAATGGGGAACTTGCGCCCTAACACTTTTGGAAGAGCGCAAAGGTATAATTTTGCCCTCCTTCTAATATACCAATAATATAAATCGTATAATCTTCTAAGATAAAGAAAGAAAGCAATATATTTAAATATTTAACACACATTCATAAGATAAAAATATTTTTTCCTTGATTTATTGCATATAATATTAAAATATTATGTGCTTTAATTTCATGTTCGTCCTATTGTTTAATATGTTGACGTATTATCAACGTATTATTGGTTATTACAATATTATGTCGGTTTCAAAAATAAATAATAACCCAATAATATTATAAATTCATGAATTATCATTACATAATTGTTTTCAAATAAGTTGTACTATAAGTACTGTAGTACCTTTTAGATTCTGATTTCTGAGCTGAGCGATAAATGTATTGGTTTTACAACGATGTGTGTTTTTTGGGGAGAGAGTCTGTCGTTGCAGTAGACAATTTTTTGACTGGGAATTTGCTAATATTTTTATGTACCTACAACCAGTTTTTAGTGGTTTTTAAAAAATGTACAATTCTCCAACGACGATGATAATATGAGCTAGGTACTGGCTTCTTGTCATACCAATACAATTATAATAGAACTATCAACATTTGTGAACCTATCTTATCGTGAGGTACCTACCTACAACAAAATAATTGACATCCATCAATATAATATTATTCATATAGGTACTTATATATCGATTAATAAATAACTGAAAAGTTTTCAAATACAAATTATTATCTTAGATTGTAGTAATATTTCACTGCGTAAACTTGAGCACTAGCCACTAGGTAGGTACTGTATAGTTAATATTTAATACTATATGTATATTGTATATACAACATATTATACATAATTTATTCATTTTATTTTTTCGCCGTTATGGAATGGTTTAAAATTAGGTTGGAAAAAATCAGGACCTACATGAAATTAACACTCGTAATATTCACAAAATACACCGAAACAACGAATACTATAAACTATACTATCAGTGGGGAAGTGAGGAACTTGGTGGCTCTAGGGCCATAATAGACAGAGGCCCCCTTCAATACAGAAATTAAATTATAATATAAATATTAAATATTAAATAGTGATTCATGAGCCAATAATAATTATAAAATATATTTATTGTTTTATATTATTTATACACTAATAAAAATTAAATTAACTTTTCAAATCTTCTTTTGAGCAAACTTGTCAATCACTTTTTCCAAATTTAATTGCCCTGCCCGTCTATTCTCAATGGAAATATTTACCAAACCACTCAGTCGTTTCTCTGCCATCGTACTCCGTAAATAATTTTAATTATTTTAGATTCTGAGCGGTTTTGGTTTTGAGAACGATCGTTCTGCTACTGCAACTGTAAAGGGTAACATTATAAATACAAAATAAAAGCTGTGCATACATCAGGGTATGTTGTTGTAAGAGGGGAATGTTCAAAAAATAACATTTCTGCAATTTCTTTTGTTATTTTTGACTTAATCAATAATATTATATCCTTAAAACATGATCGAAAAGATCTCTGATGAACAAAGTCTGGAGAAATACTGTGGTCATACTTTTCTTGTAGTAGGTTAGAAAAACCAGTGACGTACTGACGTATATTATTAGATAATAATTTATAATAAGATAATGAACGCTAGCGCTGTACATTTTTTTTTCGTTTCGTATTTTAGATCAAATTATTATTTTCTACATAAATATAATTTATGTAATAATAAAGGTCCTGTGGCCCCCCAACTTGGACTTACCTTGGGGGCCTAAATACGCCATTGTATACTACACTATAATAGTATAAAGTATACCTAAATACGTGGATAATTATGTGGGTCGTGCAATATCGAAAAATGTAAACGTAGCGCTATGTCTAAACCACATGGTCCTCTAATTATATTATATTGCATTTATTTTTATTATATCACTACCTATATCAGATATTTTTTATGTACTTATATAAATAAATAATTTTATTAGTTTTATTAAAATGATCTGAATACCGATTGTCGGCGAATTAGGTGTCAGCCACGGCTATCTACAGGCATAGATAACCTTGGTGTCAGCGACTGAGAAATCATAACCTATATTATTGTTATTGTTTTATTTATTATTTTTAATTTTATGACGGTGATCCATCTTAGTATTAATAATATTAAAAGTTTAGTTTCCTTATTAGAACGAAGATGAAAATTCAAAAAATTTCCATGTACATGCAGGAGATTTCAATAATAGTTAGGAATTAATTACTAAATAATTTAGTATTGTTGATATACTTATGTACTTTTGTACATGTAGGCATAACTGCACGAGGTACCTACCTATACATTATTAAATATTTTTTTTTATTTAGGAGCAAACAAATAAAAAAATAGAGTAAAATGCACAATATCATTAATCATTTATCAGCTTTATTTTATTATACAATAATGAATAAATCAATATATAATTAATACCTAATGGCTATATCTAACTATAACTTAAATATGAATAAAATAATATTTATTCCACGGCTTTGATTAAAATTTACGTTTAAATGTTTTAATATATTGTTGTGTTTAAATAATTAATAAGGAAAATGTGTACATTGTACCTACTATACCTGAGTCAGTACACTAAAAATATGCATTTTTTCTACTTTCAGTTTCAGATAATACAAATTGATTAATCTCAACAATAGGTTATATATTATTATACATGAATAATAATAATAATAATAATAAGTTAATGCACAAGTTAGTGTTAATATCATTAGCGTTTGAACATTTCATGAAATTTAAAATTGTGAAATTTTTAGTATTTTAATAATTTTTTTAAATAAGTACTTATTATATTAATTATTTCATAAATTACCTTTATAATTTTATGGTATATTTATACCTAACCTTTTGTTCACTTATGTTTTTTTTCTAATACCTAACTATCTTAACTCTTAAGCTATAATAATTTAAGTATAGTGGAAGCTTAATGAAAAAAAATTAAAATTAAAATATACCTAACCTTTGGTATTATACATTAAAATGACATTCAAAATCTTCAAATTGGTAAAAAAACATATACAAATGTTTAAATGATACAAATATACAATATTATACATATTATATAGGTACCACAGTAATAATATGTCAACCACAGCACTCGTATATTCCATTAATATCAATGATTATATACCTAGTAATCTTGGACTAAATAATTAAATAACCATCATTAATATTTGTATTAAAAAAATTTAAATGTTTCACGTTTTTGTGAAATATTTCATACTTCAAACACTAAATATCATCAAACTAGGATTATACTTAACGTTAAAGTACAAGCAACCTGCAGGTACTTTGGTACTTCGTCAGATATACGCCGTATGCGTAGGTACCTACCTATATATTAAAAAATAATTAACAATTAAAAATATTAGGTACAGCTGACAGCCGTATTAGTATTGTTTTAACTATATTTTATACGCGTATATCGAAAATTGACTATTAATACAGTATATTATATTGTAAACGTATATTCATTAAATCAATATGAAATGATGCACGAACAATTTCTGCATTTGCATTAATACTACAAACTATAAACAGAAGTGATTACAGTTGCAATAAAATTGGTGTAGTGAAAACTGATTGTGTAGGTACTATAGGTACCTACTGTCGGTTATGGATAATAATTGCAAAGCTCCGTGTAAATGGAAACAAGTGTATGATTAACGATTATGATACTGACAGAGCTGGGCTAAATGCTCAAACGATTGATTTTCAAAATCCAAATTCATCGCATAGGTAATAGATTTTAAAAATCCTATATAGCAAAAAAAACATGCAAATGCATAGACTTGCAGTTAAAATCGTATGATAATTAGATACCCACAAATACGGGAAATATCGTATTAAAAATTCAAGGCGTGACTATTAGAGTGAATGGATGATGAGGATTAAGGGATGGTGTATCGGTGTCGGTATGTATCTAAACGAATTTGCCGACTCCAACGGACGAAAGAATATCAGCGTTTCATAATTTATAAATCATAATATTATATTAAAATAAGTACTGCAAGTGAAATGCCTGAATAATAATTAATAATAGTTCATTTTCAACCGAACAGTGCAATGTACACAAGCACATATTTTGTTATTTCTTTAAACCACACGATATCGAAACAATGTATATGCTATTTAAATATATATTAATATTATAAAATATAAATATACGTTCATTTATCTACATATATACAAATGGGCCCTAATCCTTTGCCATGGCATCACTTGAGAACGCATATACCGATTTGGCTAATTTATTTTTTGTTATGTTCGTAATTGTTAGGACAAGGTTTATGTGAAAGACAATTTTAAGAAAATCCATTGGAAAAGTAGGGAATCTGGATGTCAAAAATATAAAAATGGCGCCATCTACCCAGCAGAAAAATATATTAAATAATAATATATTTTTGTTTATTGTAAGGTTGCTATTAGTTATGATTGAATATAATTAAAGACCTGTATATTATATTCGGTCAAAACCATATAACTTAGTAAAAATGGTATTCCTTACTCTAATTTTTCGACCACTGTCCCGGGAACCTACACATGCACGTCATAAACATAAAACAACGTGTTAATAAAATATTTGTAATTACGTATGCCCCTCAAGGGGGTCTGCAATCCACTGCAGGTGGTTTGCCTACTTAAAAATATATTGCTGGCATAATCACAAGTGTGTCTCACGGGCAACGCCGGTCGGGATGGCTTTAATATAATATAATCGAAAGTGTCCTGACCGACTCACTGACTGATCAACGTAGTATCTCAATAATTATAGCTTGAGGCTTGCAACTATTATGGTACTTTCGTACCACCATGTAAGGGTGCACTAAGAAAGCATCTTCTAAAATTCACATTTAATAAAGTTTAAGATTTAATTTAATTTTGAGATTCAAGATGATCGATGGAAATTTTAAAGTTTTGAACACCATACACCGAATATTAAATAACGAATTGAACAAAGTTTGAATCACATATAGTTGGTACATTTAACGAGCAACGAAGTGCACAGGATCAGCTAAAGTGCGAAAGTATTTTATATAGGTAGCAATTATAACATTTGACAGCATCAAAATGTAGTATTCTTGAAACGCAGAATCAATAATTTCTAATCGAAACTATCATCCTTCATAACATAATATCCCATTTGTCAAAACACTAATATTTCGATTATAAGCTGTTACTGCAGTATTTAACACAGCAACTATGAGTACATGAAAATAATATACCTAATAATAGTATAGCTTTATACGTACATGATTGATCGTATTGATGACTATTATTTTTAACATGTGATATATGTAACAGAATTGCGTACACGATACTACGACTGACGACTGTAAGTATGTGACCTTATTATAGTTATTACAATTTAATATACTATTTATTATATAATAAATATTATTTAATATTATATATTAATATTAAAGTTATTGTAATAGGAAGACAGTAAGTCACAGATCAAAAATTCGTTATTACCAAGGAAGTGAACTAGTACCTATCTATATCCTATAGTATTTTAAGTTCTCGCCTGGTTTTACTAAGTATTAACTTAACCAAATATGCCACAAAAATGTTCACCTTAAAAGATACTAGGTGACTTCTAGTGAATTTATATAGAAAACCAAGGAATATAACGTAAGAAGAAAGATGATTCAGTTAAGTATTTTGGTGTTTTTCTAGAAGAAACACTTACCTGGAAAATCCATAACAACTAAAAACTCACCCAAGGCTATATAAGAATGGAAAAATCTCTACACATTAGTAAACTACAAATCAACACTAAAAATAAAATCTTCATTCCTACTATATACTACAGTAATTTGGGCGTAAATCCACCACGTTTACCTAGAATGGGCGTCAGCTTCTTCCGCAGAAATAAAAATGTCCAAAGACCCCAAAACAAATTTTTATGGATAAGCTTAAAGGTGTCATGGTTAATGAGAAATAAACGAATATATAATAATAAGGTAATGCCCCACATTCAAGACTGGCTTAAAACCCAATTAAAAAAAAACGGGGTCAACTGGATGTCGCTCCGCTGTACAGTAGGTTACAAGTAGATCACTATATTATAATGGATGGTATTAATTTTGAATTCAATGATATAATATTATCATTGTATACGAAAAACGATTCTGAGCGGAGACTGTATGTCAGTCTAGGATATTTTAAATTATATTGATATTGTTATTTTACGGTAGCTGCTAAGTTGAATTAATAATATTCATATTATTTAATTATTAACCTAAAATTATCAGTGATGCTGGAAAAATATTATAATATATACTTTTACTCGTTAAAATTAATTTTAATATGTAATTTCGTCCAAATTTGAACTTAAAATGTCTGTATAAAATAACAGTGTTTATATATGTTTTAGATCTTTTGATTACAGTATATACTATTTATTAGAATCTTTGTTTTAAATTTTCAATCCTTAGTTATAAAAACTGACCATTTTATAATTCTATCAAAATTCGAACTTTAAATGCTTATAAAAAAAATGTGTGCCTATGTATTTTTAATATTTTTCAATTGCTATGTAACAATATATCAGGAGCCTTGTATTAAATTTTCATTATTTTTGGCTCAACAAATAAACATTTATTGGTATTAATATAAAAAAAAAACTAAAAAAATTGAAAATTGAAATGGTCCTTAAAAAGCTCAATAACAGTCAAAATATATTCATGATTAAACGGTGTATAGAAAATGCTTATATAAACATTCAGTGAAGTGTCCAAGCATCTACAGTTATTCGTTTTTGTATTGCAATAAAGTAAGAAAATCGCTACATGAGAAATCGAGTGAATATCTAATCTTGTAAAAATTTGAACTTAAAATATGCTCATAAAAATTTATTATGACTTGCTTATGAACTTTTTTTCATTGATAAAATTAGGCAAACTTATAAGGATTCTTGTATCACATTTTCAAACCTTAGATATAAAAAGAAAAATTTTTATGAATTTCTAACTCAAAATAAATTGCACATTTTCGTCATTTTTACGTATTTTGTCAAAATTTGAACTTTGATTACGTATAAAAAAAAATTGTGACGACGGATTTTTAATATTTTTCATCTGCCTTTGAAACTATATATTTGAAGCCTACTATTAAATTTTCAAGATTTTTTATCCAACAAATAAAATTTTATTGACATTTAAAGAAAAAAAATTGGAAACTAAAAATGTCCGTTAACAGCTCAAAATAAGTCAGAATATTTTGAAAATGCTATGGTGTGTAGAAAATGCTAATATAAACATTCAGTCAACATTTCATGTATCTACGGTCATTTCTTTTAGAGTTATACTAAAAACCAAAATCGATTTTGTCGAAAATTGGTTTTCTATAAAAATTCCCGTTTTTTCCTTAATTTTTCATTTGTTTTTCACGGCGCTTTTGAAAACTACTGGAAAATTTTAACTTTTGACCTCCCAATGTACCAAATAGATTCACTTTCCTATGAGAAAAGGTACTATTGAAGAAAATCGAAGCATTTTTACTGTCCTAAAAGGTGATGACAGACACAAAAATAAAAAAAAAACACACATCATTGTAAAATCAATACATTCATCACTCCGCTCAGAATCTAATATACACGCAAATTGTAATGCTCCAGACATCAAATGGAGCCTAGTTCTACGGACTAGGACGTAAAACAACAAAAAACAGACTACAGATGTCTACGATTCTTCTATATTGTCACAGGACGTAATCCTATCAGAAGATTCCGATAAGTCCAATATAATCCTTCGACGACCAATAATTTCGCAAGATTATTAATTTTAATTATTTTTATATTTAAAAACTCCATATCTATTGCACTATACTCAGTAAAATCAATATTGTTTACTAACGTCGTTCGTAAGTAATATACTAATAAGTTACAATACATAATATAATGTAAACATTTATCAAACTTGTAATAACATGTAACAAATAAATTTAAAAAAACGTTCTGTCATTTTACTTGCTCTAGAAAATATTTACCTCCAAATTTAGTGAACAGTCATAGTTATATCATTATATAATAGTTCACTAATACTGTCAGTAGAGCGTCGCTTTTTCCCCCCAAAATTGGTCTTTCTGTTAACCTCCAGACTCCAGTATAGTAATATATATCTCCATTTTCTGCCTTAACAATTATTGTTTTAAAATTTTAGTAACCCTTTATCGTATGAACTGATATATTAAATTACATACGCTATACCACGTAAATAATATTTTCACAAGCACTGCCTTTTCCGAATTAATTTATAAGAAAGAGAGGAAGGTTACGTAGTACGTTAGCAATACATGTGACACTTAAAATAAAGTGTTGTTATGATTTTATTAATATTATAGTTTAACGTACCTATTTTATCAAGTTTCCATTTATAACTTATATGACGTTTTCTGCGTAAATAAAATTAAAATGAACTATATTTCATATATTTATGTAGGTATAAATGTATAATATAGGTATTATTTATATTCATATACTAATATTTTTTTTTATAGCAATAGGAGTTATCAAATCTAAAAACTGTTTGTATAAGAAAATGAAAATATTTATTATTATACTGGCGATAAACGGACTTGGTGGAAAATGGAAAAATCGATTTGTGTGTGGAACAAAAAAGTGGAACAATATTGTCAGCAAAACTATAACGACTCGTCGGGAGCAGCTGGCTACTATCCCATTTTTGCCACCATACGTATATAAAATATAAATATTGTTATGATATAAAATGTTATTATTACAGTCATGTAAAAAACGAATGTAACTGTACAGGATTCAAAGAAAATGTTTGAACTCATAAATTGGATTAATTAACATGTGGTTTGTGATTTAATCAGGTCATTCATTGCACGTGTGACACCGCGGGTTTGGATTTTCATGCCTAATAAAACTATTTTATTTTTTTAAACGCTACCAAACTAGAATTTTTAGTTACAAGTAAATTCGTTTTAATACTTTTAGTTTTTTACTGAGCTATGTAGTATAAAAATAAAAGTATTCCACATACATTGAAATAGGTAATTTAACTTGATTCACACTATTTAAAAAAAAAATTATTCCACTATAAATTGCATTGTAAATGTACCCAAGACTCAACCTATATTATTATTTTAGTTAGGTATGCCTTGTGTCGTGCTTGAAGAAGATTTCTACAAATTTTTGTTTGTATATCATTTCAAGTGTTTTCAGTTACCGGAATTAAACCAGTCTGAAATCTGAATTCCTGGGTCCCTCTTATTACGTACACGTTGGTTTAACCGACGACATACTTCATGTTTAGAAAGTCGGAGCATCGAGTGAGTAAAGAAATAGAGATAAAATACTAGAAGAATAAAAAAATAATAATTAATGAGTCATTCGGACGTTATTTGTCATCAATAATAATAAGAAAAATGCGAGCAACGACGTCACGAGTCACAACGAGAAAACATATTATTGTAATGTAGGAATCTGCATAGCTTATATTTTATACGCAACTATTTATACAGAACTGTACTTAAAATAATAAAATATTTCACAAAAATATTAAGTTATTTGTGTCAATATAACCATTTCTCTTAGTAAAAACTTTCATATATAAAGTGTTTAAACTTTAAAGATTTAAAAATGTAAGTAATAATGGTTATACACTAGACATTAAATTGATCCTTTATTAATATTTCTAATGTATTGGCTAAACGATCAACCAAAATATTTGGTACCTAGATGTGTTTATGTAAACTTACATTTCAATAATGAGGATTGAGAATCCTCATAAGTCATAGATTAGCCTAAATATTTTGGTCGTCGCGATAAACATTATAATTATAAATTTATTACTCTTCTAAATTAAAAGTAATAGTATTATAACAATACACATTTAACAAAAATGTTATTATATAATTTTAAGTAGTTGTAACATAATATTTTTTCATTGAAATATAATTTGGTATCGTTGTGAAAATCAATAGTTAATCAAAAAAAAAAAATTATCTAAAAATTTGATTTTTCCCTTTTAGTATTTTAAAATAGTTCAATTATAGTTATATTATTTACCAAAAATACTTGCGTCTTAGATTAAAAAAACCATACTTAAAAAAATCATAGTAAAAGAGTTTTGTTAAATAAAAATATTAGTAGATATAATAATATGTTGATGATGAACATTGAATATATTTATCTAGTTTAATATATTTTACTATAATCTGTCAAACTATAATATTAGAATCTCTTCTATATACTTATATTTAATTATACTGTATATATATTTTAGGATCTGAGCCGTATCTCAAATCAGGTGGAGTGATGAATGTATTGATTTTACAACGACGAGTATTTCTTAATTCATTATTATATTTATATTATATATTATATTTTATATATATATTATTATATAGGTAGATACATGATATATGACTTTTTGAGTCATTTAAATTTAAAAGACTTGGGTAGCTATAATATAACATTTTTTGGTTGCTTTTTGTTTTATCATGATAATAATTCATTGTTTCTAATACATAAATACCGACAATTTATAGCGAGGTTCCTCATAAGTTGTTTTTACAGTAGTTGAAAATATTTAAGCTACATTTTTGGTTTATACCTAAGTGTTTGAAAATTTGAAATTCAAGTTTCGACAAAATTAAATATTCAATCGGAATATAACGATTTTTTCTCTAATAGTAATAGGTTTGTTAATTTCCCAGTTATTTCATTGTAATTCAAAACATATTAACCGTAGAAACTTGATATATTATACTTTTAATTATTGCAACTATATCGTTTTATTTTATATACAGTATACAGTGACATTTTTAAAATAGTTATTGACTTAGTTTAAGCTATCCACACGATAATACCACAAACCTATTCACACCGTTAGTACATAGGTGTTGACTTATATTTTAATATATAATAGGTACCTATGTATGACATTGTTATAGTATAATAATTTAAAGTAATATAGTTAGGTATGCGATATTTTTGGTAAATATTAGTTCAATATACCTTGTTATACTAATAGATAGTTTTCGATTTATAATTGAATTAAAGCTTAACCATTGAACCTATTATAAATATTTACAGTGGACCAACTCAGTGATGAGTTCTTTGGTTTTAAGTTAACTAAATATAATGAATACCGAAATAGGAATATCCATTATTATACACTTATACCTAATAATCACAATATAATATACATAATGTATTATTCTTGATTATTTTTTTTTTGTAAATTATAGTATACATTTTCTCACAAAATAATGCTCAATTGCAGTTATCAATATTTTTTTAATACTTAATAAATAGTCAAATAAAAATAACAAGTTATATAAAATAAAAAATATAAAAGTATATATAGAAATGATCCTTTAAAATATAAATAATGAAATCATTCCTTGTTTGTTTTTTTTATGAAAGAGAGCCATAGCTTTTAAAGAGGAAAACGGACCCATCTCCAAAAAATGTTATTACATATTATAAATGAAAAATAGAAAAGAAAACATTTTATTTATTTAAATTATATTGATTTTGAATACGAGTGAACAAACACAGCAAAAAAAAAGTACAATAAAAGGTACATTATAAATTTATAAATATCTTAGTATATTCGTAAGAATCAATCCCTGTATTTTACAACGAATTCTTCCATTTTTGCAATATATTTTTCTTGGCAGTCTTCTTTGGAAGTACCTTTTAAATTGGTCCAAAACTCCCACTTTTTTTTGCCTTTCAAATCAAACATGCCGGGTTTGCCTATAATATTAATAACAATTTATTATATACTGTAATACCAGGGTTAGTAAATTTATATAAATAGGTAGGTCATAAATACGATGTATACGTAAATTCATAATTAAGCAAATCACACAATTTGTTTAAGAATATCAAATTTTACTTATTTTATATTGGTTTAGATTTTAGCTTTCAATTAAAATATAAATTAGCTTCAATTACTAAGCATTGTAGAACACACCTGTTTTTGTGTAGAGTTTATTATTTTTAAGTTTGAAGACATGGAACATAAAAACTGTGGAATATTTGTATCTCAATAGTTTGCCAATCGTGCGAAAATATGCACCCTTAAAGCTACACCTAACCTATACAAGCTTTTTTTTGTTTGTACGACTGTACGAGTTTCGTGAAATGTCAAAAGTCACACAAAACATTAATGAGTGCTGCATGATAATAAGTAATGAATAACGTTGTTCGCTGGTAGCGGTCACCATAGATTTAATTTTAAATTTGGTGGTTTGCTGTATAAGGACGAGAAGTATTAAAAAGCCAAGAAAAATTTGCATAGATAAATTATAGATGCATAGATAGATTTATTGCATAGATACACGAATAAATCAAATGACTCAGAAATTATGTAATAAAATTTATTGGGTATCGACACGAAGTTGCTAACCGAAATCACAATAAATGATCATAATTTATAATTTATAATTATGAACGTCTTAAGAATGCTTTGAATATTTATAAGCCGAGTACTAAGCAGGACGTATGTTGACGTTATTATTTTATTTCCAAACTTCTTGACGGCCTCTATCGACAATAATTACATTTAACAGTAGTACTAAATTTTAACCATTGACCCATTATACAAACATTTAAATTACATACAACACAGTTTATTACTATTATTTTTTTTTCGTTTCTCTTATAATCCAGCACTGAAATAAACTTAATAATCCATATTGCACCATGCGATAGCAATTGTCACACGTTTAAAAAATTGAAATTTGTTTCAATAACTTTGTACCGTGTACATGCATTACGCATTATACTATTGTAATACTATAAAATATGTTCTACTCTACTTCGCCGTAATTTATTTTTCACGTCTAGGCGTGAATATTACACAATAATAAAACTAAATAATACATAAACACAACATCATACCGAACGCTTATATAATAATAATAATAATAATATATAATATTATAGTATATTAATGTATACTATACTGACTGGTGTCGTTGTCCCCAACCGTGGCTTGCTTGAAGAGGGCGTACAGCTCTAATAGTTCGACGTCGGTCGGTCTCTTCGTGAGCGTTTTCACTTCTTCGGCGGCTGCTTCGAAACGCTGTAAAAAACACAACAATCGTTACGAGATGTCAAGACACACACACACACACACATGTGTAACGCCAAAATATAACGGAACAATAATAATACCATACGCCTATATTATATATTTAGGTACAGGTACACCGTCCAGCCAACGATAATAATATTATTATTGCCCGAAAGCGTTTTTTTCTCTCACCTCAAACGCACGAACACATAATAATATTATTATTGTTATTTCGAACGCAAAATGTATATGTCGTACGCGCGTTTTATTACGTGATGATCAATGTACGTTTTGTATATAATAATATATACAAGTGCACCAGGAAGAGGAAGAAATCTCTCGCTTAAAGGCTACGCGTGCATATATATAGCAGGTACACTGTACAATATAATAATAATATTATATCGTATGGGTACACGCGCTGTTACTTCGTTACACATATTGTACAGTTTATACACGCGCATAGGTAAACGAAAATAATTGTTTTTATTTCCCAGAGTTGTTGACCTCTAGGGGCTCTGTAATACGCAGGACGTAATGCACTTGGAGGTTTACGAGTTCACGAAGCAACACCGTACACGATTGTCGTTGTATATATTATTATTATGTTATTATAATACACATACACCAATATTATACTATATTATAATGTAGGTATGTGTTAAAGGCACGCCGACGTGGGCAAATAGACAGTTTTCGTGACAGTTTTTTTTACTTTTGTGATATCAATAGTCGGTATACCCCAACGACATTTGAAGTCATATTATGATATTATTTATACAGCGCGGGCAGAGGTAGTTAGGTCACATACCTAATGCCATTACATAATATTATATATACACTTGACGTCCGCTCAAAACAGCCTTTGATCGTTTTGAAATCGTTGTGATACGTCTTGCAAGTCGATTCGCATGTTATACCATTTAAATTATGCTATTTTATGTAACGTTCCGCGCGATCTTATTTCACAAATAAATTATGTATTGGGACACTAGGTACATGCGTAATGCGTACACGACAACGGTCTGGTGGATTTCAAAAACGTTCCTACCGTAATTTATTGTCTGGCTCTCGACAATTATTGCAGTTAATATTATATTTTGTATAACTCTGCGGTCTGTAGTTCGTATACATATTATAAGTGCGTGTTTCCGCGATTCCCGCAAAGAGAAAATAATAATAACGATGGCCATAAAACGTAGTAATACGTAAGATCATGATGAAACGTATCTAATACCTAAATACCTATGTGGGTATCAAATATGTTATTATAATAAATATGAATTTAACGTGCTAGGACTTTCACGAAACGAGTCATTAAAGATTGAAATTAAATAGGTAACTCTTTACATTCATTTTATCCATTATAAACTTACTACAATAATATTGTATTGTATTATATTGTTACTAAGCATTATTCGGTCTGGTAAAACTGTAACTGACATTGATCGGAGCGAAAAAAAATGCAAGACATTTAATTGAAATTCATTATGTATAATATAACGCGTAGATTTTAGACGTTTGTTTTAATTTAAAAGTTTCAGTGGTTACAAAATGTTGAAAACTATTTGCTGCAAAAACAAAATACTGCGTATAATTAAAGTCTCTTTTGATGAAAATAGCATATATTTGCAATAGAGATAATCACGGATCGTAAAATAAAATGTTATCTCATAGAAATTGATAAGTTTACCGCCCATGAAGAGTCAAACACTTATATACAATTTAATATCGAAATGTTCACATGATTGTGATCACTTCAATGCGTGTATAAATGTAATGTTATTATACCACACATTTAAATGCATTCAAATTGTATAAAACCGATTAATAAGAATTGTATACTTTACATAAGTTGTATTAAAAATTATTGACATCACGACGTATTGTTTAAATGTGTTGTATAATTATAATTCGAAATCGTTATTATAGCTATTAAACTATCATTAAAAAAAGAGAAACGCATTTTTTTTTAATTACAAATTTGAAAACTGAGAATGAAAAAGCACATTTTCATGTTCACGAATCACCGGAGAGAAGAATGATATTTCAATAGTACAATGTGCCTATTTAATGCCATTATTTATTGCTACAAAGGCAGTTTTTTTAAAAAAAAAAAAACCAAAGACATTAATATTTTAAGGATTTTTATTATTGAGACATAGTGAATAACATATATTTTACGAAAGAGTTCCTTAGTGAAAAATCGCTCGATTACACAGCAGTATAATACAAAGTATACAAAGTCGAGCCGTTTCTCGATTACTACGGTGCATATAAAAACCATTGGTTGCTTTATAATAATTTAATTATCAGTGCACAGGAAAACGATTATATACCAAAAAAAAAAATCTTCTTTTATAATATATTATAAAGTATTTACTTAGTTTTAAAACTGTACTGTAGACAACAAAATTAAAAAAATGTCTAATATTTTTAAACGCGCAGTGCTGTTATATTATGTATCGTTACAATTATTATTTACCTCTTGTAATGTAGCCATGATGATGTAGTTAGTTTTGTTAGGTTGTAGAAAATATATTCTATATTTGCACTGGCGTACGGACGAAAATGCACTGCACCAAGCTTGTATAAAATCTGCTGGTCGGTCGATCGTTGCAGAGTGAAATGAAAACGGGTTTAGAAATGAAATTGTTTTTTACCCGTACTACTAGTTTACTATTGTCTACACTTGTACATGGAATACGTATAAATACGCACTCACCGCCAACCATGGGCAGCGTTTGAGTAAGTACGTCATGGCGTGACTTGAGCATTACGTTAAAATAACAACAAAATATTAAATGCAAACAATAAAAACTCCGTACGAACTTATTTATACTTTATTGTACACTGTTTTTGCTCATAAAAGTTAAAACCTACATTACTGGCCAAGTTATTTTGATTAATTTTAATACCGAATAATTAAAAACGTTTTGTTTTGATTCGAATCGCGCTTTAGCACTTAAAATGTATTACTTAATTGCAGACATGACAACTTATACTCACGTAAATTATTATACCGTTGTATATTATTATATTATTATATCTGCGGAAACTGGAAATTAAAAGAATTGTTGAGGTAACTAATACATTTTAAATACCCGTTGAAAAAAAAAAACAGTACCTACACATTGTTCAAATAATAGGTTATATAATATACGCGATAAGTAAAACTGTAAAAGTGGTATCTAAATCATGAGAGTGCAGCTGTAGGAATATAGGATAAAATGTATGTGAATGCTAGAGCCTAGGACGCTTACACATGAAAATACGATATATATAAAAAAATAATAATATCATAATATAATATATAATTTAATATTTTTTTCTATTATACATTTATACACTGGTTATATACTGGTTAGTGGTTTTCAAATTCTGGGCCACAATTAGTATCTACGCCGGACAATCTCAGGCCGCAGTTAGGAAGAAATAGTTACCAATGGACGCAACGATAGTTGTAACCACCCGATAAAAATTAAAAAGTAGCCTTGATGAATCATCCTTGAAAAACCCTCTATCAGTGTTAGAAAATCCCGACGTTATCGGTTAAGCAGTTTTGAAGATTCTGGAAAAAAAAGAGATATTTCAATATAAATAATACAGCATAGGTATCCATGAGTATCGGATTAAAATATGTAGGTTTATACAAACAAGTAATATATAATATTGTATTAAATATTTAAATGTATCAAAAATGAAAAAGATTTACTATATTTTAACGATGCTGGTTATACCATGTGGCAATGCATGAAAGACGGCTCATGGCAGTCAACTATCAACTTGTTAAAGGCCGTTTTAAACTGTCAGCATATTATTCATACAATCATAAAGTGATTCGAGGCTGACGAGTATTGTATAATAAAAATATAACTAGCCAATTTGTCTGTACTAGGCACGCACAGTGTTTTTGGAAGATATAATATAGGTATGAAATATATCTCATTTCCGTGTAAAATAAATAAATCCTTTCCAGTTATTACTACACCCTACATAATAAATTAGTATAAAGTTGCACTTTTATTTTTTTGTTACATATACATTGAAATGTATAATATCTTGTACATGAATGCGTACTATATTGATGTTCATGATATTTCTTATTATATCTTATAAAAAATAGTTTAATGGCTTTATGAGAATAATATAAACCTATATTGCAATAAAAAAGTTATGTTGTATGGTAAAGCGAGTCTGAGTTGAATAGATTCATTCGAAAACTTAATTTTAAAAATATAACAATACATTATGAAAAAACAGTATTCATTGCTGAGTATTGTACACAGTTTCCAAATCAGGAAATAATAATCTGTAATTATTATAATAAATCTTACTTTAAATTAATTAAAAAGTAATAGAGTAACTAAAAGTTAAATATTTAAGTTTAATGTTCGATTGAAATATTTGATGGAATTGTCATATATCGAATATCAATACACGACTATAAGCTATTATACATTATGAACTTTATATAGTTTGACCAATATTCTTTGCTCAGATATCATAAAAATTGTGTATACATCACTTTACTAGTCTACTCCACAATATGGTATGCTGAAAAAATTCAGAAAACTCGCTAAAACCATTAAATTCATTACAAAACTGAAATTAATTCTGTTCGTATCTGCAGCCTTAATAAAGCAGAACGGGCTGCATCTACCAAAGATAATTATAAAGAATTTGGTGTACCTCCTCTTAATTTGCTGTATGAAAAATATACTCTGTCTTTCATTTTAAAAATCACTCGCAATTATATCCATATATAAGTAAGTGTGAGACATTAAGATATGTTCTAAACGTAAATTATACAAAAAAGGGTACCTATATAGGTCAAAAATTTGTTTATTATTCGATTCCTACCTACTTTAATTGTCTAAATAATAATTTCAAGAAACATCTTAGAGTAAAAAATAATATTAATAGAAATAAAACTTTTATTAATAACATTTTTATTAATCTGAATTATAAATACTTTTTTTTTCTTATAGATAGTACCTTTTTTTGTTTGAAAATAGTATATTTACAATCTATACAGACAAGGTATAATAAGCAAGGGTGGTAACATAAAATTACATTAATTATAGAATAGGAAGGCTCCCAGCAGTGCCACCTTTCCAGAATTATGTTTTATTCTTAAGCATTGAGCAATTCTCTTGTCCATTGCTTTTTTATCCTTCTAGAAAAGAGTGAGGCAGAGAATGGACTTTTAATTAGTGGATTTAAATGAGCACGAAGCTTTGAGTGGAATTTTACGTAATGGAATTTGGCTAAGTCATTGAGGGTTAGAATATTCAGGTCTTTGAGGAGGTTTTTGTTGGTTACATACCAAGGGGCAGAGGTTATTAAGCGTAGGCGACATATGAACTAGAATGCTTTTAAAGGTTTTAGTGTTAGATGGCTTAGCTGGCCCTCATAGTTGGATGCCACATAGCCAAGCCTGACGAATTATTGCTATGTATATCTTATTAAGTTCGTTGGCTAGGAAAATTATAAAAATTATGAAAATATTTTGTCTTTTGTCTTTATTTCTATTTTTGGTAAATTAATTTAGTTTGTAGATTATAAAATACTTACAAAATTCAACCTTTTTCCGTTTAAAATTTAAAATAGTAAGAAAACTCAGAATAATTAAAAAAATAAAAACAAAACGGGCAAATCGCATTTTAAATAAGTGGAGGGAAACATATATATTTTATAAAAAATAATAAAAAATAAGAATTCTACCATTTTTGTATACCATGGTAATTGCAATTCCTCCAAACAATCTGGAATTCTAGAACAAATAATGCACTAGTTACTCTCAACCTATTTAACCTGATGTTGCCCTAAACACAGTATACACCGCCATAAGAATAAACACAACATTTTTAATGATATATCTAATAATAATCGGTATACTAAGTAATTATTTGTCAAAAACAATCAATTTTGTTGTGTGTGTGTGTTTATGATGAACAACTTTAAAGGTCTGCAGTGAATGAGCTATTAAAGATGAAGGTCTGAAACTCTTCTCTGAATACTAGGCAATCTGATTCTAACAAGACCCTAAAAAACAATATCCATTTTCCAGTTTTGGAAATTTTTGTTACTAAAGAAAAATCGATCTAAAATTAACAATTTTTTAACAGTGAAATGAGTTTATTCATTTTTAAAATTTTAAAATTTCACATTTTAAATCTGTTTGAAAAATCCTCTATCAACCAATTTTTGCTAGTTCCCTGAGTTTTTAGGGTTGAACACACCGATATTTTTCTAGTTTCTTATTATTATACCTACTGCTTTCGCTGCATGATATTATCGGATATATCTTATATATTAACTATTAAATCTAATTTATTTACCCATAACTTCTCATTATTACTGAATACTGAGTTATAGTTCTATTATTTTCCTATTTACAACTCTTGAAGTTTTCAAAATTCAAATTTTTTTATTCCAATTATTAATTATAACATACTTACTTGATTAAAAATGAAGAAAGTTATAAAAGTACTACACACATATAAATATATAATGTATATAATACGGATAATTTATACAGACAATTTCCTATCACTAATAAGTATTATATCGTTCACATTATAAAAAAAAAAAAAACCTACCGTATCAAACCCTACCACAACCACAGTAAAAAAAAAAAAACTTACAAACAGCTAATGGCCACAGTTGCCGGGCTTAAAAAGATCAATTAAAAAAAAAAAATTTGTATAAGAATAATCTATGATCTGACATTTTAATATAAACATCGTTCATTGGTCAAAATTTGACCATAAAAACAGTTTTGATCGTAAAAACAACACGTTCTAAAATATTACATTTCTTATCGCAAACAAGGTTCGGTATTGGCGTTTATGCTTCTTCTCCTTTTATCCGTATGAACGATTTATTTATGAAAAACAGGTATATTTCGTATTTAAGGTTTTATTCAAATAAATAACAATAATCAACTATTATTTTTTTTATTACCATATAAATTGGTTAGGTGGTTACTGCTTTTTATATTTCGTACTACCCGACTTTGCCTGGTAAAAATGTTTTAAATTGTATTTTACTGGACAGATGGCACTACAGGTGTACAGTGTACTCCTATTTTCATATTTTTCAATTTTTATCCGCTTTAACGTCATCATAATATTATGTATTTATGTGTAATTGTTTTTTATTGTGAAAATTAATCTATCCTACCTTTCTAATGATATATATATTTCCCCTCGACACGTATAGGTGATTTATCGGTACTACAAAAAAGTGCTTGCGTATTAGGTAGTGTATAGATAAATATAATAATAATATAGGTAGGATACCCATATGGGATAATAAATTTGAATGGTTGGGACTGTGGTCTGTGTTACCAGTAGGCAGTGGCCAATACTCATAATATAGCTACTTGTAACTACATATAACTGGGTCTGGTTAATGATTTTTTGTGACCAGGTAGCCTAATTAAAATATAAGATATACGTACATTTCCTCAACCACCCTGATCAAATCAAATAATGTGCATAATTATTTTACATTACGTTTGTAAGTCGTTTGTAAGGGCTTATAAAAGATTACATTTTCGTTTGTAAAGAAAATTAAAAAACTTTAAAAATAACTCTACGGAGCTAGAAAAATGATTGAATTTAGGATAACCCCCAAACTTTTCATCGTTCCTATAATTGTTAAAAAAAAGTTTACAGGATTTCTGTATTATTTGAGGTCTTGAAAAAAATTACACTTTGATAAATACATTTATTTAACTCAACACAAATATACTTTACGTTTGTACACAAATTATCATTTGTCTCATAACATTTTTAATATCCAAAATATTATTGTATTGCTAAAATTTAAATATAATACAGCATAATATTCATGTATACAGTATGTAAATATGGCACTTTTAGACAACATTACAGCAATATAATAAATAATGTAAAAAAGTGAAAATAGTTAGGAAAATTTACGTCCATATTTCTCGTAGTCCAGTTTAATAAATACTTCCGCGAACTCTTTTCGTTCATTGATCAGCACGCTGGGCAAATATTTTGTACCGTATATGATTTTTGCTATGGTATACTCTAAATTATATTGTTCTTCGTCTTTATCGTGTGGCGAAATGTTCGACAAAACGTACATCATGACTTTTCCGCTAATATCAGACACGCACAAGTGCTTACCGTCCGATGTAAATTCTAAGCCTGTACACTTTTGATCAGGGTTCGGCATTTTTTGTACAAATATCGGATCATATTTCGTCACACTTAAGTCCCAAACGAGTATACAGTTGTCTGAAAACCCAATATACATTGCTAAATAATTATTACAAAAATATTATTATTATATGTTAACGACTTAGATTTTATGAGATAAAATGTTTCATAAATGTAATATTATATTTCGTGACTGCAAAGAAGAACCGGACTGAATTAAAATTAACTACGGAGAAAAATTTCCCAAATAAAAATTCTTCCGTCCCTGTCCTGAATAATAAAATATGAGGTTAATTTAAATTCCGTTCGGTTTTTCCATAGTCACATATAATGGTAGTTAACAATTTATCTTAACTTATATAGCAAACAGTAGGATAAACTTATCCAAAACTAAGGTGGACATAATATTATAATAATATAATAATAATTAATAATTATGATTTATTCAAATGAATGAAACGAGGCGAAGTCCAATAGTACAATAGTTTAGAAATTAGAACAATATTTAGAAATTGTAGGTACATCAAAATTAAATACTTCGAATGTAGGTAATGAAAATAATAAAACTGTTTGGTATACCCAGTATTAGGTACATTACAATATTACATTAGTGATATAAATTATTAATATTCCCGCTAAAGATGAGAAGAGAAAGGTACAGTAGTCAAGAGTTTATAGCTTGTTAACCTCGTTTGAAACCTAATATAGATTTTGAATATTTTTTTTGCCGTTTACTATAAGTATAATATTTATTCCACCAAGATCATTAACTTAATTTCCGCAGTGCACATTGCCGTATTGTTGTCCATTATACAAAATTACGAAGTCACGTTTGTGCAGGTTTGTCAAAAAAATTATCATCATGAAAATAATGACATAATAATGTACATAAGTACAGATAAATAAACAACAGTAAATGTTTGTTTCAAGTTTAACTTTTCTATTAAAAAAGCTTTTTGAGATTTAGTTATTGAATATTTTAAATAGGTACAATAATTGCTTTAAAAATATGTTTGTAATGTAACTTATAAGAGCTTATAAGTTATTAATTATTACCTTTATATACCAGGTGATTCTTTTATAAGTAAATACACATTTTATTGAAGAGTATTAAGGTTTTTGAAAATATTTATTTACTAAATTCGAAGATATTACAAAACAATATTAACAAAATGTATTTTTAACATTTTAATTTTTCAAGTAATTTATTAAGTTATCATTTACTGTTAGATTAGGATTATTAAGCTTGAAGTAATCCAATTTAAATGATAAGTAATTATTGTTTTTCCAGTCTATATCTTAACCTTTTAATCTTATTAAAATATAACATTATATTTGTATGCGACACTTTATACATATTTGGGTGGTTTTTAGTGCATTTAAATCTGAAATTTACTTATAAATTATAACTAATTAGTTTTATTTATTTTAATTCACAAAAAATAATATCAAATTCAGAATACGCAATTAAAAATATATACTGTCATTCAAAAAAGTAGAACACATAAAAATAATAACAATACAAAATAGAAAAAGTTGTCTTATTACTATGAATTATGTAAAAAAAAATAAACGTTAATATGTCTCTTTGGTAAAATGAGAATTTATCTTTAAAAGAATCACTTCATTTACGGCCATACAAATATATATGTAAGTAATACAAAATTATTCCAAGTATGCACATCTCTTTTTCTTCTTCAATTATAGAGTTATTCAAAATCTGTTTTTGGAATTTTCAAGTATTCTAAAAGACCATATTATAAAATCTCGAGATTTTTTGTTCTGCTCAAGGAGTGATCTGTGGAGATAAAAATTCCTGTTTTTCAAATGATAACCACCATTTTCTACTGAAGTTCATTATTTAGTCAACTATTATCCTTTATGAACATATAAGTTTTCTGAAAAATTACTCATTCGAATTTTGAACACGGAACATCTACATTTTCAAAAAAAAGTATCCACTAAATAATTTACAGTAAAAAAACTTATGGGTTCTCATTTGATAAACAGAAGTTTGTATCGCCACAGACCACTCCTTAAGTACTATAAAATTTCAAGAATTTGAAAATATGGTCCTTATGTATACCTGTTTAAAAATTTCAAAATAGGAATTAGAATTAATTTATAAAAAATTGGGGGTAAGCATACTTGATGAATCACTTGCCACTGTGTATATCATATTGTTATTATATATTTAATATATATTTTAACTATTATCCTATGTATATGGAAAATAATATCGTGTATGTTACCAATAATAGATGCTATAATTGTCGAACATGTCCGGCTCCAAATAGCTTTTTCGATTTGTTTGCCAGCACTTAGAGTTATTACTGGTTCAAGAAATATATCACTAATCCAAATGTTTATATTACAGTCACAACCAGTTGTCAAATATACATCCTGAGAGAAAGGGGATTTTTCCAACGATTTGATTATTCCGAAGTGAGAAACTATTTTTTTTGGACGAGTCATCAAATCGTCATATAAAAATGAGTAGACGAGACCGTCCGCAGTGCCCACCAAATCCGCATTTTGGTTAAGTTCGATAAATTTAGTCACTCGAAAAACCGATCTATACGCTTTCTTTTCGTCTAAACTCTTCTCTGGGAGTTCTTCTTGTATCAAACTATTATATAATTTAATTATTAATTTTTCTTGAAACTTCCCGTGTGAAAAACAATAACGTGAAATACAACCATTCGTGTTGCACGCCATCTATACAAGTCAAGAATATGTCGATTTAAATATAGTGGCTAATACTATTGTGTAGACATTTTATTCTATATATTAGTCATTTTATACTAACTAGACATTCTGAGTTGACTTCATGGGGTATTTTGTTTTCGGTGTTGGTGGTCCAAAAAATCTCAGAAATGGTGGTAGTTTCTAACGATAGTTTCGTAGACGTTTGAAACACAATTTTGAGGGATTTTTTAGAGATATCGATTATTAATATTTTACCACAGTCAAATCCAATGGCAAGATTATTTGGTGTTTTGACGGAGAACTTTAAGCACGTAATGGCCGATTTGTTGAATTCGTAGAATCTAAAACCGATTAAAAGACATTGAGCGCGCACACTAAGCAAATACGAAAGTCCTAAACGATCCAGTATAATCGGTGCTCGATGTGAGGAGAGGGGAGCACGAATGTAAAGTAACAAGTACCTTTATTACATTTTATTGTATCCGTTTATCTTTTTTCAAGTGGAATAATAATACATAATAATAATAGGTATATGGTATATGGCATGTAAATTTGTTAAATGAAGACGCTATTAATTATTAATAGAGTAGGTAGTTAGATAAAATATTGAAAAAGTCAAAATAACAAATTGTTTTGTAAGTCATCACAGTACATCGTCTGCTCTTTTTTCCAAAATCAAGCCTCGGGTATAACAATATTGTTTTAACGATGTAAAAGAAAAACGCCACGTGCGTTACATATTTCTTACCTTTCTGGAGTATGTGGATTTTTCGTACTCCACACGGCCACTGATGCATATTGCTTGTCGCTGTAATCGGTGTACATCAGGTTGCTGTAGACGACGGCTAACAAGTGTTTCTCGGTCTCGTTCCAGTGCATGCATCTGACGGCTAAGCCCTTGTCTGCATCGCCAAGCAACGTCAGTGTAAAACAGTACGTAAGACCGAAAACCTTTTGGTTCAAGAGCGATTCATCATCGGGATTCGTCATTTCTATTTCGTTTGACCAAAACAGTTTGACGTCCAACGCATTTTGGGCCAATATCCTTTCCAAAAACATTGTCGTATCGGGATGGTAGTCCTTTGCATCGTCCTCAGCTGCACCGTGATCCACAGGGTGAATCTGCAGTTTCTCCGCGATTATGGCATCCTGAGTTTCCACGTCACTTGACTCTTCATCAAAGGTCGATGGCGGGATTACGTTTTGTTTCATGTCCATTTTGTTGTAAGTGTCGATTATGTTGAAACTATGAACCTGAGTACCGGCCATACACGAGGTGACGCTCGAGGTTTGACATTCCACGTCTTCGCGTTCCATTAGAGAATTTATTGTTTGCGAGATATTGTCCATCTTGATGCGTGACTTTGCTAAGTTATTTAGATAAACTTCTTTCGATTTTTGCGATCTTTCATAATCTCCGTCTCTGAAATGACGAAACTCGATAATAAAATAATTAATAAATGGCATTTGACATTTTTGTTGTTTTTTTTTTTTGTAAAAATTAATAAGTCCATTGATAAGTTGAAAACTATTTAATTCTAATTAACCACATCACCATATAGGTACCTAGAATAAATTAAATGGCTAGTTTTTTAATGCCTAACTAGCATTAGTTAAAATTAACTATTATTCATAGTATAGGGTATATTTAATTTATAAGTTCTTGATTAGAGCCCAATAAGTGCCTAAAAATGATAATCGAATTATAATTTTATTAATAATATATTTCACTTGATTCAGTCAGTTAATTATGGTAACCAAGATTGATAATTCTGATACATTTTCTATTAATACATTAATACAGGGAAGTTGGTCTTGTACTTTAGTGAAATAGTTGAAGACTTTTAAGATAATTCATAGTTTAGTGAAATTTTCTGAAAACCTCGTAAAATAGTTCTACAAAATCTTCAGTTAAAAACATAATCAGTAGCCAATTAAGGTTCGATTCTACAGCCTTACCCTTTTACGGTAACACTGCTTGGTACGTTTAAAATGTTAAACGTCGGACTTTCAGTAAGTTCAATTTCATAATTGTCATCACTAATATTATTTTTGGGCAAGAGAATGTTTGCACCAACATCGTATTTGTTTTCATCCATCGCTCCTCCTTTGTGATATTGCCGTTTGGTAAATATGTTGTCAAGTAAATAGTCAAGGGATTTAATGTTGAGGTGACGAAAAGTATGGAGGTGATTTTCTTGTTCTTGTTCCACATGAGCAGTGGTCCATATTTTTGATAAAATTCGTTGATCCAACGAGTTTTCATTAGAACTTATAATTTCATATTTAATATTAGTTGGTCCCCGAGGCGTGACATCAGTGTCTCCTAGATAAAACTCATAAAGATTAAGCTGTTGATTTTCGACCCAAGAACTTCTATTTGAATCACGTTGACTGACTTTAATTGGTGTAACCACTAATTTTAGGGACATTTCATCGCTGGGTTTGTTTTGTCTTGTTTTCGTCATATCCATCTACCAGTAAAACAGTTTAATAGGATTAATTATTAATCATAAAATTAAACATATATAATATTTACGTTATTGACCGGTGTGATTAAAACTGGTTTCATTTTATACTGCACTACTGCTTAATTATTATTTATCTTATTGATTTTATGTTTGAAATCGTCATAATAAACAATAAACATTGTTATTTAGTGATATTAAACACACCTGGTTTATATAAATTACATAGATACTCATACACTTGAAGTATCGTGGCAATTAATTCAATACAGAATACACATAATTATAGGTAATCTGTAAATTATTACATAAACTCAATTCTATAACCGATGAATACAATTGTATAAAGTAAACGTAATACTATTCATAATATTATCACATTACGATTTCATGGACCTATCCAAAACTAGCCAATTTGTTGATAACTATTAATTTGTGTTATTTAATAATTGCATTACCTATTTATAATTAGCGTTTTTCATACCATTATTTTCATTAGTTTAATATTATACAGTTCCTTAGAAATAAACTAAATACTACCGTCTATTATACTAATGAAAAAGATAAAGGCAAGCACCTTTTCTCAGTAAATTGTAGTGTACTTGTGGAGTTTTCTAGAGATTATTTTTATTTATTTTTTACTTTGATTAATTTTATCGTGTTTTTGCTATTTATAGATAGTTTTGTTGACGGATTTGATTGTTGAGATGACGCAAGTTGCTACACAATTAAAATATTGTTTAATACAGCAAAAAATCCAGAAGGTTACAGACAAATTACATTATATAAGTGTGTCGGAGCCGACGCGTTTTTAGTACAAAATTTGTCTGACAGGAAAAACCGAAAATCTCATAATAAAATAATTAGATTTCAAATTTTTTTTTATTGGTTAGGTTTGACGTCACGTTTGACTCCGATTTCACAAATTCAAATTCAGTAATTGTTATTAAATTTAAATAATTACAAAATATATTTTAGTATTTTGAAATGAATAATTTTTCCTGGTGTTTTTTTAAAGTTATTTAAAAATGATAGTCCCGATGCTACCTAATTAATAAAGTTTTCTTCTTTCCAATAATAAAATCAAAATCAAAATATGACTTCTCTATTAAGTCGTGATCACTTTTTCTGTTAAATCAATTTTGGACGTTGAAATTGTTTGATTTTAATTTTTCCATAGGTACTGTCTGTTATATAATATTATAATAATAATATTAATATTACGTCCACTTGTAACTAGAATTTACCTGAATTTTAGCCCCTTAAGAAATGGCCGGCTCCGAAGTCTTTAAAAATTGTTTATTTGTATAACACTACAAATATTCACAAAATATATCAAACCACTTAAAAACATGTATATTTGAAAGGACTTGATGACAACATTTATAATTCCCGTTTCAAATTTAATTTAAATTGTTATAATTTTACTATCAAGACTTAAGCAGTTGTATTCTGTAAATGATAGGTAATCTGAACGGTATTGTGGTGACTTGACAGTGTAGAGCCTTTTCTAAAAATGTTATTGCTGCCCTTATGAATTAAATATAGTTTATTTTTAATCGGAGCTCAGTGCTTATAGACATCGTAATTTACTTTATTATTCTCAGACACATTAATATGACGATGAAATATGAATATTACGGTCACTATTTATTATTTTAAGAGCCACAGAAAACGGTATAAAAGATTTTTATATTACATTACGAAAATGTAGAGCACTAGATCTTAAAAATAAATATTAAAATCGTTTTGGTTAAAACATATTATACTTGATAATGAACTATAAACTGTCTTTAAAATTAAAATACGTCTGACCAAAGTCTGACGTCTGTCAGATGATTAAGTCTCAATACCACCTCTTCGATTTAACAAATTCATATCTTATCAAGTAATTATATTCTTCTATTATTTATATAAGACAATTATGTTTTATAATTTTTTGAACATCTGTTGATATTATTCTGTGATTATTATTTATATTAATTATTATTTATACTACTTGTTATTATAGTTTGCTTTTTGTGTACACCGATTTAATTTGAGACACAATTGTTTCTTACGTTCAACACTTGCTACATCACTCTCTTTAATACAATACTAAGCGTGCTATGTGTGGTAGTAAACACCAACTTATTTTCCTGAAAGGTAATCAATGTGGATTACGTTTATATTTTGAAAGTCTGTTTACCAACTTCTATCGTGTGTGTATAATTTTTTTTCCCAAAGATCTACGTAAAATATATTTTTTTTTTAAATGTAACGACGTAACGTTCAATTTTTTGATACTTCTTGTTGTCTATAACTACCCAATTAAGAAAACCTGTATTTTCACAGTAGTGTAAAATAAAAAATAAACTATAATTTATAATAATAATATAATAACAACAACTACAATCAAAACAAAGCATATAATTTACGTATATCCCTCAGAATTGTATGACACTAAGTTCATGGTCGTGCCAAGTTTCGCAATTCTCAAGATTAAAACACGAATACAATAATGTATTAATATTTATATTATTTTTAATATTACCTACCGATTGGTTAAATGTTACTAAAATACATTATTCGCCTCGAACAGGCGCGACGAGCGAGCTACACTCGTGCACGTGTCTGTATGGTGGCCGGCAACCAAAAAATCAGGCTCGAGTCACTATGGTAAACAGTAATTAATTCGCGTAAGGTCGATTGCTCGTGGTATAGAGTTTTCGAGGGAAATCTTCTAAGCAACTTCGTTCAAGCCACGATCATTGTTTTTACTTGAACGGCCGATGAATTAAATTGACTTAATACAGTTGCAGTTGTGGTTATCGGTGGTCATATCGAAAGAGTGTATATAGTAAACCAACAGACTAGTTGTAATTAAACTATTAAGACTTAACGATTTGAGTCTTAATAGTCTTTTATTGTATGCGACAATCTCAACCGTTGCACTATTATAATGTGTTAGATTCACACCGTGGGGTGGGATATTCACGTAACTGGCATTGAGTTTAGTCGTGGTTATAATACTATAATGACACATCCCAGTGTCGGACTATTTCATACATTTTTCGTCGATAGTTATAGGATAAACAGTTTTAATATAACGAATAAAACGTTAAATCTGATTGTCGGTAAAAATAAATGTGCGTAGGACGTTTGGGCATCATTATTGTTAGGAATGACCTTTATTTTATTGGCCGTTAGCGTATTTCCATTGTTATAAATAAAAATTGAAAAATGCAATCTTCTAAGTTTTACTAGATTTTTTAATAAATTGGTCATTAGCTTCAATATAATTATTTGTCTATGCGTACGAATTGCATGCAGTAGTCGCCAGTAGATAAATATTAAAAATCATAACAACCGAATTGCGTGCGAGATTTATTTTTTGTGTGTCCTGCATTAATGATAACTAGTAAAATAGCATGAGTTTTTATTTTATTTACTTTATTGAATATACCTCGATTCTTGATAAAATTGTATTGTACGAACATATTTTAAAATATTAAAAAAAAATCTATCGAAGCAATAGACAACGTAAATTGCATAAAAGACATATATAAATATGAAAATAACCTGCAAATAACAAGACATAGGTTCATTAAAAAATAACTGTATAGTAACCCGATTTTCAAATGTTCATTTAAAAGTGTTGAAATTGGTAAAAAATAAATTTTTACCTGAAATTTGTATATCTATATTCACCAATGGCAACCAATAATAAATAATGCTAATTTCTACTATTATTTCTCCTATAACCAATAGCAACCATTTATCAACAAAAATTTCCATTGTAAATCTCATAATCCCTGTTTGAACACCTCCCCACGTTAGAACTTACCCTTTTTAAATTAACCTATTTTTTTTCTAGATGTTTCATCTATCTCTGCATCAAATTTCGTCACAATTGCCCAGCCATTTAGGAATGCATAAAGGAGACAAACATACAGAAATCCATTTTTGTATATATATAGATACATTAATACATCTTCCTAACAAATTTAGTTTTGGAATTTAAAAATTAATATTTCAAAGTTTGAATTTTGAAAAATGTACAGAGGCGCCATATGTTATAGGCAATTTGAAATTATTTAAAAAAAAATTAAGATAAATCAAACATTAAAAATAATAAAATCTCTCCATTATATTATATTATAAAAAACGATTTAAATATTATTGAGTGTTTTCATAATTACTAAGGAAACCAAAGAATAAATAAATAATAAAAAATAGAAAAAAAGGAAGGGTCCTTGAATGATTTAGATTCACAATTCGACCAGGTAGGCCCAACCTGGGTATGTGCTCAAACAGGGATTTTGAGTTTTACGATGGACACTTTTGTGTTTAAACTGTTGCTATTGGTTATAAGATAATTAATAATTAGTAGATATTAGTATTTATTATTTTATTGGTTGCCAAAGGTTAATCGGACAGATCAGGTACAAGCATGCATCAAATCGAATTTTTACACATACAGCCGTTCATTTGCGTTGTCCGCGACCCGACGTAGTCGGATTGCCCACCAAGGTATTTGAGTTGAACTTACTGTAGCGAGTTGCATGCGAAAGGAGTTGAATAATCACAATTTTTTTAAGAGTTGTCAAATTTTATGGGCAGCGAAGTGCACGGGATCAGCTAGTATATCATATAATTATGTGTACTTACAATTTTTTACTACATCATAGTTAAACGTTGTTTTCCGACAACCCGGAGTCTGAAAATGTAGGAAAAGAAATTTTACAATTACATATAATATATATATATATATTATGTATAATTAAAAAAACAGTCATATAATTTGGTGACACCCAATAAAAAAACTCACATGCGATTTGACCAGGATTTGAGTTTTGGAACGCAATTCAGATGCAACCTTATAAAAATATTATTGTACATTTTAAACTAATTATAGGACTAGATGATATATATGTATACAAGGATTTTTACAAATAACTGTGTGGTATTAGGATTTGCTACGGATATGATGTCTGGGTATGCTCGGGCGTGTTATGATTATGGTATAAATCCACCACCGCGATTCAGCTGTTAAATGATTTCAATAATTTCAAAACATAAGAACAATAAAATATGAATAGATACTTACTCTAATGCAGTAATTCATATTGCGTAACCAATGTTAAAAGGGCATAACTTCTATAGGAATAAAAATTAACATTTTAAATGCACATTTTTAATAACACGTCTCACTAGAGTAATATCTTTCTCGACGATTCTGGCGGGCCTCACCCTTGTATATTATTATAACTTCCTTTTGCAGTGGCGGCTGCTCGCCGGCCACTTAAGTTATAGTTTGGTAATCGGTGTACTTCGTCTCGGTGTTGTAATATATACTATATAGGGTATATCTGTAGATTTGACAATATTCAAATAATTAATTTGTCTAGTACAAAGTATATTCATATGTTATATACTTATATTATTATGATTTCTGTGTATACCGTCGTTTCCTTTCGTTGATATATAAATAAATATTACACAACATACGTAGTGCATTTGTATTTGTAGTTTATATTACAGGAGTGTGTGTGTAGAGTTTATGATATTATATTATATGGGTGCAACATGCTGCGGCGTAATATTAAACCAGCCCACTATTTAATGATTAATTCTTATCTCTGCAGACTGAATTGTTTGTTTTATCGTTTTTTTATTTTTAAATCAATCATATTTATTTCATATTTCTCTTTGTCCTTTTTTCGAAACTATTTTAAAAGTATAATATCTCCATTTTTTACATATTTGTGTTAAGGTGGATAATATACGGTATTATCCACCTTAACACTCTTCTAATTATTCTGTTTATATTAATCACATTATCACATTAATCAAATTAATCACTAAATTACTCTTTTAAATAATAAATAGCATTTTAATTGATGTACATGTATGGTATGGAATTATACATATGTATTGTATTTTTAAGAGTATAATAGTTTTCTATTGAAATCTGATGCTGAAAATATTTTTTTTATTGTTTTTTAAATGTTTAATTTCGACGATGTTTACTAAATGTATAGTTACATCCTTACTACTATATTATAAGTAAGCAATTTAAGTTAAAGTTGAAGTTTATGTGCTACACCGTCTACCGCTGAGTGTGACGGTATTATATAATGTGCCAAACTATTCAAAATTTAGTTAAAACAGATTTTACCTTATTAAAGCCGATTTTAACACGTTTTTACTTAAATATTTAATTAAAAACTCATACAAGTCAGTAGTTAGAGATTCTGAACAAAAGTCAGCGTCTGCTGCAGTCTGCAGTTTGTACCACCGACTCGCTCATTCGCTGCACCTTCAGAATATTATATGTCAAACAAGCTAAAAACAACTGGGCGAGTCCCACCGTAGGCTTGTGTGAATACGCTAAATGCTGACACCATCATAACAATATTATGTGCCATAGACTTTAGTGTCAGAGTCTGGGAAGTACACTATGGGGGGTATACCAATGTGTTTATAAACAAATAAAAAATAATTATTTACAAATAAAATATCATAATACCGAGGAAATGCAATACGATGTGATTGTTTAATAATTATCAACGCAGGCTAAAAGTAATAATAATATAATAATAGGTACTTATAATATAATATATTGTGTAAAATAGATTTTTATGCTCTAATTTGTAAATTAATCCCAGAACATACCAGAAAATTATTTGAATAATAATATGTTTGTGACAGTGAAACGTACCTCAACTTATCGGTAAATTAAAACGAAATTGTTTTTATATTTCATTAAAACGTATAATGATTAAAGGAGTAATTGTTTGTAGGTATACGGAAAAAATGTCTCAAACCTTTTTCCGCAGGTACCTATTATACTATGTAGTATGTACTAATGTAGACTGTAGTCTGATGTCTGTAGTATAATGCAATGGTAAATACATGGATGTTTTGAAAGCATCTTCAGAATTAATACCAAATCAATAATAATTAAAATATTCTTTGTATTTGTGATTAATATTACTACGTATTTTTTTTTTCACTAAGAGAGAATTATAATATATACATTATAATACATATACATAAATATATACCTATGTTGGACATGATAGCACAATACACAATAGCAGCCAGCGGGTAGTGTGGTAAATAATACATTATCTACCTACATTAATGCATCTTAATAATAATTAATAACTTTTGAAATTCCAATGAGCATCGAATATTATTTTGTGCATACAACAATTGTATAGAAACAATTATAGTTTTAAAAATACCTATATGTTTTTAAACTTTATGGAAATTATTTAATTTAATATACCCTATTTTATACTCCATTTGTACGTTCGTATTTGTATTATTTATTTGCACCTACATATATGTTAGTTTCAGTCAAACTATCAAAATGTCCAAGGAAAACTTTGTAGCAAATATTCTATTTCATAAAATATTGAAACAACCAATTCATTAATGTGAAAATGCGTTTTATATACATCATATTATGACATATTATATACACAAATTAAAGTTAACATTTTGGTATAATATTATGTTTGTATGTGCTACCTATGTAATCATTTGATCTGCGGTATTTCATAAACATGAAATAATAATAAAATATACAAAAGTTATTTCATTCTATTTAAATATAAAATAATACATGTATTTAAAATTTTAAACATTAAAGTATAATAATAAATAATATTATGTACATAATATAACATGAACCTGTAATTTAAAATAAAGCAAAATACCATTTGATAATCCGACATTAATTCGACCATGACTTTATGGACTATGTGGCTGTTTTTTGGGTATTATAACTTATAACCTATAAATTCTTAGATTTAAAAATATATATCGTAGTATATCTAACACGACATTTTATTCTAAGAAATATAATATCTATGTAGAATCGGTATGATAGGTACGTAGTTAAAATAATAAAATAATATTTTTAGTTACATGTTATACTGACATAATAATATAATATATCATAGGTATTGTCATACAGAACAGATAATAAGTAATAACACTATTCTAGTAATAAATTACTATAAGTTTAGTGATTAGTGTATACAAAATTATTTATATACAATATTTCTGCTGTATTTTTAATCGACCAAAGAAGTATGTATAGTATGTTCCGCAGCGAAGTAGATATACATATTACATATATATAGTATTGTATCTACTATACCGTATTACCTGCTATTAAATACTGCAATTATTATAATATAGTAAACCGACCGACCACACCGACACGCGAACTATAATATATATATAGGTACCTCTACCTAATATAGGTTCGAGGTTCGATGACTGACGATATAGTAAACATCTCTGCCTCTCTATAGGTATAGGTATATTGTATATGATATATGTGTGCCAGAGTACACTGTCGCAATACCGTCGAAAATTATGACTTGTACATATTCACAGACAATTTTAAGCCAATGTCGCAGGTCCGCGGTATTCACACACAGGTAATAAGTCGTATTGGTAGGAGAGTCGAGAGAGCTGTGTGTTCTGCGCAGTAAGTATTTCTGCAGCGTTACTATATCTACTGCACGGATCGGAATCGTGTAATTTTTTACCTTCGTCTATACATTTGGACACGCCGACGCGGCTGAAAAGTTATCTCGCCCGACCATAGGTTATTATTTATTATTTCTATATAATATGCTATCATCATCATTCGGTATATAGGTATTGATATTCACTTATAATTATTATTTATTATATTATGTACTTGTGTATATACTTTATATATAAGTAATAACTAATAATTAATAAGTCACTACCTATAAAAATAATTATTGGTACCTATCGGCTGTAACGAATCCCGGATTAAGACCTTAAGAGGTTCAGGGGCAGATAGTTGGTTATGGGCAGACATCAATGGGAAATAGAATACAGTCTTTCTCCAATGCTTACTTGAAATTAATAATGTTGGGCGCATTAGAGTACGTCCAACACATATCTTTATAAGTGGCTTGGTCTAAGAAGGGCCAATGTCACATTTTGATGAATTTGAAATTTTTTGAACAAGGTCATATTAATATTTTATTATGTTATACACTTATACTTGTGTTAAAACGACCAATATATCTCTGATGGAGTATGATCAAATCAATACATACAAGTAATAGCATATTTAGGATTTTGTTACTAAAACATTTTCTAAGTCATTTTCTAATGACCTCCCCCCCCAGGTTTCTTATAGTGTCAAATTTTCTCACGCATAAAAAAACTTACAACACATGTAATATAGTAAAAATAACATGCAGTATAACAATTTACCAAGTGCCCGTGATAACAAAATAATTTTAAAATGTATGAATTTATTTTTTATCTATTTATAAAATAATGGGCATTATATTAAATATTATATGATAAAAGTGTTTATTTTATATTTTAGTTTTTGTCAAATGTCAAGATATTAAAAATATCTATTACCCATCAAGAAGGCCAATGTGAAAATAAAATGAATACATTTTCTGGCTTCGAAAAATATAAGTATTTCGTTCGATTGAGAATGAAAAACAAATTCAGTTCTAAAATTCTAAAACTTTAGCGTAAGACCTTTAATATTTGTAGCTTATTATTTTTAAATTACATTTTCTAAACAATATTATTTTTTGATACAACTCTGCATTAGTCCACAAAGATAGGTGGAGATAGACCTACTACCTATACTCACTGTTACTTGCATTAAATTTAAAGTAAAATACTAATAGAATGTCATATTTTTTTAAAATAATAGGTAATAGCCAATAGGTACGTTATTTTTTTACTATAATTTAATAGTTTGAACACTTTTATTACTTTAATACTTAAGTACGTAAAATATTAAGTATAATAACATAAAACTAATTTTTTTCTTAATAGGTACTTATTTTTATATTGTATTACATTTATTATATTATTATTATTTTCAATAAAATTATAATTAAAAATTAAAAATTTGGGGCCCACCTCCTCTTTTCGACAAAAAATTATAAAATAGTTTCCTCTTTTCACCTAAAAACAATTCTTTTCGCTCACGGTTCAGGTTCAACATTTTGGAAAGCTGCACTGTCTCAAAATGATTTATGTTTGATATGATGTTATATACTTATATACTTATATCTAATAACGATATTAATTCGAGTAATAGTGTGTATATGTAAGTATGGGTATTAACAAAAGTTTTATTTTAATTTTCCACCAATTGGTACGTGGTTGACTGTAATACAAGAAGTCCAAATTGATTTATATATTAAATTAAATAGTATACATTTGCAACATTTTCTTAAAGATAGAAAAGTAAAAGTACGTCAATTAAAAAATGAAGATAAAATCCAATAGTATAATCGAGGAGAGTTAAGTCGGTATGAGTTTAAGACTATTGAGTGTTAATAATATATACTCATGTAATGTAATTGGGCTCTGCCCGTAATGTTTGAAATAAATAAATAAATAAATAAAACATCTATAGCATTCAACTATAGGTACCTATACAAAAAGTTTAAATTAAATCCATACCTATACATGGCATAGCATTTTTTTTAACAACGCCTTAAGAATTAATGACAAATACGGTAAACACCCAACTATCTATATCATTTAATAATTATTTGAATGTACACAGACACAATACATTTTTTGAGAGTAATAGAAGCCGCCTGGTGATGCTCTTTAGGTTACCCATATAAAATGGCTTTATTAAATGGTACATTTTTAGACAGTGTTTTCCAAAATGCTGAAAATGAAACCGTGGGTGAAAAGAATACAATTATTTTTAGGTGAAAAGAGGAAATTATTTTATCATATTTGATCGAAAAGAGGAAGGTGGTTTTTGGGCGAAAGAAGTACCGCCCAAAATGTACATACAAATTTCAAAATAACCCACCATTCATGAACATTTTTAAACAAACCTGTTCAGGTTTTCTCTTCTTAGCTCTACTGAGATGTTTTTTTGTTTTAGGCATTATAGGTCAAGCATATTTTATAGGCTTATATATTTTTTATTTATTTTATAAAAATTATAATATTGATGTTGTCATCGTTGACAATAACGGTCATCTTCCGGGGAAAAATAGTATAACAATTCTAAGAACACACAATAATCGAAAACAATAATGTCTCTGGTAACAACACGGTAGATGGAAGTTACTTGAACATAGGTACTATTTAGTATTTAGTACTTGCACACCTAATTTGATTCTCTTTGGTTTATCTTAAAATATAATTTTTTTTTTTTTACTATAAAAAGCACAAAATATGACCACCGCCATTGATTACAATGTGTCGTAAGCTGGCACTATAATAATACGGGCCCCGGGGCCCCCTATCTGCCCCCTACCACGGACACATCAGTCCGGGCCTGACCGAAACTAATAGTTGTTATTAATATTGTTACACACCTACCTATCGACGACGTCTCGATTGCGTTCGGCGCGAACCGTTCCCACCAATGGTCGTTTATCGGGGGGTGGGGGGAAACGGTTGCTTGTGGATTCGCATGTGCCCGCGAGACGTCGACTACGACAGTGCAGTGCTTCAGTGCAACGTGTTCGGTGTTGCGTCCGTCCGGCAAACGCAGTTGTTAGGTCCGTCGCGCGTGTGCGTCCGTTCCTTATCCGGTTTCGTCGTGCCCGAAACACCCGATTTTGGTTCACGATCGTTCGGTTCCGCCGTTTAAAATATATATTTTGTGCGAATCTGCTCGGTGATATTAAAAACCGCGCGCCGCTCGTGACCGCGAAAGAACTACCTACGATGGCCGGCGATGCCGTCGACACATGACCCGGGGAAACGATTAATATCGTAGCGACGAGCTACATTAAGAGGTATGTGGACGAATATTCGGTTAATAATCGAGAATAGTTACTCATAGTCGTGTCGTAGTGGCTGACGTCGGGTTCGCAGTAATAACTATATACATAACATCGCATAGCGTACCTATAGCATTATCAACATTAATATTATGTATAGGGCCCAGTCATTTGTACCCGAATTATGTATCCCTTGCTAAGGTGGGGATTCGAAACGTACGATTTTTTTTGCCAAATAATCGTGTACCAGTTAAACGCCTGGATACTGTGTGATTATACTTATTTTCTTTATGCCGCCGAAAAATTATTACTGTGCAAAATAATAGATAGGTATCGGGTTTTCTCGTGACGCGTTTGCGAAATGTTAACGTCTCACTTGCACACGATGCGAAAAATACCATATAACAGCATAAAGCCTTCCAAATGCTCTGCAGCCTGCGGACATCGCGGTTGTATTGTTTACTTCTTTTTGTTAAATCCCTCAGCACGAATTTTTCTATAGATAAGGAAAAAACCAGTTTTTTTTTACTAGGAAACTACTACGTACACTTGTACGTTTTATTTTTGTTACACAACATTCCCAATACATTACACTTATCTTTCAACATAATATTCTTAGGTACCATTAGTGATTAGTAATGTTATGATCTGTGTATTACATTATAAATAAATGGCTTATCGAATGTTCCATAGAACCCCTCATATAAATTAACGATTTTGGGTGGCTTGTCCTCCAATATAAAAAAAAAATCTAATAGTTCCCCCCTCATATCGCACATGTTCGTGAACAAACTAATTTCACTTCGTAAAACTGAAGAGATAGATGAATGACTAGACAAGAAGGTATCGTCAACAATTCACAAGTGTGTCATCTAAAACCCACTTAACGAGAAATAATTAATGAACATAGAATAACACAATATGCTTAGGAGACATTACATTTTTAAAAACACTTAATGATCCATCGGTCATCATTCGTCGCTTATTGAAAATATGCAAGTTAGAATAACAGAGTACTTACTTAAAATCACAATATATTGTAAACACGGTGATTGTGATAATTTTCAAATACATTTATTTATGTGTAATATAGGTTACCTATGTACGTGGTGTATTAGAATCTATACTAATTCGAGTCCCGTCGTAACTGAATAATTGTATATAATATTGTATTATAGGAATATATTGGTATTTTTTTTAAATTTTCTTGACTAATAATAATTAAAAAATGAAAAATATAAAATACAATATTTTTTTTTTACTAACTTGTTTATAGATTTGTTGTTAGTCATTATTCAATAATTATCTAAGTTAATACACGGATGAAATAAGGTATAAACGTAAATTATTTCAATTTTAAATCATTTACTCTACGCGTTATTCGTGTGTATGCGGCATGGTGGATTTTAGTTTTTGACTCAGATGGTTACAAATTACAATTTACATATTAAATAAAGTCGATAAGTCTGTAGGTAATATACCTATTACACGTATTGTTTGAATAAGGAAATATCATTAGTGATAAGCGATAAGTGTTAATGATAACTCTAATATACGATGTTGTCACAATTAGAAATAGTGAATAATATAGTAGGGAAGTACCGGAAGTACGTGTATTATTACGAAACACACATTAATCACTAATTATTAATTAGTACCTAATCACATTATGAATGGAACTTAAATTCATCCACTTATAGCATTCGTTAATCATATTTCAACCAATTTTATCTTTATATGACAAATCACAAATTGTTTCGATAACAAGACAACACCTGACATAATATTATGAAAGAAAAATGTTTGAAAATATCTAAAAACGATTGCTAGGAATGTGGCAAAAAATATCTGTTGGTATTTTTTTACTGTTAAATTATACGTATATTAAGTTAATTGTCGAATATTAAATATTACGATACCTAATCTGACAATATACTTAAAATGTGCCTACGTATCTATTAGTGTACGATGGAATATTGTTTCTAATTTTCTATACACATCTGCAGATCATTTAAAAAAAACTAAATTACTTATCTATTGTAATTTGTAAGCGATATTTATATTTAAAGTTAATGCGCAGTGAGTTCAGACCTCGATCACGAATAATCGTGTATTGAGTATGGCATATATATGGTATTATTATTATCAGAATTAGAATTTAGTGGTTTTAGCTATTCGTTTCTAAAATACAATGAATAACAATGATAATAATAACAATAATAATAACAACAACAACTTTCGACGGGTAGACAGTAGGTTTTTAATTCTTTTTTATTTATGAACAGACGAAACCATAAATGTCAAGAGTTAAAACGGTCATTTTTAAGTCCAACTTGTTTACGACTTGTACGAGTTCGATCACACGGGTGTGTTGACCTGCAAACAATGTTAAGTTTGGTGTGTAGTTTCCTGGATGGCTCTAATACATTATAATATATATTATACTCATTCAACGGTTATGGGTGCGTGTACTTATTCTAATATTCTGCTCTTGAACAGCGTCACGTGGTTATGGCTTTTAAAGAGGAACCGCCAGCATATGGTGTACCGCGATACGATCTGGAAGTCTCGAATCCAGTGGATACTATATTATTTTGTCCCCATTAATTGATACTGGCCCGCTTGCAACGAAAATAGAGCCGCCCAACGCTGTTAGTGCATAATAATATATTAGAACAGAAATATTTTATGAGGTTGTGACCCGAGACATATTATCGTTACCAACGATCAGGATCGTCGAATCCACCGTTTCACTTCGAGGTGATCCGTAGTTCAATATACGGGCGGGTATGGCTTTCGAGTGATTGGTAGGTACCTAGTCAGAAGTTAACGTATTCGACTTTTATTCCAGATTCGAGCGGAGCGATGTTAAATAGGTAAAGTTAAATAAAAGTTTGGTAAATCGAAAATATTTACACAGCACCAAATTTTGACAAAATCTATTTTGTTATAATTCAAAACTAATGGCCGCCAGTGTTTGAAATTGTCATACAATATTTTTATCTGTATTCTCTGGACTCAGTATAGTTTTAAAAATATTTTGGTTTTTGTGTGTTGTTTATAGACATTTTTAAATTTTTAAAACTGTTTAGTTATTCTTCTATAAACGTTATGCTTTCAAAAAAACCTGAAAATTGTATACAAGGTTCCTCATAAGTTGAGCGTAAATCAACTTTTATTTTTATGAGCGTTTGAAGTCCACATTTTGACCTAATATTCAAATATATAATAACGATTTATCCTCAAACGATTTTCATTATAATGTTGTAATAAGATTATTATTATTTTAAGAACAACTCGGCGATAAAATTATACTTATTTCTATAGTTACTGAGATCTGAGAGTTGAACTACTCATAACTCATAAGTCATAACTAAATTTCACTATTATTCATTGATTGCACATGTGTTTTGCTTTGTTTTAGAAACATTAACTGTAGTTTTTGACACGCTCATACTTGAAATCTGATAAGAATCTTTAGTAACAATGAAATATAGTGATAAAGTTAAGACAATCCAATGGGTGAAAATGTCAACAAATAATCTTATAAAAAAATATTTATAAATGTTTCATATCGTTATCATTTTGTTTTTATGAAATTAATAAGCAAAAGCCAAAATAGCATATGTACAACAATAATGTTATCTATTTTTTGTATACCAATAATAGTAATAAACAACTTGATTAAAAAGTCGGGGTGTCCAGTAGAGAGAATTAGAGAAATGCCAAACTTCATCCGTCAAAAAATTAGTCGTTATATTTTAATACTCGGATCGTCAATAAATATTAACTCTAAAATAATGGACTTAGTCTAAATAAAAAATATAATAAATTCCAATAATAGGTAGGTATATAACGTTTCTCGAAAAAATAAAAAAATTAATACTAGTAGAATGTGGTTCTATATTATACCCATAAATGCTGAAACCGTATTTGGTCGATGCTACTCAGTACTGACCTTCGAGTTATCCCGGAATCTGGGGTTGTCGGATCGAAATCACTTTCGTCCTTAGGGCCGTTAGATGAGTCACACAGCTTAGGCGTTTCTGCCTGGTCAATAGCGGATGAGTCATCTGCGGTTAAACGGGATGTTTTTTTTCCGCGGGAATTACCACATTGAACATTTTATTTACTCATTGAACGTATCAATATTTAATTTAAGTATTGTTTTAATCGTTTCCGATATTTTTAAAATTACAATAATTCGTATACTAGTCAACGTGATTCATTTCTTTATTATTACATATCGCATCACGATTATAATTACATAATAATATGAAAGCCGAAAGCGTATGTAGATCTCGAAATCCTCTGGTTTGGCACCAGGCACACACTCGTAATGGTGCCAAATGGCGTACGAATATCTGAATGTAAGTCACGTAAATGCACCGGGTCTGTGTTTGTTTTTGCTAATTTTTTTAATACCAAATATTAAATAGCAAATAGTTTTATAAGTTATCACTTATCATTACGTTAAACCATCACGTACACGCAAAATGACAACCTCTGTTCAAATGGCATGTTTCCCACCCGATTATATTGTGATAGCCGTACGTGCCGTTGAAGATTCGATGACGACTAAATTAAGATTTAAGAAAATATACAGATATGTTTAACAGTCGTTTAATAAAATGGTCGGCTGAATTATAGTTATTAAAATAATCAGGTGACATTGACGAGTGAACAAAAAATCACCTAAGCTTGCTCATACCTATGTATACGAGTACGTACACGTGATGTTTATTTTTGTTTATGGTATTGATAAATGGGACAATATGAAGAATTATACCAACATAATTTCTTTGTTTTATAAATATGTATTGCAATACTAGTAAAAAAAATGTGTTGAATTATTAAGGTATAATAACAATACAAAAAATCCTTCCCTCCAAATATATATAGTAGTTTTTCCAAATATACAAAAATTATACTTTAAGTATATTTTATTTAAATGTTTTAAGCTGCAACATTTATTAATAAAGCGATAAAATTAAAATAATAATTTTCATTAAGAAAAAAAAAACTAGTATTTGATTACGTACCTAATACTGTTATCGTTATTCAATATATAGTCATTACCTACTCATTACTGTGGTCAGTCACAAGGCCCTGATTAAGTCTGTCGTAAGTCCTAATATCTTATTTTTTTTTACATTATAGAACTGATTACCATATTCAGACGCGTACATTATTTCTGTGTGGTGAAGGAAGGATGACGATTTTTGTTAAAAACTTAATGTAAAAATGACTCAAAATTAACTTATATTCATGTGAAAATATTTAATGAGTAAACATTACATAAACAATAATATATAAGTAACCTCAGAAATACCTATTATGTAGGTATCATCGCTAAACTTGATGATCAATAACATAAATAAGTATGATATTAATATTTTATGCAGACAAATTTTATAAACTGGGGAAGTCGCTCTGATTTAATAGGTATAATAGGTTACGACTTAACTACGACTTTATATCGTCATTGAGTGCTGTTATGGTTGTGTTAATTTTGAATTTAATGATAAATCATTCCATACCTATACGAAAAATGATTCTGATCTGCAGAGATGATATGTCAGCCTCTATTTCTAAGGATATTTTATAATTTATTTATAATACTATTATTGCAATTTATTTTTGGTAGGTTGAACAAATTTTTTTTCCAAAACATCGCATATATAATAATATAATATTTTATCATATATTAATATTGTCATTAATGTACAGGCTAATGATGTGCCGTAGAATACCTGCAGAACAGTGTGAATAAATACGTTATATAAATAACTAAAATCAATCTAACAAAAAATTAGAAGTTGACAGTTGTCAAAACTTAGTAGTTGGTTTACTTTTTAAAAGTAAGCTTACAATTGCATATAGTTTGTGTAAATTGCGGAAATGGTTGCAATATTGAAGACTTTCCCGATAACTGTGGTCATAAGCTTAGGCCAAACATGATATGACAAAGTGAAAACTTGATATTATCTGAGTACTGCATCAGTGCAGAATATGTGTGTGTTTCACGAGTGTAATGATTTTACTATCATTGTACCTATACCTATATTATCCAAAAAATATTACTAATTCAACCTAAGCAAAAGAAAGGTGGAAACCGTCGTGTTCCGGATGTAAAAACCGGTGGACCATCATATTATATCATGACCAGAAATTATTGATGTTCTTTTCCTGACAATGAAGTAATACCGCTTATAAGTTATAGCTAATAAATCTTGAGACGAATGTGTAGCTGCACTTGTTAACAAAAAAAAAAAAAAAAAATTAAAAAAATAAATATTCGTTGATAGAAATTGTTAACTATATAATATAGGCATCGCGGTATATTATGTTTTCTCTTACCACGCGTACACGTAAACAACCACTGATTATACATGATAAATATTATAATAATGAAATGCAAATGTTTTTAGGAAATTGTTTACCATACGAATGATTTTTTCACCGTTTTCACACGTCGAATAGCTCGAAATGTTATAGGTTCATCTTGTCTTTATCGTCGGCCTCTTATAATATTCTAGTAGACTTCATATTATAATATAGGTAGGTACCTACCTAATAACACGGACAGTCTTAGGACACGCAGTGTCGTCATGGCGTGACTATAATAATAATAATATAATATATTATCGACAATGTTTCCGATGTTGATTGTATTTATAGTCTGGTTTTGTTGTTGTCGTGAAAGTTCAAAATGTATTATAAACATAACATATATCTTCATATTATTTTATAACTTTCATAACAGTTTCACTATAGTACGCCACATTTGTTGATTTGTTGATATTCGTTAATCGAATGCAAACTTAAAAAAAATCCTCTAAAAACGAACCATTTTAGATTATATTATTTTTTTTGCGTCGTCTTATGTTTAAAAAGTAAAAGTAAAAAGCTGATTGATAAAGTAGGTAGTTTATTACTACTGCTTTATATGTGTAAGAACGTAATTTGTTTTCGTTAATTAAGTACTTAGTATGTAGTATTATGTTAATTTTATTTTCTTCGTACAAAAGCATCTATATTTTTTTAGTTATTAAAAGTAACCGAAATCGGGTCATTAATCATGACTCACTGGTTGAAAAAGACAAGTGTGATAATGTCTTATGTAGAAATAAGATAGTAAAATGTTCAATAAAGCTAATCTTTGTTTTATAAAATTTGGATTTAAAAACTTTAAATTTCATTGGTTGATAAAAAATCAAGAAAATTTAAATATAAATATAGGAATTTCTTTTTTTTAATTTTGTTTTCTAAACACGCAATTTATGAGCATAGAATCATTGCTGATAAAAATCAGTAAATAAAAAAAATATTTGTTCAAATGTTAAAAATATTATATAAACATGTCAAATGTGGTGACTTATTTAAAAACAAGATTAATAATATTACCAACGAAATTGTATTATTGAAATTATAAGCGATATATTATGAATAAATGATTGAAACATGTTATAGATATTTTGTATACCAATATATAATACCTAGATAGTATAATCTGTAAAAAAAAATATCATAATTTGTATTACATTTATGACATACATACAAATAATTATATTATGGTGTCTCTGTCTATATATTGTACATAAAAATAAATCCCTGACCTAAAATATCTTGCTTCGTTAGCAAAATGTAGCGCATATAGTATATACACATTGACACGATAAAATTCTCCAATGTGTAATTTACATAAAATATACCCATATTATAAATATAAAATATTTTAATGTAACACGGTAGTGGTATTGGTGTAATATGCTTTGAAAACGTCGATAATTGGATAATGTAAAAGGTCACTTAATGTATTATACTAATAAATAGGTACCTACTCAGGATTAAATTGAAAAAAAATAATTGTCATAAATTTGTTTGGACAGGTAAAATGAATACTTACGCTAATTCAGTTAGGTAATAGTGAAAATAATAAATAATAACATTTTATATTAAATTGTAAATAAACTAATAATGTAATAGGCACCTTTTGTGATGTTTTTGACAAATTTTCGAATTTTTAGTTGATTTATATTTTTAAGATTGCTTCTAAAAATAAAAAACAAAAATTACCTAAATCATTATTGTCATGAAAAATATAGAAAATTTATATTTACAATGCATATTGCAAGTATAATATGTATGTTAAAAATAATAGAATTATAGTTTTTTTAATTTTAAATAACTAATAAGGGTTGAAATACTTAGGATAACATGTACGGTTTATTCATGCGTAAAAGCGATGAGTAAAAATACAAATATAATATATTTATATTGACATTTACTCGAAGAATGTTGCATTATTCTATAAACGAATATACAATACAGTTTACTTACATACATATTTTACACGCACTATTTGCGTTGTATAACATATTAATATTGTGTTCCATTCAATATTAATGTGCGTTTTTGTTTTGTAAAATTCGAAAATCCGATAAATATATTATATGCCTGTGAGTATTATGAAAGGAAAAAACTAGTTTTCCCGTATGTTGCTTAAACCAATAAACTGAATAGGTAGTTAATACCTGCTTATCAACTGACCCACGACCGTTCTCCTAAATAATATTATCTGTAACTTGAACGCCGGCAAATAAAAATACTTTTTGACCACTAAATATAAAGCTACATAACGTTATAGTAGGTATATGCCAAGTGAAAGAGAAAATTCGATCATTGGATTTTAATTTATGTTTCACCAGTGCAATAGGTACATGTACCAGCAGAATATTAAACTAATATGAGATTGGATTTTCAATGACATTCGGCTGTTCCCACATACCACAAGTAAAGTATAGGTACGTTACTTTTGAAGACTCTCTCATAATATAATAACGACGCATAACTGGTATCCACTAATCGGTAAACGGTAAAGAATAATATTTGGCTGTTGCGCAACAACAATGAGTTTCCCTAACAGTATACACTTTATTATTATTATTTCATCGTCGTACTTCAAAGTAAATATTATTTTTTTTTAGTAAAAACAATTTTTTTTTTAAATTATAATTAAATGTAGGTACCACAGTCCACAATCCCTCTCTTCTATTTTCAGTGGAATAGGACATTCCCCTGTACTAACATTTTTTAAGGCAGATAAATCGCCTCCGCAAATATAATGTAGGCACCTATATAATAAAAATTAATATAATAATAATAAATAAATAATAAGGCGTCTGGCGTACCATGTTTTAAACATTGAAACATGCAGTCCGTGAGATTGTATTGCAGTGGTGATTGTTTTTAATCATTTTTTCTGGTGCATTTAATCTATTAGACTCATACTGTATAATGATTTGAATTAGTTATTATTGAAAGTACTCTGTGCTATTTATTTACCGATCAAGTTGTATTAAAAATGTTTTTTATTGCCCACACCGTGTGTATAATATTATAATTTGTGTATTGCACATTCACGATTCACATTTACTATAGTTGAAACACGTGTACCAAGTACACACCGTTATGAGTGAGAACATAAAAAAATCTATTATTATTATTGATTATTGTGTAACATCCATGGGCCTATTATTAGATGTGTATAAATTTAAAATTATGCGAATAATAGAGTTTCTTTTCTTGTAAGTTCGAGCTATATAATATATTATAAATTATAATATAAACCATATACGTAAGACACTTTGTTATAACTTTAACTCATACGTGAGTAGACATTAGGTACTCGTAATAAAAATGTTTAAAATGCCTGAGGGGACTTTCTCAAAGTTAAGTAAATTCAAAATTACGCGATTTACTCCGTCATTCATTCATTTAATCGGATAACCGGATTTCCTAGTGGACAAACTTAACTATAGGTCCATTGCAAAATTCTTATCGGCAAATGAGTCACGCCGACAAAAAGAAGTACTATAATATACTATACCGTAATATTGTGTAGTAACTATAATATAAAACTAGTTCAATGAGTAAAACGTACGCTATTCAAACGTATTTACTTGACGTTGGACAAATGTTTTCTCGCTCGACCGGTTGGAATTTTTTTTCGGAACATATAATATAATAGTTCAAACAAAAGTTTTCATTACCGGTCTCTGCGATTCAAGTTCAACGTCGCCGCCTCGGGACGTTCTCCTCGCGCTCATCAGTCGTGACTCACGTTCCGGTTATTTTTTTTCCGTCTCTATTTGCTGCTGTCTCTTAAAATCTACCTACCTATCCGCGTGTGTACGAGTGTTGTGTGACTATTACCATTACGAACGATAATTGTTTGAGAATCATCGATGACGTATATTGGAGTAATAAACGTTTAATTTTTTTTCAAAAAAATATAAAAAAAAATTGAATCGTTAAACCGCTCGGTAGATAATATGTATATTATAATGATACGGTATCGGGTTTAACTCTCGTTTGGCATCGACCGCCTCTGACCTAGGGGGAAATGCCGGGTGCGAATCGTGCCTAGAATGTTATGCGGTTATATTATTATAATATATACCTATACGCGGTGTCTGTGCGTCGTACCTCGTCTTGGCGGGCCTTAAACTAGGACCTCGGTATAGGTATACCTATACAATATAGTAAATATAACGGGATGACGTGGTATTATCGAATGCTATACAAGCCGCTAGGAGATGGGAGGAGAGAAAGTACAAGGTCGGCTGATTATCACTCCACGAATCACTACAAATAACACATATTTCGATGAAATATTTTGGTTTTTTGTTTTGTTCTTTTTGTTTTGTTTTGGAAAAGCAAAAGTTTTTGATTTTAGTTAGGATTTCGAATAATTTAGAAATGTCCATTATTTTAATCACTGATATTGAAAAATAACGAAAAATGTTTCCGCCTGTGTCAGATTCGAACCGAAAAATAATAAACCTATTTTAAATCACTATTTCAAATTACGAATTACCGATTAAAGTCATCTTAGACATTAACAAATGATACGTAGTTCATATTCATCCTTTGGAAAATACTAGTAGGTAATACAAAAATTCCAACTACAGATTTTTTAAAGAAATTATATCGATATACTTAAATAATAGTTAAAACTATAAATCTGGTATAAGTATGAACGTTGATATAGAGGGTGAAATCACCATGCGTGTGCATCCCCATAATTTGCTTTAATAATTAATTTATTCAAATTATGAATTTTTAGAATTTTTAAAAAAGTTAGGTACTTAAAAATCATATTTTTTTAATATGGTTGAACATTTTTTACTAACTAAGGAGTGTCCAATTTCGATACAAATTTCTATTTATCAAATGAAATGCTCATTTTTTTACTGTAAATTACAATTTTTTTGAAAATTATGATGTACCTAATTCAAAATCCAAACGAGTAGTTTCTCAGTTTTTAAAATACTTATAGGTACCTACTAAAGATATATTATCATTAAATATAGTTTTACAAAAATATAAAATACATTTTATATTGGTTCTATTGTTTATTATAGTTGGACCAATTTTCCAAATAATGAATGTTGATAGATTAATATTAGAAAACTACTAAAATGGCCTTAGGGGGCCCCATCTTCCATTCTTCCATTCCATCCTTAGTATGCTCAAAGTTAAATAATTTAAACACTACAAGTTTGAATTTTAATTTTAATTTCAGAAAATTATACTTTAAATAATTTACAATAGAAAAGGAGATCTCACATTTGAAAAACAGAAGTTTGTATCTCCACAGGACACATCTGAAAGTAGTTAAAAAATATCTAAAGAATTTTAAAATATGGTCCTTGTGTATATTTAAGAATTCCAAAAACTATAATTTGAATAACTATTAATTATTAAAGAAAAGCCGGGATGAGCATACTTGGGCTCTTCGTAAATCACTCTGTATATAAAATCTAGTACGCACAAGTATTATTGAAAAGTATTGTTATTAACTGCTGAACTTTTATGTTAATCAAAAGTTATAATGAACTCAACATATTTATTCTCAGATTAATAATATAGTGTATTGAAAATTGAAATGTGCAACCATATAGATTTAATTATTATCATTTTTCATCTTATTTCTTTTTTTATTTAACTGAGCACGGACATTTTTATGTTTATTGAATACGGTCTATAATTTTGTTTGGATAGTCGATATTTATAGTGATTATTATACTCTTGGCAAAATACACGCTTAACCACAATATTATGTCATATTTATTCGATTACAAAGAAATCATATAATTAACTTATATTCCAATAATTGATACCTAATACTTTTATATATTTAAAAAGTTTTTTTTTATTGGTGATAGTATATCAACATAATATGACGTACCTATGAGGCTATACATAATGTTTTCGTAGAAGAATGTAAAACTAGTTATTAATACCGATACCCATTGCTTCTTTTAACAATACGTTTGGCACGAGTTAACTTGGCAGTGTTTATTGAAATAAGTTAACCATAACATTTCGCGCTGCACCAGTGACTGGTTAAAACTAATGAAAGATTGCAATATTTTATAGTCAAACTGTCAAAGTATTATTTTTTCACAAGCCAATCTCCTCACTACCAATATATTTCCCTACCTACCTTCTACTTCTTCTTATTGTTTTTTTTTTCAATACATTTTAGCAAGTTTGTAGTTACTTATATTATGCTCCTATTATATTACACTCTTACATTTATTTTCAAAATAACAATACACTAGTCTATTGTATCACACAATACGTGCAGATATAATAATTTTACTACGGTGCAATTTAATTTTCACTTTTACAATCTGAAATATCTCATCGAACCTATTATCTCGATAATCAAATAAGTATAATGATAAAAGAGGAAAAAATAAACCACTTCGTGAGAAATGTAAGGCACGCCCTATCGTTTTTCGCCGCATATAGTGAAGTAAAGTGAAGTAAAAATACATTAGACCCTGAAGAGAAAGGTCTAGGACAACGAGACTAGGTATATTATGTTTGTTTCTCTTCTTTAATATTTCCTTCGACTGTACATGCTCCGAAAATTGCTTCCAGACCTGCAGAATCAGCGTCCAATATCATATATATATATATGTACCTAGTGATTTATGATTTATGATTACTCTAGATATATAATCAGTGTTCATTGAAAACTGCAACTGTCATTATTGCTAAGATTAGTCTTATAGACCTACCTACTACCTACTTATCTAACGAGATTTCTTCTCAAATTAGTGAAATCTTAACACACCTGAATATACACAATATAAAATCACAATAATATGTATCGAAATGTCTATTACAATGCCTAATTTCTGATACTAATAATGTATGTGACCTATAGCCTAAAAGTCTGGAGATCTATTGTCAAAAGAAAAAATAACAACTGGAAAAATATATAACGGGTTGTAGTTCAATTCAATGTTCAAATGTTCAAATATGATTCTATGAAATCAAATTATAATATAAATAGTTTCGTTTCCAGAACCGTCAAATAAAATTAAGCATGGTGATTTCTTAGAAAATAAATGACACCATGATAGTAACAATTTGTAGTATACACAATAATTTATGCTTCAGATAATGTTCTTAAATTGTTAAGTATTTATCATTATTTTATATAGTTGCAAAAAAATTACTTAATTGTAGCATCTATATCTAAGTATAATATTCAAATAAAAGATAATCAGTGTTGGAAGTTAGAACTACAGGAAACATTATTTATTATATAATGTATAAACATTAAACTGTAATATATTTGCCATAAAAGCATTTTATAATGTAATACCATTGAGAAACATGAGTTCAATCGTTTTTGATATTAATTTATATTAATACGGATATAATTTAAAATTGATATAATTAAATTGCATAACGTATTAAGCGGATATATTATTACGACAGAATCGGAAGTAAGGAAGTAAAAAGAGGCATACGAAAATAAATGGTAAGAGGAAACACATACAATTAAATAAGCGTTTTTAAAATAATAAATAAGTGGTAACATGAGAATAATTAATACAATTGATCTATATAATTAACATTTGTGTAGCTGTTGGCAAACGCTTGTAACAATGGGTTTTAGTTTTATAAAATCACAGTATTTAAAGAAGATGAATTTCTGGCTGAGAACATTTTTATAATTTCCTCGTATAATGTTTTAGATGAACAAATGTGAAAAGACTTTACTCTGTACTACCTAATACCAATTGAATAATTTTGCCGTTTATTTTAACAGTGAATTAAAAATATGTTGATAAGTTTTTTATAACAAAACCTAATAAATAAAAATGTTTATATAAAAAGCGTATACTATTATAAGTACTTGCGAATAATATAATAATTCGAACGTAATGACCAACCAAAAAAAAAAATTTATAAACTATACACACTACACAGCTAGTGTCTAGTTTATTAATTTTGCACTAAATTTTTAAAGCGTGTTGAATTCAGAATTACGCTTATAAGATAATGATTTTTTTCTAACTTAGGTATACCATTACTAGTATTAATAGATATTAAGCATGAATAGTAGACATTGCATTCGTTAGAATTAATAAAAATCTACATTATATTATAATATTACCATTGATTATAATAAACTCAGTTATATAACCTACTTATATTGAATATAAATATGTTTATATATATAATTTATACTAAAAAAATAGATTTAAATCTGTATAATATAATGTTAATGATATTTCAATGTAGGTAACTCGTTATTTAGTATATTGCGGTAATTATAAAAACCCATATGAAGTTTTTTTTGCTCGTAATCATGTCTTGTAAGATAGTATGTTTTTTTCTGTGATAACTATTTGGTTAAATTGTTTACTTACTGTTATATACGACATACTATTTAAAGAATAATATTCGTATTTCTATTGGCCCATGATAAATTATTATTTATTATCGTGTGAAAAATGTTGAAATAAAATTTGTCATTGTTTCCAATTTCAATGTTTGTACTACTAAATAATAACTTACATTAGCAAAGTAATAAATAATACAATAACACTTGCTAAATGTATAACATAATACCTATATATAATCTACGCACGCACGTTTTTGGACTATTTTTCTATTTCCATTTATGTAATTCTATATTATATTATCGCTTAATGTGTTAATAATGAATACAGTAGACAAGAAAAAAACAACACTATAATATAGTACCTTAGACCTTAGTTGGGAACATTATATATATTAAATAAAACATTGAGATACCATTAGGATCATATCTCATTTCCTATTAACAATACATTTGTCTTTAAGTCACGAGAGAGGTTTGTTCAACTATGAAAGGAACACTTTATAAAATCCAAACAGCGCACATTAAACGCTACCATTACCTACTTGTTTAATGTAAGCAGAGGCAAAAAAATATCTAAATGTCCGTACTGCACAATTCTTATGAGATATTTATTGCCTACGGGAGGGGTAAACACACTACAAATTGTAGGAAATAATAAACAAACAATAAACGGCTTAAACCGATAGCAGCTTTTAGTCGTTATTGTTATTAGGTATTATATACCAAAGGCCGTGATAGTTACAATAATAATCAGGAAATTAATTTAATAGCATTTTCATATTTTGTTTTAACATTGATAAAAAGTAAGTTAGTAGAGTAAGCTAATTTTCATGACATATATATAGAAGTAGAATTAAATTTTTTTTTTAAGTTTTTGAACTTTTTGAAATATTATTGCGTTTTCTCTCATTTGTTTGAATCAAAACTGTCATGATGTTTAATGCATTAACCAATAAATTTATTTTTAAATCATTGTCAATGGGAGATTAAATTTATTTCATCAGAATCTAAATTTTCACACCACTGTTTTAATTTGATAGATTAATTAGATCATTTTTTATAGCCTTTCAAGATACTTTACAAAGTCCCAAAATTACATGTTTAAATAATTAAAAAATTTATATAAAATACTCATCCCCTGTAATAATAATTTGATAGTCTTCAATTACTTGCTTATTCCATGCGAAATCTAATTCTATACTGTACTATTATCGTGTATAGAGATAAGATATAACTATATAAGGTATAACAATTAATGGTTGTACCCAAAATACATATCTTAATTATTGAAAATAAAAAATAGTTAATTATATATTATTTTGTCCTTATGTAAATATAAAAAAACTCTACCTATGTATTATTAAATACATGTTTATTGAAACATTTCTGTTAAGTAACCGTCTTTCGATTTAACGAAGTTCTACTGTAAGTGCCTATTGCATATCGGTTCCAAACATTGTGATCCTTTTAACAGTGATCGTACAGAACTGTCATTATAGATTATAATATTCAATAAAGTGTATACAGGAGCAGATCTATAAGTCAGAAATGGGGGAAGAGGCTATTATTTTTTCAGAAAATTTCAATTTTAAAACTTTAGAACATACCTAATAGATTATATACACATCCCTAATAATATGGTTTGTAATTTATGGATTATATGACGTATGAATTATTGATTATATAAATAAATAAGTACAATTTATAAGGAGGGGGGGGGGCTAAAGTCCCTTGAGCCCTCTAAAACTATGACTAATTGTATACAATCTAAGGGTGTCATTATAAAAGCACAGAATAACTTATTTATCACATCATAATTAATCTGTTATTCTGTGTTTAAAGTATAATAAGTACTGTTATCTTTCAAAACTGCGGACATTTAAGTATATTGAACAACTGTTTATTATGATTAAAACAAATAAGATTTTTTTTAATTGAAGTCCGGTGACTAAGGTTATAGCTGTTGTAGGGGTTATGAACTGTGGTTGGTAAAGTTGGTACGTTAAGGCGTTCTTGTGGTTGTTACGGTAGGTAAGCAACACGTTGTGGCAAGATTTTTACTACTACGAACCCGGGTGGTCACTGGTCAGTAGTGGTCACCCATCCGGTAAGTAGTAGCAGCGGGCGTTACTTACTCTCAGTTGTATTGCGTGACTGGTAGTAGCCAACTCACCGCGCCAAGCCATACAAAGCAGATTATTCAATACCAAAAATAAAATTATACATATTATTATTTATTACATTACATTGTTATAAATAGGTTACTACCTAATTTAAAACATAATCAATACTTTATAATCAATTACATAGTAATACAAATTATGTACTTATATGATACAGCTTAATTTTGTACAGCACACCTAAAAACTTGTCAAAAGTGTGTCATACTGCACAATATTTTAATCCCCCACTGTATAAATAGGTACTTTAAATAGATGACAAATAATAATGGTTAATTCATTATAAACGTTTTACCTAAATCATATTTTTAAATGTTTTTATTTAAATTAGATAAGCTGTAATAATACTTTCTCGAAATTGGTATTTTACTAAAAAATGAAGTTTATATTTAACTAAACAATATTAATTTTCTGTACTATGTTAGAAATAATTTAGAATTTTATGTGTTTAACTAATATCAATATACACAAATTCTTTAACTATTTGGCAGGGAGATTTTTAAGCTAAGTTTTGGACGTAAACTAATTTAATTTCAAATATTTAACAAAATAGTTTTCATGCAGCATATTATAATACATTTAAATCATATAATTTTATTATTTAAGGTCTTTTTTGTTTCAATATTGGTCGTTTTATTATTTTAGTTTTATAAACGTGTAAAATTGGTTTATATGAATTGTTTATTACCGAAAACATTTAAAAGGTTTTAATGTACTGTTATTTATCACGAATTCAATTTTAAATACAATCGATACTATTTATTTAATTTACCACTTTAGGTAGAAGATCAAGTGTTGAGCTAATATTATTCAATACACCTGGATGATTTTAAACGGAAAATAAAATAGAACCGACGAAGAGCAGTGTCGCGTAGAAACCATAAGAATTGTAGAAGTAGTATTTTTTTTTTAAAGGATATACACCTGTAACACGATAAGTAAAGAATTACTGGTGCATACCTTAAACGACACAGGCTGTTAAGCAATGAAATTTAACCCACACGAAGAAGGCTTCGGCGGTTTTTCCGGTGTTTACGCGTACAGAAAGATCTCGGAGCACGCCACACTGGAAATAAAACCATCAAGGATAGGTAATGATATGCGAAAATATTGTTTTATAATCGGACGTGACGTGCCACGCGCGTTTAATGGTATAATATTATTATGTTATAACTTATAACCGATTTAGGTATATATTCGAATGACAACACCTTAGAGAAAGGTTCCGTTGAGATAAAAGTGACGGTGATGTTAATGATATTGAAATAACCGCAGGATGGTACTAAACAAAATATTATACTCGACAGTACTACCGGAAAGCTTTCACTACTTAGGATTAGCCTGTAATAATGAATGAATAACAATGTACACGACGTAAGAATTGATAGTAGGTAGGTATCTCGAGAGTCCATTTGTAATAGATATATACATACAAAATTCGTTGTCTAAATGGAATAAAAGAAAGAAAAAAAAATTATAAGATAATAACACATCCTCAAACCACTTGTTGCTCAACTAATATTTATTTCTTACAGATTGTTGAATAGAATATTTTAAATGATTATTGATTTGTTTATTCGAAACTTCCTGCTTATACTTTCTGTATCGTTCTATGGAATTACATTGTGTTGTGTGCATAATACAATTATTGATATATTATCCAAAAGAAGAATACAATGGTTGTATAACTTTTATAGAAATGTGGCCTACTGTGGTCGACACGAAAGCCATCTACAAGTATTTCAAAATTGTAGAAAAATATATAAAATAAATTAGGGTATAGATAACTTATTGTAATATTATTTAGGTAGGTAACACATAATATTCAAAACCACTACTACAATCATTATTCTATTTTAAATTCTGAGGGGAGTGATAAATTAGTTGATTTTACAATGTGTGTGTGTTTTTTTGTGTGTGTGTATACAATTTATAGTAGAAAAAATGCTTTAATCTTTTTTAGTTTAAAGTGAATCTAGTTCATACGTTTGGGAGGTCAAAATTAAAAACGCACAGTGCATTTGAAAATAATTGGGGTAAAAATGTTAATTTTTACGCAAAACTAGTTTTTGAAAAAGAGTATAACCGTAGATACTTGAAACGTTCAACCAAATGTTTATAGTTTAATAGATTATATTACCATTTTATATACACTCGGTATAATTTTCAAAATATATTGACGCATTTTGAGCTATCATGTGACATTTTTGATAGTTTTTTAAAGTTTTTTTACAATAAATGTTGATAAACATTTTTTGATAGGTCTATAAGCATGAAATTGTATTACAAGGTTCATCATTTGTTGTAATTAGTGGAAATAAAAAAAAGTCGAGCGTAAAACTATACAGTTATTTTTATGAGCGTTTGAATTTACAATTTTATCTTCACTCAAAATCGTTTTTCGCATGAATTTATAGTTATCAAAGAATTCAAATTTAACTTGTACATTATAGTGACTCACTCGACGATGAGTTAGATACACTCGAAACCTATAACTGTACAGTAGAGCGGTTACATACCATCTCATTTTTTAATATTTAGCTATTATTATTAGATATAACATAACATCATGTTAATAATTATTATATACCTAAGTAAACAATTGTCAGTCAATGACCCAGATACCGTGGATTTTCTTAATATAATACAAAAAAATTGCAGTTAATTATACAGTTTATGTATAGTATGGGTCTAAAGATGTTTTTGTTTTACTGCATAATATATAATAGCATTGAAATAAATGCAAGAAAATGTTGAAAATGGGAGTAGAATAATATTATTAGCACCTAATTATTCGGATTTAAAGCAATAATTAATATTCGATATACATTGGAGACTTCCCATATAGATGTAGGTGACCTCATGTTGCGATAATGTTGGAGAAATTACATTGTTTATGTTCAAATACCGTTTAAATCGTCATTGAACTTTGGTTAAAGTCTGCGCTTTATTTTTTTATTCGACTTAACTACACGTTTAATCAGTTAATACATTGAAATCAATTTATAATTGATTAAGTACCTATATAAGAAGTTAAAAATTTAAATATATTAATTAAAAAGTAGAAATTGTGAAACAAAATAACAAAATATTTATAAACATGTACATGGAAAATATATACGAGTACCTATTCGGTGTAATTATAACGGTAACGTATAATAAGCAAAGACTTTATAGGTACTAGTATTATAGGCTAGTATAGGCATATAATAATAATTACTTACCTACTAATAAGTACCACTGCGTAATAACTCTGATAATAGCCTGTGCTGATGTCTAAAGGTATAGTTGGAAATAAAATAGATATTTTTCATAAACCTATTATTATTTATTAGTAAGGATGGGTAGTAAAAACTAAATTATTCGATACTTACAAGAGATTTCATAAAAGCAATGTAAAACTCTCTCCATGACTGAATATTAATAAGTTTTAAATTTTGCAGGTACATAAATCTAGTATTATAAGAATTTCAAGTACATTTTTTGGATTTTAAATGTATTTAAAGGTTTTATAGTGCATTCAATTGATACTCCTAAATTAATTTAAAAAAATTTTACAAATTTGCTATGTTTTCAATACCTTAAAAGTCTTTTTTATCATTTGTCTAGGACCTATTTTTCGTCATAACTATAGTACAATATAATATATTGGCCTGCTGAAAATTATTTTGGCCTTCCTTGTAGTTAGCATGCCTTTCAAAAAGTTGAAATGACGCTCCCGATCTAGGCTATGCGTAGATGATAGTTAAAATTTATTGTAATTCGTGAAAAAATGAATAGGTACCTACATTTAATATTTTTTAAATTAAATTACTTCTTATAAATCTAAATGATTTTTAACTTTGTAGTCGGTGTTTTCCTTAAAATCCTTACATGTTTTATATAAGAAGAGAAACATTTTAGATATCTGTCTTTTAATTTATAGATGTTTTTTACACTGATATTATATTTCGCATATTCCTTTATAAAAATGTTTTTATAGGAAACGAAAATAGTATTTTAAAATGAACAAACAAAGAATAGTGTTCAAGGTTAAAATTCATTTCACAACAATATAGTATATACGTCCTATAGATCCTATTCAGTAGTAGGTATAATACCCATCAAATTTACAAGCTTCTTTTCCCCAATTTGATTGATTGGTGTCATATTATTAATGGCTTAAAATGACAAATAATAAAACTATTGTTAATATTTTATTGTGGTTGAGTTTAAACGTAGTAAAGCTATTTTTATGCGAAGATTTGTTTTAAGTATTTTTTAAGAACTTTATATTATAAATAGTAAATTGTATTTTACTAAAATTGATACAAATATTTTAATTAAAAATGTATATTTATTGTCGTGATATTTTTATTTTAAATTGCTGAATAGATTGAAATATTTTTCTTTGTTATGAAAAAAATTCGTATTATTATTTATCATTCTAAAAAATGTATTTTAATTTTTTTTACTAACAGTACTTTATAGATTTATCAGACATACGTGCATGTTAAAATTACAAAAGATATTAAAACTTTATAAAATTCACACCACTTTAAACTAATTTAATATTAAGTTTTGATCACTGCATAGTTTAAAATATTCATAATCGTTTCTTTGTAACTTTATATTATGTGCTCAAACTCGTTTATTATTCACCTGCTGCAAAAATAGCCTATCCTTCAATTTTGAAACCATTTTGTTTTATTGATTTGAAGCATTCTCTTACTGACAACTAACTAAAACACTTTCTGCATACATTTTCTGTACTTAAGTAATCTTATTATTATCATATATTACAGTTTTTAAATTAAAAATTTAACAGCGGTAATTATACTAAAAAAGTACTTTCATTATTGAATTGATAATATTAAGTATAGTTGACTGTTGAACTTGGAGTAGACTGCATGTTGTCTATTATACCTACCTAATTATTTAATTCCTATGTAAAAAGTGTATTACGTTTGGTTAAACAATAATATTATTAACTAACTATAAATAAAGACCATAAACTATAGTATGCATAGTTTTTGATCAAATTACATTTGACTATTTGGATTGCAAAAATTAACGATTTATGTAATGAATGCATATAATATATGTGTATTATACATGAAAAAATTGGAAGCTATACCTAATAGTTATAAATATTAAACACTGACAAATGTTTAGTTGAGACAGTCATTTATATATTATAAAATGCATACGATGTGTCGAAATATATAGTCAATAAAGTATACAAGACACGCAACTAATTATTACAATGTGTAAATGTGTATTGTGTATACGAGATGAATAATAATGTTAAATGAAAATAATATGTAGGTAATTTCGAAATAAAGTATATAAATATGGTTTAAAATCCTCATTATTTCATTATTTCCATGTATAGTATTATGTTCTAAGCTGTAATGATCAATAAAATAAAAAATATTATGTTTTATTCAAAGTATTAATTTTCTAGACTTTTAATAAATATTAAGAATACAATATATTAGGTATATTATAATAATTAAAAATCAACAAAAAATATTTTAACTTGAATTTAATGTTTTGAAACATATAATTCCTACTATAGGTATATTAATATTCTTGTAAATGATAAGCTTACAAAATAAAACAATGTCAATTGCTCAAATAACTATGTATCTTTCGATTTGTATATATTATGATTATTAATCTTTTTACTTATAAAAATTATTATGATGAAAGCGTGTAATAATTAACCATTAGTAAGTTAGTGCCAATTTAGTAATTAATTATAATTTATAATAGTTTACAAAAGTGCAAAGATACTTCAACTTTCAAGTATGATTTTTATGACATTAATTTAATGTTTGACCATATCATATTATACCATTATAATAGTTATTTTTCTATATAAATGAGTAATTCTGGTGGGATAAAAGAGGCAGACATTTTTTTAAATTTGTTCCGACGTGTTACATGACGCAAATCGATAAAACGTGTAGTCTTGAAAATAGTAAACCGAAATATATCATACCTTAAGTATATAATAGTAGCATATATAGTCTATAGTAAAAGGTCCTGTGAAGGGCTGTAAATGGTTGGAAATGTGTGTTCATAGATTGATTTATGTATTATGATCGATATAACTACCTATATTGTCGTAGGTCAGTTTGAAGTTTGAGACATGACTGATATTGAATCGCAATAAATAAGCGTACAACTGTACTCTACGTATTAACTGTAGTTAATAGGTAACAAATTAAAACATATTTTTTCCGCGTTCACTGGTTCGGATGCTGCCTCCGCGCGTACCGAGGTGTGTATACATTTTCGGAGGGGGACCGAATGTCATAAAGATTTGATATTCGCGCACGTAGGGTTCGATGACTCTGCTGCCGTCGCCGTCGCCATCATCATAACATTATACAAAAATATTGGCTCTGTGGTCTTTGCCGCACAACGCGAGGCCTTCGAAAGGTTATCTCACCGGCGACGCCCTCATCACTCCTACGCCCGACGAACACGTGTGTATATTAAGCATAGATGTAGACGACTAAGACGAGTATGGTTCAATGATCACCATACATAATATTATAAACCGTGTGCATGCGTGTGTGTGTGTCAGTTGGACAACGAGGGAGTTGACTCCTGATCCAGCCCCCCCCACACCTCCCTATTTGCACCATAATAGATACCCACTTTGTTGATATAATATAATTTACATTAAACATATTTTTATTTTACCTACCTAGTTTATAACTCACCTATAATAATTATTAATATTGTTATAATAGTTTGTTATATTATGATAATATTTAAATACATGCATAAATTGTATAAAACATTATTGTAATGGAAATACATTTCTTGATTAATAACCCTCCCTCCCATCAAAAGCATACACAAGAAAACCCTGGTTACGCCAATGGTGTGTGTGTGTGTGTGTGTGTGTGTGCGTGTGTTGTGTATATATATAATAAATTATTACTTGTTTATCTGGGCAATATAATATGCACACAACCCCATTCGCCGTGTCACCACTCACCGCTGAAAGTGACGTTATGTTTAGGTACACGGAAAACTAATTTACTGGCGTAAAATACGCAAATTAAATCACAAACACGCGTGTCCATTACAATAAAATATTTATTGATACAATTCGGGGTTTGGATGAAAAATAAATTTTTCTTTAAAATCGCATTAATCTACTTTTTGAATCTGGTAACTCGATAGGTAGGTACTAACTACCAATGTACCATAGATATCGATATGTCTACCTATCATGAAGTCTCCGAAACGATGATAAAACTTGATTCCCAATATATTCTTAGAATCTAGTACTGTATTATAATTTATTGTACCTATCCGTATTATTAAATAATAATTAGAAATATCTGGTACTTAACGGCTTAATATCGTTTGCGTGTGAGTGTGTGTGTGTGTAACAACAGTGTCAATATACGCACAATATTATTATGCTTTTATCACCAAGTCCGTTAACGACGACGACGACGACGACGACAACAACATCTAGAGTTGGTTCACTTTGCCAAGGTGTGTCGACTGTATAAATATCGCCTTATCATCGTGCACGGACATACTACATGACTTGTGTACTACGACGTGAATAACACAATTTTTAAGGTCCGGTTCGAGAATAGACGACCTCGCGACACGCGTTCGAGTTAATAAATATTAAAGCCTAAACGGTACTTTAAAACTGTTCCGAATAATGAGCGAAAAAAACCTTTTTTTTAAAAAAATGTTTTGGGATCATCACGTAACAACGTATTTAAATCATGTCAACGTAACGAATATGTTTTAATATTTTGTTAAAATGTGATATTCGTGCATTTTCACGAATAATTAAATTAATTGGATTTATTTATATCAAAGGATTCTGGTATACAATGCTTCAACTCGATCCACCACATATTAACCTATTTAGAATTGTTTGTTTAAGCTCACCGATGGTAAGATATTAGGTCGGATACCTACATAAACATGTCATAAACCACTATTTCGAAAACGAAGAAACCTTTCATCGACCTTAATGCATGTGTAATAATTATAATGTGTTATGTAACATTATGAGTGAATAACTGCATTTTTCCAGAATATATAATGTACACATAAATAAATACGCTATTCAGCTGTTCTCACACAAAATAATATATAATGCGACATTATAGTATATATTACATAGGTACAACATATAATATATACGTAGTATATTATGTTAACAAGTAACTGTTTGAATTGTCCATGAAATAATTATTGGTTAAACCATTTTCTACGTTTTTTTTTATCATACATGAGACAAAATTATGTTGTTTGATTTGAATATATTAGTTATTCATAATTTTGTAAACCACAACATCTACGATTGTAATTAAATTAAGTTATTTATTTCAGTTTAGACTTAAGCATTAAATCAGTTTAAGATAGTAAAAAGTAGGTATTGCATTATTATTAACCAAGAAAAATATTACGAGAAATAAAAATATGTATGCGCAACACGCATTTTAAAAACAAATATCTTAGATTATATTATTTTTAGTTGAAATAAAAACAATTTTTAAAGAGAATGACGTATTAAATGTGTAACCTATAGCAAAACCAGAAAGGTTTGAACCTACAAAACAACTTTTTCTCACCTCCCGATTACGCTACGTTAGTGCGGTGTTATAGAGTATAATATAGGTATAGTTTAGAAATCTTAAAAATCTTTATAAATTGAATATTTTTCATTTGTACAGGAATAATGTTCCCCGTTTACATGAGCTGCAGAAACAGGATCTGCGTGTGATTTAGTAAGTTCGACGTGATGATCACAGAAATGACGACTGGCTCCGTACTGCCTACTGGGGGTGGCAAGATAAAACGTCCGAGTTTCAAGTCTCGTGGCAGTGCTGGACCTCACGTCAACCGAACAGGGAGCTTCAAGGGGTACCAAACTATCCGGGTGTCGGTGCCGTCCACCATGGTCACCGAGCTGGCGTCAAAGTTCAACGCGGTGGTGGTGGACGCCAACCAGGGGGACTCGATGCAGGACATCATGAAAAAGGTGAACAAAACGCTAGCCAAAGGCTCTACGGCCAGGACAAAGGTCACTACGGTCCGGGAAAAGGGCGTAGTGGTACGGGCCACGGTCGAGAAGTTCGAGTCGCAAAAGAAGCGTTGTATCAACCAGATGGTCGTTGTGCGGACCAACTCGAACCAGCGGACAGTCGCGGAACGTCCTACTGCCATAAAACAGCTGACAGATATGGAACATCTCACTGCCATAAAACAGCCGTCTACCGTGGAACCACGAAAAGTCGCAGATCATTTGACTACCATGGAACACCCTATAGCCATACAACAGCCAACTGCCGTAGAAGATCGGAACACCGTAGATAATCTGACTAGCGTGGAACACCAAATAACCATGGTACACCCCACTGCTACAAAAATTCCCGCAGCCGAACAGCGGAAGACTGTTAACCAGCGGACGTCGTCGTCGTCCGTAGTGAAAAAGCTCTTGGTACAGTTCGAAAACGGTAAAAAACCATCAAAACCCAGTGTTCTGGGACCGAAGCCAATCGTTACGACTCGTAGCATTAGACGAAATGAACGGAGGCTACCGCTGCAAAAGGACACGACACGACCGTCGGTGGATAGACATTTGTTGAACAAAGACAAACGGTTATCGATTGCCAGAGATCCTGATGCTCAATTAGAGAGTGTTTTAAACGTGATGCCCCAGCCAAAAAACCTACAGCAGTCTATGAAAAAGGAGCAATCACCCCCACGAGAAGACTTGAACCAACAGCACTCAACCGAAAGGGAGCAATCGCCACCACGAGAAGACTTGAAGCAGCAGCATCAGCAGCCAACAGAGACAGTTTCAGCAAGGTCACCACCGCCGCTTCCGCTCAAACCTAACTGTTCGTTTCTGCATGGTTGGAAACGGCCGACAACTTTAACAACCACCGCTGCTTCCACCGCCCCTACTACAAATACTCTCACTACAACTACCCCCGCTGCATTTATCCCCGCTACAACCACTCCCACTTCAACAACCTCCACTACAACAACCCCCACTTCAACTATCCCCACTACAACTACCTCCACTACAACTGCCCTCACCACAACCACCTCTACCAACAATAAAGGTGGACGACATAGCGTCGGTGAGGTACAATCCTCGCAACTGCTGTCGTCTCTAGTCGTCGCGTCTCCCACTGACTCCGTGATCGCGTCCCTAGCCGAAGCAACCCTCACCGCAACTGGCTTGTCCTCGGACACCACTGCTTTCGTCACTGACACAACTACCGAAGTCGGTTCACACAACTACAACTACATCGTCGGTGATGAATCCATCTACGAGGAACTGCGCTACATACGACTAACGTCAACCGACTCCGGCACCCGCACCACAGAAGCGCTGTTGCCCAATGTCGAGTTGGAGAGTCCATACGTCGTTTTGGACAGTCCGTACGATCACTACTCCACGATCGATGGTGGCGAGCAAAATATATATGACGTTGTTTCGACAGCCACCACCGCCTATGAAGACACCAGCTACGAAACGGTCCAACCCCCGCTGCCCCCGCTACCGATGCCCCCGCTACCGACGCCACCGGTCATCTCCGTCGCAGTCGTCGACGCGTTACCGCCACCACAACTTCTAGTTGACAGCGATAGTGACGAAAACGGCCATCAAGAGAAAAAAGAGATGTTTGATAATTCAGTTGAAATCGACAACAGTATTTATGGAATCAATCCTCCGTCGGAATCCACTTCATCCGGTAATAAAAATAATAATTCTTCATACCTTCAGCTTAAAAAAATTGCCATACATTTGATATGTTTTGTCGATTCCAATAATCCAACGATACAAATTTTGTTTATTGATTTGATACAAGGTTCCTCATAATTTGTTCTTACCGTATAAAAAAAATATCAAAAATATAGTCACAACTTTTTTTATAAGTGGTTAAACTTAAAAAATTGTATGAACTTAATAAAAATCACAAAAATTTGCAAATTAAATTCATAGATGAAAACTAATACAATTTTAAATTTAAAAATGAGATACGAAAATAAATATAAGATTTCAAATAAGTTTATTAATGGAAATTAGAAAATATCTATAGGCATTTGAAATTGTTGAATATTATTGAAGTATGTTTTTATGCTTGGTCAGTATACTTTAATATGTAATTAAAAATCCCACATAAGTTATTCTTTTAGCAATTTCAAAATATAAAAATAAATAGGCCTGATTTTTTTTATAAGCGTTTGAAGTTCAAATTTTGTCAGAATCACGAAAATTTGCATATTATTTTGTAGTCAATATTTTTTAGAATTTGTATTTTATAGCTTAATTTTGAAAATTGAATACAAGGTCCTCCTCATAAGTAGCTCTTACTGAACTCAAAAATTCTAAAAATATATAAGCACAGTTTTTTTTATTGACATTTGAAGTCCACATCTATTCTTAATGAAATATTGGTGATTTTGCTGTAATTCAAAAATATTATTCATGTGTAACTTTCACATAAGATATTACTATATTTTACTATACAATGACATTAAACAAAATATAATATGATATAAATATTTACTGTTATAATATTTGATAATATAATAAATGGTATGTTTATTGGAGGAATTAATTTAACCTACCGCATTACCAAAAGTAAAATAAATTTCTAATAATTACAATATAAATACATAATATTAGTAATTAGTACATACTAAATAGGTAATATAGGCCGACAGTTTACCTCTGCTCAAAACCGTTTAAAATTGAACACATCTATTACAGTAACTGAATCGCGCGATACATTTGATACCTAATGAACAGCAGAGCGGTTACCTATTGGCTATTTGCCCACTTTTTAATATGTAATTATAATTTTTCAAAGGTGTCACATCGGATAGCGTCAGTGTGGACAGAAACAGTAAATTTGACGAGGATGATGGTTGGGTGGATGTTCCTTCCTCTGAAGAAATTATTTTAATACCGTACCCGTGAGTATATTAAAATATATATTACAATAATTCAAATTACAAGTTAAATTTTTGTGCATATTAAAATGTATGTACGAAGTATCAGATATTCATTTAACTATTAGATTCAATCATTAATATTTCAATTTTAATACTTGATGTAATATTGTTTTTATTTGAAATTATTATAAATGTCTTATGAATTTAATTCAAATTAAAAGTAATCTTAATATTATTCTACGTACATCGAGGTATGATTTTCATAATATAGATGGTGGACACCTTGAAAACTATAGCTATACTATAAAATATAAATACTATACTACAAAAATAAAATATATATTTATCACATTAATTAATCACATGTTTTATCAGTTCCAATAGATTTCGTCAAAAGCCAAAGATTAAGAAGTCAAATTCAAAACCATTTTCAAAATTAATTCATGGGCTTTTGTATAAAGATCAAAGTAAGTTATTGAAGATACCTATTATAATAGTATAAAAAAAAAACTGAACGCCTTAAATATACAACACTGGCAATATATTATACTCATAAGTATATATATATTATTAGTTTTTAGTGATTATTTTATGGCTAATTTTAAGTATTCTAAATTAATAACTAACTAATTAAGACACGTTATGAATTACAATAATTCACAACAAAAGTATTTATTAAATCGATTAATGTACAAATCAAAAATTCAGTAAATATTGTACTTACAATAAATTGCATTAATCCAATAAAATCATTTAAATATTTAGACGATTAAATATTACTAATTTAGTATTGAAAACCTGTGTGTTTTGTAATTAATTAATAAAAACCATGAAAAATGCATTTCAAATTGCAATTAATCATAATATGAATAAACCTACTCTTTTAATCCAATAATTAATTCTCGTGAGTATACGATAATAAAAATAATAGATAAATGGTGCTGGGTGACTTAATGTTTTTGATGGCAAGACAATTGTTATTTTTAAAACTCAACTGAAAATATTTTTAATGAAAAATTATAAGAAATCATTAAAAAAATAATACTTATCAAAAAAAATAATATGTTAAGTTTATTTCCGTTATCAATTTTTAATTTCATATTCCAGAGAAGAATATTTTTCGGAGTTGTTTCATTTATAAAAATTGAATTTCAAACGAGTATTAATTAGTTATAACTCAAGTAGTTAAAGTTTTTATGGTGGAATGGTATCTGCTTGTAAAATATTGCGTAGCAAAATTGCTTGTTCGAAATTCAATTTTTATATGTAGAATTTCTCCCGAAAAAAGCTTTTCTAAATATCAAATGAAAAATTGATGTTGTTATTTAAAAAAAAATATTAATGGTTTTTTAAAGCAAGATTCATCCGTTACTTATATAATGTCTGACTTTTTATTTAATCACACCAGTTTTGCTTTAAAATAAAAAAAATAACGAAAAAATTCCTATGCTGTATTGTAAGTTTTTAGTGTATACCCTACCATCATTAATTAAGTCACAGTAATTAATGTGTTAAATTTGAATTATTTGATTAGAATCGTTGTATAGGTAGGTACAAAAAACCATTCTGAGCTAGCCCACTATTCCTATAAGGTTATTTTATAATTTATTTAAATAAATATAAATTATTTATTTTCTTATAACGTATACGGTATGTTGAGCTTATATTGACCAAAAACATTGCAATTATAATAATTAAAATAATGACGTATTTACATCATAATATTACATTTTTGTTATTAACTTATATAAGATCAATATAAAATAGTTGAATTTATTCGAAATAAAAATAGCTTAAAATTAGACTAAGTACTTAGAAAATTGTAATGTGAATAGAAAATAATGTCATGCGTAATGGCAAAAAGTAAGTCCTTACGAAGTAAGTATATTTTTTGAAATTTTTTAATCAAAAATTGGTGTTGCATAAATATTCCCGTTTAACCATAATTTTTTTTTCTCAATTACATTGAAAAGTTCTAATGACCTCTTAAGTACCAACTATATTCAATTTGCAATCAGAAACCACTCTTAAAGTTGAATATTGAAGCATTTTTTCTGCTATAAAATATGATGACAGACACAACAATAAAAATAAAAAAACAATACACACCTTTGTAAAAAAAATGCATTCATCGATCCGCTCTGATTCTAAAATACAAATACAAATTGTATTATTATAAATTAAAGATACATTTTTGTCATTGAAATATCTTGACCAAACTAGGTTGGTAAATTTGAATATAATTTTTTAAACAAGAAAACCGGTTTTACATTGTATAGTTTTTAGTTCCAAGGCCAAGATCAGATAGTATCCAGATGGACTTGCAAATTGCAATACATTACGAAAATTTGTTTTAATGTCAAATAGGTAGCTATTTTTTTTAACCGATTCTAAATTTCATTTCGTCAAAACCAACTAAATTAAGAATAATTTGTATTAAATAACCTATTTCTTGTTTTTAATTTATTTATTATTTAAATTTGGACATCACACAAGGTTATGCAAATTAAAAAAATTAATACTTAATATACATCGATAAGCATTTAAATGTACAATGAATAACATTACAAATATTAAATAATGAGGATGGTTGTTGGCCAAAAAAATGTATAATTTCTTAGTTTTCCCTTATTGTGTTATGAAAGAAAAAACTATTTTTGAATGATATTATAAAATTGTAATCGTTCAAAATTGTATTCCATTTTGAATGCACATCAATACAATACCTATATACAGTATACACACAATGTTAGCATAATGGTAAGGGGTGGTGGAATCGATAGAAAACTAAATAGCTCACAAAACAATGCGACTATGCGAGGTTGAGCGACGACCATTATAATTAAATAGGTACGTATCTACTTTTAAGCTTCGGCCTTGTGACAAACGAATTTCTTTTCGTTGGGAGAGGATGGTAGAATGTTGGCACATGTTGTAATTCGATTCACATGGCATAAATGGTTCATTCGGATTTTTTTTTTTATTGTTCACTATATAATAATTGAATTACCACGTGTGCTATAGCGATGCTGTTATAATAGTTCAGCAACACCGTCGCTGCTGCCTATAGGAAACATGCCCACGATAGTGATTCGTTAAACAGCGCGCGGGTTTGGACAAATGTTTATGTAATTCGTTGCCCGGAAGATTATGTTGATTGTTGTGTGTCCGTATGTGCGTGGGTTGTGACGAGATAAAAATAAGAAGAAAAAAAAAGAACATGTTAAAAGGAGAAATAAAAAAACCTGTTTACCCTCCCAACCATGTAAAGTACTCCTTTTCTGCACGAGAATAACACCATGTATTTCTCCTACTCGGACAACACTCCCACTTCCATTACAGTCCAAGGTCCATGCTGTCTTATCCGTCTCCTCGTCGACCGTCGTAAGACACGGGTAATCGAAAAGTGAAAGTGCTGTGTATTAGACGTGTGATCACCAACGACAGCAGTGTTTGATGCAACGTCGTTACCAAAGTACGAAACCACCGCCGCGTTTGTTATTAAAATAACCATTTAATTTTGATCAGTGACAAAAATGAGTGATTTATACGATAGGGAAACGATCTGCCGAACAACCATCTGTCATGCCATCTTCCTATTATTGTAATTCTCAAACGCCACCACCTTTACCACCAGCCAGAACTCAAAGACGCAGGAAGTCACTATTTATTGATAAAGGTTTGATCTCACCCCCCCGCAACGGTTATAAAAGCACACGACTCGAATACGTAAGGATCTTAAAATTAAATTAAAGCCACTCACAGAAAAGTATTGTAGTGTAACAGTCAATTATTATTTCAATGTTTCAATAGGTACTATCTTTAAGACAACCTTTGAAATATCAAAGCATTCACGTTTGTCATTTGTTAATGTTTTTGGTTTAGCTTATTCTGACATCACAAATATTTAATATTTTCAACTAAACAAATCATTAATAACCCAAAATAAACGATGATAATCTTACAAAGTTCCTCATATAACACACCTATTTGAAGTAGGAATACTAATACCAAATTAAAGCTAAGGAAACTGTATAAATTATTAGTTATTGTTTAAAACTGCTTAGTGCGGGTTATAACTTGAGAATGATAAATGATTAAAAATGTTGAGGATGACACATGATTGTTGTACACACTTGAAGGTCGTATCGTGGGAAGAAAAAATATTACAAATTATCATAACCTAATAACATTTTTTACATGTTTAACTATAATATTTTTTACTGCTATAGCCTATAGGTATTAAAAATACTTTAAATAGTTATAAATTATAACTGAATTATATTTCTTAATAGTTAGTACCTATTTAAAATATATAAGTACCTCCTGAATTAAAACTTAAATAAAATGGGATCTTAGTTTTTTTTTGTGAAAGGAAAAAGCATAATCATTAGTTACACAAATATAAAGTTATCTAGATGAAAATATAAATGAGTGCCGTAATCTTACCGAAACAATTAGCCAACTGTAAATAATCGAGCGTGTGCTTCAACTAACCATACAATTTTGCATTTCCGAAGACACGCCTTTTTAACACATTCAATTTACCGATGCTTTCTTTAGTTTCTATATCGTCACAATCCGTAATTAGTTTCATAAAGGATGCCCCTGAACAGCCTAACTACAAAAAAAATCCACGTGATTTTCTAAGTGAACAACTGTTAAGTGTAGTATTGAAGACAGTTTTCCTCGAAGGGAAATTTGAGTCACAGGAGCTATCTTTATTTTTTGATAATGGTAAGTTGTATACTTACTACTAATAAACTGTTTAGTAACGTACTATGAAAAGACATTTTATTTAAAAAAAGTTTACATTATCCCTATTTTACATTTGTACAATATTTGTATCGATGCATTTAAATAATTTATAATACGACAGTGTACTTGTCTTTAATTAAAATCTGGTATGAACCATTTTAATAATAATATAAAATAATATATTTAGTATATTTATTTTACATATCCATCTAATATTTTATAAAAAATATTTGTTCATTAGATATTGGGAATACTGTAAACCAAGAAATACCGGAGAATATCTATGTTTTCGATTCATTTAGCTCAGATAATTCCTCTGATGATGACGGGGAAAATGTCAAAAGGGTACCAGAATATCCATGTAAAGATCGAGTTTTGCCAGCCCCGCCAAGTGGTCAACGAAACTACGGACTTGGCCCACTGGTCAATAAAGCCAGGAAACGATTTAAAAAAGGGTGGTCATTTGGATCACTTAAATCACTGGGCAAAAATCGGATAGGAAAATTAAGTCAAGGAAATTTAACAAATGAATTTGGTGAGTGAAGATTTTTTAAGTTTGAATAATTAATATATTGTACATAATGAATAATTTTGTGGTCTATAGACAATAGAACGTATGAGAGCACATCAGATAAAAGTATTGATAAAAGTTTCAATTCATTGGCGGATAGTAATAGTCCGTCTTCATCTGTTTTCTATATTCCCATATATAAACATGTTGTGTAAGTATTCAAATTGTATGTTACATAAGCATGATATATCTAGTATACCTATTATATCCAATACAATACAGTTAAAATAAAATGTTAATTTGCAGAGATAATGGTAAAATTCGGCCTGTAAGGATTAGAAACAAACCACCATCGTCTATTGATTCGAGACGTTTAAGTGTAGCTGTAGCAAGACCTAGTTCTCCACCACCTCCTCCCCCAGTAAAACGGCATTCAACTGGTAAAATTATATTAAATTAATTTTTATATAATATCTGTAGTATTTGGACATAGTCACATAGATATCATAGTTTCACAGTGAATAGGCCAAGTGATGTAACCCAGATCGACAACAAAATAGTGATTTTAATTAATAATGATATAGTGGATAGAGAAATAATAAATACACATTTTCCCCAAGTGCCGAGTGCCTCGCGGCAAATACGTCTCCACACAAAGCGGCATTTGTCTTTCGATTATTATGGTTTTAATAATGATTTAAAAATTTAAAATTTAATAAAATACCTTAGTAGGTATCGTTGCCCCGTGGTCGTAAATATATGCACATAGACGCGGCTTTCTTTTGATGTAGAGTCTACATTGTAGATCGTCTACTAGGCCGATTCAAATAAATGTAAAAATGTTGATACGCGACATCTAATGAGGTTTCGGAAAACGAATTTTTGGACACTCCTAAAATACCTTCAAATCATTTTTGAAAAAAATATTAACATTTTAGTCGCGCCTAGCTTCCTGCGGAGAAATTTTATTTTAGTGGATAACATTACTGGCCATGAACAAAAAAATGAATACACATGATTCTCAATTTACATAATACTAAAATTATTTTTGGTGTAAAACTTGAACAAACAAATGTATCATAATTACATAATTTTTTACATAAGTATTGACATTTTAGTCCCTCCTGAAAAATTTAATTTTCGTGTGTTACATCAATTGGCTTTTCGATCATTATTTTATATAAATAACTGTTGTGTATAATATTTAAGGAAACACCACTTATGGTTCGTTGCCCCGTTCAATTTACAATTCTAAAGGAAGGCCAGGCAATTCATTGGACAAGAGTAGCACTGAATCAACATCTGAGAATGGTATTATTTTAACATTACCTACTGTAGTTTCATATTTATGATAATTTAATTTATTTCACAGGTTCAAATCATGGTTCTGATTTGTACATGCGATTTGCTGATGAACCGTTGTATCAGTTTTATGCCGCTGATATATCTGAAGTATGTTTTATTATAATATGATTATTTGAAGATATTTGTGTTGTATAAATCAATGAATTACCTATCTATTTGATAATATTAATCTTAAATTTTAATTGTTTTTATAGAGGACAAAAAGTGTTTTTGCTGGTGACATAATGGAAGATTGTGATGGTTATGAAGAAATTAGTTCAATTACAAGTAGACCGTCAGCTCTAGAGCTCATAACACCTTGTACATCTGGTCATGGGCAACATAGATCTTTATGGTGCGAAGTTCCAGAAGTAAAAAATAGTGGCATTATAGGTAAGTCATTTATAGGTAACTATAAAAAATGAAGAAAACATAATAATATTACTTACCTATATGTAATTGATTTTAATAGATTCGTTAACACCAAGAGAGCGAAAATTACAAGAAGCAAAGTTTGAATTAATAACTTCTGAAGCATCATATTTTAAGTCTCTAACTGTCCTTGAGAAACATTTCATAAATAGTTATTCAATGAATGATGACACAATATTAAGTAAAAAAGATCAAAAGATTCTATTTGGAAATGTTAATCCAGGTAAGTAAATCACAATATGCTTATCATGAATAAAAACTATTGCAGGTTGTAAATTGTAATATATTTTTTGTTTTAGTACGAAAATGTTCTGAAAAATTACTAGCGGCATTAGAAAAGTGTTGGCAAGACAATATACTGCTTAGTGGACTTAGTGAAATTTTATATACACATTCCAAAGAAAACTTTGACATTTTTGTAAAATATTGCTCAAATCAAATTTATATAGATCGTACTTTAAAGTCATTAAGGTAAAATATTTTTATATTAAACAACCATTCGAGCAAAAATTTAATAATGCTAAATTTTATTTTAGAGAGAATCAAAAATTCAATGACGCTTTACAAAGACTGGAATCAGATCCAAAGTGCCAATCGCTCTCTCTTCATTCGTTCCTAATGTTACCTATGCAAAGAATAACTAGATTACCTCTACTCGTTGATGCTATTTTGTCACAAATGGATTCAAAAGAAAATTCTTTGGAATATCAAATGTGTGAATTGACTTTAGCTTCTTTAAATGCCGTATGTATAATATAGTTTTGTTTCAACTTAGGTTTTAACAAACATACATTTTATTGTTAGTACCTAACTATTATCATATTTTTACTTTGTATTAGATTGTACAAAACTGCAATGAAAGTACTAGAAAATTAGAACGTTATGAAGAAATGTTGTTACTTAGTCAACAATTAGAATTTTCTAGTAAAAAAGAAATGAAAGCTATGTCAGTAGCTTCTAGTTCACGCTGGTTAGTTCGTTCTGGTTCTATGTTGCATTTGACTGTTCCTGATGGAAAATTAACATTTAGCCGAAAAATGATACGACCAACTAAACTTTACTTCTTCCTATTCAACGATATGTTTTTCATAGCAAAACGCAAAAGGTATTTCAATGAATACACATATAATAATACTAATAAAAATATTTACACCTATACTTTTACAGTGACGGAAACTATACAGTGGTGGATTACTGTGCAAGAAATTTTGTAGAAATGGAACATACTACTGAATCAGTTATTACTTCATCCTATAAGAATCTTTTGAAGCTAACTATTTTAGAAAATCATGAAGCAAAGACTATTGAAATGGTATTTAAGATTCTAGTTTTTAAATATAGGTTTAACTGTGTAAGACATGTGTGTTTTATATATTTAAATAATTTTACAGTTATTGAGTTGTGATTCTGAATCTTCGAAAAAACGTTGGATTGAAGCAATGTCGCCTCCTATCAGCTCCAATCCTGAAGAAACACTATACAACGAATGGGACTGTCCTCAAGTGTTTTCAGAACACCCTTACGTTGCTATCCAACCTGATGAATTGTCATTACAAAATGGTGACATTGTAAAAGTTTTGACTAAGATGAATGATGGTAATATTTTTGTTGCAAGTTAAAAATAATTTTTAAATGTGGATATAAACAATTTATTTTTAAAACTATTAATTTATTATAGGATGGTACCATGGGGAGCGGATTCGTGATGGTGAGAAAGGTTGGTTTCCTGGTAATTACACATCAGAAATAGCATCACAACATGCTAGAGCAAAAAATCTTAAACAACGTTACCGTTTGTTAGCCATGTCTGGAAGTTACCTGCAGTCTCGACAAGATAAAATTAAAAAAAAAAAAAGTAGTCAAATTATTGAAACTAAATTATTATTATAAAAAAATGTCTACATTTTTAAAATAATACTCCCCCCCCCCTAACAAGTAATTCAATTAAAACAGATGTTTATTGTTAATAATCTGTTCTGCTTTTGACTTAAACTTGTAATTCTATACTATTAGTAGTTAATATACATTATACATCTACATGTATTCCAGTATAAATAAATAGAAAAAAAAAAGAATAGAAAAATTAATTTAAACCTTACAAGACATATAATGTCAAATAACTGTAGAAAACAAAAAATACAGAAAGTTACATTAGATTTGACTATTGAATTATGATTTTATGTTATGTTTAATTTACTGGTTAATTTATTTTGTTTAATGTTAAACTATTTATCCTTTTTGTACTTACCTTGACAAGGTTAAATACTTAACCTCGCTCATTTATTTTTAATTAAATACATGTAAATAATTATTGTTTACGATTTTATTTGTATTATGCATTATTGTTACTGTTATTTACAATTATTATACTTTTTATGGTTTTTACTTCAAAATAAAGTACCTATAGAAAAAATTATGCTTTTCATATTATAGTTTGAAATTTGTATTTAACATTCTATTAATGATGTTTTGAGAATACTCCTAATTTATTATGTACGTACCACTGGCTATTTAGTTATTATAGGAAATTCGATCAATAGGTAATCTGTTAGATTGTTTAATGCTCTTGACTAGGGTTACAGACTTATAGATGAGATGTTTGCTTTTTTTTAATATTCATTCAAAACATAGCTCAGTGATATAAAAATCTGTTTCAAAATACCAAGAGTCTACAGAATAATTTTTTTTTCATATTTTGCATATTTATTTCTCTTCACATGTTAGTGTATATTTTACATATGTTTATAAATTAGAATTTAATTTTTCTTTAAATTGTTAAAAAAAATTTAATGTATTTAGCTAAAAGAATTTTCAAAGAAATTATTGTAAATTGTGCTTAGCTCGTCTGCGGGACCATTTATAGTTGAAATTTATGAAACACCACTATGCTTTCATTAATTTTAATCAGACAATATTATATATTGATACAACTATTAATTTGAGTAATAATTGGTATTTATTAATATAAATTATAATTAATAAATATTAATTATATTATATATATTATTTATATTTATATAATATATGTATAAATATTAATTGAAAAATAAATAGAAAATAAATTTATGAAATTTTGGTTTGTCTATTTTATACAAGCTTAAAAAGCCACGAACTTTAAAGATATAAATATTGGATTTACATATATTTACTAAATTAATTTAATTTTATACAAAGTAAATGTATGTATAATTTAATATTAATAATATTTGCAATAAAAATAAATTCCCGATAATAGGCGTAATAAAGATGTTTTGGTCTTTAAGACATAACTATTTTAAGAGTATATTTAGTGATTTTTTAAGTCATAAATAGATGCATATTTTAAGGTTTTTAATGGCACGAAGTCTCTAGTCTTACTTATGAGTTATGAGTTATGACTATTACAGAGATTAAGAACTAGACATCATATTAATAAGGAAATAAAAGACAATTCCATTTATTGATATGGTTTTTGAGGTATAGTTAAAAAAAATCTAAAGTAAATATAAAATAATATTATTTTTGTGTTTGTGAATACATTACGAACTTGCTAGTTGGAAAAATAATGACATTAATTGCAACCTGTTTGGACCAATTGAATTATTTATACAGGAAAATAACTTTTTTTGTATACATTTTTAATTTATGGTAGTGAATTATTTATTTTAAAGGTACTTAACTCATTGAGTACTGAGTAGGTAAAAAATACTCCCTCCAAAAAATACATTTCTGGGTTTAGACAACTTCAGAGCAGAAACAGCGTGTTAGAATCTATTTTCTAACAATATTTAATTATTTAAGTATGAAGAGCTCACACATTTTCTTCAAGTAAACATAATATTGACCCGGGAAAGTTTACCATCGGGAGAGTTTAATAGTTTTCAAAATCGGGTGAGTTTACCACCGTTTTTTAAACTACCTATTTCAAGGCGCAATTACATTTAAATAATATAATAATTCCAAAATATAAAGCATAGGTCTCCCAACCCCCAGGAAACACCACTACACTATGATTTTTTTTAATCATAAAAAAATATAATTGAATATTATTAAATATTTGTATCGATCAACTAAAAAATGTATATTTTTTTTAAATATAAAACTCATGTTCATCGATCAAATAATAAAACAAAATAAAAATATTATTATTCCTACCAGTAGTAGCTAGTATTACAATTTACGTAGGTTGGCGACATAAGAAAATTTTATCGCGTGGTATTTTTTTCACCCTGTAAAATTACTTATTGAATAGAATACAATGTGTCGTTAGGAACAGTTTTTATAAAAATGAATAAGAAAAAATTCAAAATTTCAGATGTCTATATGACATATCTAGCTTTAAATTAGACTGAATAAAAGAATTATTATAAAATCACTAAAATAGTTATTTTTTTTTTGTGGATTTACGCTTAATTTTTCTTTAAATTCTAGTAAGAATTTATAATGAATTTATAATAAATTTTTTTAAATTTTTTAATGTCTCAAGCCTTATGTATAAAACTAAAACAATTTTGAATTCTTAAATATAAAAAAAATGTGAACTTATTTTCTATATTATTTAACTACCTCTTATTTTTATAGTTGAAATACGACGTGTGATGGGTGACTTAAACATATTGATACTTTCTCAATGAAATCCAATCTATTTACATTATATACAATATACATATACATAGCAATTATTAAAATATCATCAGGAAGTACTTATTTCACTTATTAAGTATAAGTAGGTTAACCTAACCTATACCAGTAGGTATATTTTTTAATTTAAATAAGCAGAATGTTTTATATTCTTGCTAAATTTAACAGTATTTCTGAATGTGAGGTGAAGTAATGTTGTTATAAGAGTGCATGATATAACGAGCTCATGTTTTTTATTGGCTCAAACGATTTTTTAGTGAAAGAGTAACTTGACGAAGATTTGGTTTATGTATTTTTTTTATATCAGAGAAATAATTATTATAGTTGAAAAATTGAAAGGATTTCTAGAGGACGGACAGTTAAACAAAATTTGTATTAATTAAGTTGAGAGAACGTGTTAGAATGAAGTAATCAAATCAGTAGAATAAAGTTGGGTATATACTTAACCAAGATATGGCTCTCAAGACTCACGCAGGATCGCAGAGCATACTCAATTTAACGTTTTTTAACTGTAAAAAAAATGCCTGTACTTCAATCCCCTCTCCTCTTATTTACTAGACCCAGCTTCTTGTAACTTTTATCTATTAGTTACTTAAAATTAAAAGTTCGTTGAGACAAATCCAATGTCAATCGGTTGTTGACCCGTAGAAAGAGATAAAAATAGCAGAACTTTTAAAAAGACTTGATTAACGGTAGAAATCTAAAAAATACTTGCGAAAGTATATATATGTTGAGGGAAACTACTTTGAATATAAATAGTAAAAAAATCTACTTTGTATGATAAATGATAATCCTAATGACTTTAAAATAGGTAATGTCGTGATGATCATTAAATTGTAACATTTTAAAAATAAACCACTTTCATCGATTATGTCTCGTTATTTTTGTGTTCTTTTCACTCACGTTTTTCTAACGTAATATAGTAGGTTAAAATTAATGCAATACAATATTATGATAAAACATTTTATAAAATCAATTTAAATTATTTACTAAGAATAATTATTGAAATTCGTACAACACATTTAAATTAGGTATAGATATAACTGCTAATTTTTTTTTTCATTAACCAATACTTTTAATACTTACTACTTTAGTATATTGTATATTGTTTAAAACTAAAATAATTTAATATTATGTAATTATATGAATAATTATAACGTTTATAATAAGTTATACCTAACGTGAAACATTATAGATTAATTACTTAATATTCACCGACTCTGTGTCAAATATAATTACTAATTACTGTTTGTAATTAATTTTGTAAACAAATATTTTACCACCCACCTATACATGTATAATCAACCTAAAATCTAAATTATAACTTACTTATAATATATATTGTTATATTTCGTGACTGTGCGAATTTAGATAATAATGTTACTATCGATTAAAATATAAATTTAACCTATTCAGTGAACGCACCCGCACACATAAATGTTATATGACGTCAATATAATAATATAAAATATTCAATCAAAATTGTGTAGATTATTTTCGTTGAACTTTGACGTTTTATCGTTAATTGAAAAAGTACATATTTATATTATATTATGTATCGTGTCATGGCGGAAGCGAAATTAGAGAACAAAAACCTTGTTGCGCCTAATAATATAAAATTTTGTTGCATAGGTAAATTATAATAATTCTCTGTTTTTACACTGGAATTCGACGATAACAAACTGTGATTAAATTTTTCTTTTACAGAGGTTTTTGAACTAAAATAGATTAAATCTTCTGGAAAAAATTCCCAAAAATAGATTTTGAAAAAAAAGTGCATGATTACCTAATTAAAAAAAATCTCAGAAGTGCCTACACTAACTATATGTACAGGGCGACTCTATCAAACGTACAAGCTTATTTTCTTGAAAAGTTTAAAATTTTTTAGTAATTATGTTATTAATACCTAATTGAATTCATTAGTTAATTATGTACCTATAACTGACTATTTGTTCAAAATTTGAATTTAATATAATTAAATTCTAGGAAAAATATTCTGATTAAGAGTATAAAATTGAAAGTATGTGCTGTCATTTATCAATGTAATAAACTTAAAATATGGTAATAATAACGATAAAAATAAATAAAAAATATAATTTTTTTCAAAAAGGTCATTTGTTAAATATTATTAAATGATTTTTAAAAATATTTCCAAACACAAATTAATCCATTAACGAAATATAATTTAAGTTATTGTTAAAAATGTAAGTTATGTAGGTCAGTTTTTTTTTGATTTATAAGACAATTTCATTGTTATTTATATTTATAGGTACCGAATATATATTTAACATTTCTTATGAAATTCAAAATTCAAATATTAATATTTGTTATCATATTTTAATAACAAAAATTATCTTTAGTATATTGGTTTTAACATAGGATGTATGGAATGTAAGGAGTAAAAGCTTGTTACAGCTTTCCAGTGAAAAATGTATTTTCTTTGGTGATGAAGCGCCCCGTTCCAAGATTGTAGTAGAATTTGTGCCTATATGCTAGCTATAATTACGGATGGGTATTATCAAAGATACATATATCTAAGGTAGGTTTATGGTATTTATAGGAAATAATTAATATGAATTAAAAATAAATTTATGAACATTTCACAGAATTGTTATATAGTACGCATAAACTGTACTAAAAATAAAAAATCAACTTAAACATCAACAACTCCAAAAAACACAAATTAAAAATTGGTATATAACCATTCCATGACCATGACACATGAAACAGATTTGTACCAAAACGAGCATCGTAGAGCTACAGCTAAAAAAAATACAATATGAGCTGTAATCCCAGTGCCACACTCTTCAGTTATCATAAGATTGATTTTTCTCAAGTCATCCCACCCTAAATTCTTACCCGTGGGCGCCTTTGCCAGCAGCTTTTGGATATATCGTTAGCGTGCGGTACACGGATATTCCACGTGACGTACAATTTAATAATTACCTTAGTTACCTAACCATAGTAAGGATTTTCGTTGGAAACGTGCTCAATTCATATATATATATATATCATATTTTTTTTATACACCCTTATTATATTAAAGACGTTTGTCGGGCTAACTAAAATATTGCTGTAACAAATATTAGTAAAGCGTTAATAATATATACCTACCCACTGAGATTCTGTCAAGAATTTGGTTATGACGTTTTTCTAATGGTTATATGGGGAGATTCATTTAACGTAAGATACTCTTTGTTTCAGAAAATACTAACGTTTTTAATAATTTCTCTTTAATATGTTACTTATTCTGCTTTGGAATAAGAAATTAAAAACGTACCTATGTTGTCATAAAAAGAAAACTTAAAAAAATTATATTTTAGATAGATTTTTTTAGAAAAATTTTGTTTTTGAACTACTAAAAATTGTGAAAAATAATATTTTCAAAAACGGTAATAGTTAGGATAGTGTCTTAAGTTAAATAGATCACCCGGTATACAGTGAGTGTAAATTTACTAGGTAGCAATTTATTCGGTACCTAAAGCATGAATATAAAATAAATTCAATTACACATAGATTAATATTATATAATACAATCAAAGTTATCGTTGTGTATAGTGCCTATTCAAATACTATGAAGTGTATTTCGTTCATAACCATTACGCAATCACTGATATACCTATACATAAATAATTTCTCTTTTCTTCACAAATTCAGTGATATATTTTAGAGTTAATTTTTTTTACTTCCAAATTTCTCCTGAACTATCAAAATAAAAAAATATTTGTAGAGGGTGATTTGTCTTTGCATACAACTTATTTTTTTAATTGATTTTTCTTTTATTATAATATTAAAATAATTTTCATTTATTTCAAATGGTAATAACTTATATTTTTAATAAAAAAATAACAAATTATACCCTATTTTATACAATATAAATTGAACATTAAAATACAACTCTTATAAAACTCCATTGAAAACATCCACTTTAGGCACCTATATATACTTATAATATTATTGTTATAAAATTAGATTTGTACACAAAAATTGTGTGTCATAAATAATCTAAGTATTTTTATATTTTTATACACTTTTTAGATTTTACTTTTATAACTCAAACTTACTTAATAAAAATCAATAGTTGAAGTTTGCATGTAATTTTTTTATTGTCATTTAGATGTTTAAAATAATCTTTTTTTGATTGTTTTCTTTTATTAAGATATAATAAGTTTTAAGGTGTTAATTTGAGGTTATTAATCCAATGTAAATTGTATTTTTAACTTATACAATATTCGAGTGCTTGATATTTTTGACTATCGTGGCGACAATGCCGATAGACCGTATGGCGTATAACTCTATACACGTGTGAATTATTACATAAAATACAGTTATTTATAATTACCATTAGTTTTACGCCATCGAAATATTAAAATGGTAAAATAATTGGAAAGCCACTCAATATATTATTGTAAATACTCGTCGTAAATAAAAAGTTAATTCAAATTTTTAATTTAACTTATCAAAGTCGCCCTCGAAAAAAAGCTCGTAAAATTCAAAATGGAATAATGTAGATTCATAATTAATTCAAATTTTATCTTAAAAAGTAATCGTCTCAATAATTTGTGAACCTCAACGCAGCTAAGCGTATTAATTATATTTAAATTTCACCGTACATTTCGAATTTCTAGCTATAAAAAATAAATTACAAATTTGTACCTAGAATTATATTACATAATATTATATACAATAAAAAACCTTTTAATTTTTATAAATATTTAAAATTTTATTTAAGGTAATTTCATAAATGTTTCGATTTTTTCATTAAAACGAAATTTATTATTTCACATTCAATAGGTATATCCAGTAAGTTGTAATCAAGTATTCACGTAATAATCTAACTGAAAATCGATGAATAATTGCTGTGACAGCATTTTTCCACGAAAAATAAAAAAGGTATAGGTACTTGTTTAGTTTATTAAAAAAATGAAATATCAAATTTACATCTTAAAACTATAAGTTTCATTGCGATATTCAAGAGTAACAAATTATTAATGTTATTTAGATTTTTAATAGCTAATTATAAATGTATGATGTTATTTTTTTTTTGAAACTTATAAACATCTATATAATATACATAATTAAATATTTACATTTACGCATTACATTTTGTGAGCAAATTAAGTGAATCTCGCATTATTCTTTATTTTAAAACTGTTTAATATTTAAATCGCTTAAATATAATTTTGACATCATTTTTACTTATATAAATATTTATAGGTAATATTCACTTTATTATAACTATACTTTATTATTTACTTCATTAGTTTACTTTCTAGACATAGCTATATTATACTATTTTTTACAGTTTATTAAGTCTTAAAACTATTTATCTTATAGAGTGACATAAATGAGTAAGATTTATCTGATTTGTAAATATACTTTAAAATGGACATACATTTGGTATACCTACTTATTGGCTATAGGTACGATATATCTATCAAATTAATTACTTATATCTTTATAATATACATAAAAAAGTAATTAAAATGTTGTTGATTTGATTGTTTACATAGATTACATTAGGGCGTTCCGATTTTTGTTTCTCCTGAAAGTTAAAATAATACATTATAGTCCTAAATATCTTTCTATCGCTCTTAAATTCACGTATGCAAAGGGTATTTTTTAATAAATAATAATAAAATTAATAAAGATAGTACAATTATTATTTTAAAAAATCCACGACTATCCTAAAGTTACCATCTATATTCTATACTCCTTACTGCTGACTGATTAAACACTAGTTATACCAACTTAAACTTGGTTTAGAAACTTAAAACTTTGCGTGAAAACTGCAATTTATTCTTCAAGTCTTCGAAACAGTTATGCTCGACTTCCCTCTACTCTTTCAAAATATCCATAAATGACTAGGTACCTTCTTTGTACACTCCAGAGCACTGAATCAATATAAATTCTGTGAATTTCTGTTCTTGTATTCTGATACAAAATCATTTTGATAAATATCAAATTAAGTAGATAGGTGCTTATTACATATACTAGTATTAGTATAAAAAGATAAACATGTAATATATATTAATATTAATATTCACCATACATAGTTTCCAATACATATACAAGTACTTGCATCCCTTATTTCTAGTTCCTTGGACTTCCTACTCATTATCATAAGTTATAGGTACTTAGATACTCTTAACTAAGTTGCATCAAAATATATAGGTAGTAAAAACTGTTTTGATGCTATATAATGTACCTATTAGATTATTTAAATATTGGTATTCATTTAATAAGCTTATCCATTATATAAAAACAGATTACAACTTTAGGTTGGTACTTTTGCATAGGTATATGAATTAACCTTGATGAGATTAAACACCTTAGTAATTTTATACCTAAATTAAATATGTAAAGAATAAAAATAAAAAATAAAAAAAGCTGGTAAGTGCATGTCGCTCTGTTGTACAGCAGTTTCTCATATAGGTTCCAAGTGGGTGACTGTAATGGATGGTGTTAAATTTAAATTCAATGATATAATATCATTGTTTAAGAAAAACGATTCTGAGTGTAGATGGTTTGTCATCCTCAAATATTTTATATTAAATTTGTATTGTTGTTATTAATACCGTAACCAGTTAAGTTAAAATATTATTATTTGTCTATTATCATATTTGTATACAATAATATACTTCAGAAGTTTCAAGTATCCACGAATAATATTTTTTAAATATAACACAAGACTAAAATCATTCTTCTTTGTTCAAACTTTAAATATTTAATTTCGTCCAAATTTTAACATAAAATAACTAAAAAAAAAAAATTTAATGACCTAAAAGACAATGACAGACACAAAAAATAGTGGTAAAAACGGAATAACACACCCTTAAACATTCAAATTTCAAAACTATCCAAAAGTGACCTATTCACCAATATAAAATCAATATTGAATACCAACTGGCAAGTTAATTTGAACTCCCAAAACACTAAACTAAAACGAGACGTCAAACATCACACAGCCGACACACCCCCAAGAAATTCCAAGGAAACTTGGGGTACCTAATCATACAACAAGAAGCATCGGTCATACCCATCTCACATAGATTCCTCATAGATAAAAAAAAACAGCAATGTACCTTTCTTGCAGAGTTTACCTTAAAGTAATACACATTACCTATTTTGATTTCTCACATATTAATATTTTTAAGATAACATTTAATTAATAAATTATAAGTTGGATGATGCGTATTTATGATCGTGCAAGATAGGTACCTATTAGGAAGATCGAAAAGCGATATTATTGTTGTAGGAATTAAATTAATTAATCAAATCATATTTATTTTACCTGAACGGCCATATTATATTTATTTTTTTTCTGAGTACTTTTATTGGAGTTTTCAAAATATAATCACTTACATTACTGTGAATTCTTGAGAAGCGGTCGTTCTAGCCATATTGATAACAAAGCCAATCGCAAGACTGTAATATTACGAAAAAAACCTGCTTCCCCTTCACAAATTTAAAAGTTTTATAAGACTGATGAAAACTTTATATTGTTTTGTATTTTAGTAAATCGTTCAATTACTTCATAAATATTGCAATATAAAGTATAAGTATAATATAAAACGGACTGACGATAATAATAATAGTAGGTATTATTATTGTTATTATTATTTATTATATATAACCAGTCCGTGGATGCTATGGCCATTGGACGTGACAATACATTACACATTACAGCTGATGTTAAGATGTATGTTTAAAATTATAGAGTAGTTAATAATAAACTAACAAAATAAAATAAGAAAGTAACTTTATATACTTAAATTTATGAAGTATAGTAGACGAACAGTACCTAGTATTATTATACACTAAAATATGTATACAATATACTGTTTAACACACTTTACCTACAGATAATATTTGTTTATCTATGCAAAACATGTATAATTTTAAAGTATTATAAATACCTTCATGTGTACCATATTAAAGTTTCTGTAATTAGTATTACAAAATGGCTTTAATAATTTATTTACACAGAAAATAAATGCGAATTTAATTTACTTTTATTAAAGCGATTTAATTTTTATAAATTACGCAAATATACAATATTTACGTAAAAGTTAAAACAATGTACTAACTTTAAAATTAAATTAATATTTAATAGAACTGCGTAAATATAAAAATAAATAAGATATAATAACGAATTGTGCTGCATTTTTACCATCTTTTAAATATAGTCAATATGGAAGACATAAGAATATAGTATGGGATAACTTAAAAGTAATACCATCAATTATGTGTACCAACTACCTATACATCGTTAAAAATTAATTGTGGTCGTTGGGTGGTTCTTAGAACGTATAATATGACTGACACTATTAATTATAATTTTTATAATAAATAACTAGGTGTTTTGTTACATTTAGCGTGGTTAACAAAGTTTGTTATAAATTACAATTTACAATACATAAAGAAATATGTATAACATTGTAGATAACATACTGTTATTTTGTTTTTCAGTTATTAAAGAATAGAAATTACTAATGAATTCAAAAGTAATAATGCATAATATTATATGAAAATCCAAATTTTTATTTTTAGACCAACAGGTATTGCTCCTAAAAATAATTTGTTAGAGAACCATCGATAATTGACTATTGAGTAAGTACTATCCACCCGGGGCTTGCAGTACAACTGAAATGTCACAAAGAACAATAAATTGTGAAATGAATACCAAATTTATTTTATTCATATATATTCAAAAGCAAAAAAGGATGAATGTGAATGAAATCATAGAAAAAATTAAGATACAGATTTTTAATTTTTTCAACTGAAAAGCATATAGATATAAAATAAGACATCGTATAAATTAATCCTATAATATAAAAAGGTTATTTTTGATTAAATATAATATAAAAGAAAAAAAGAGTAGGTACTATAACTGAAAGCTGTGTTCATTTTGTATACAATAAATTAACCTATACAAAAGTATCAATGCAACTAAATTTGGGCTTAGAATATCTTAAAACAGTTTTAATTTTACCATTTCTATAAAAAAAAACTGAAGCAGGATAAGTTGGGTAAGTATAATTGACCAGGGTGTATTGAAATTCTGTTGTAACATTCAATTTGACACAAAATATATAATAATATAGTAATAATTGTGTAATATTTAAGATAACTATAAGTACTTATTGAGAATATTTAAAAATCACCTCTTCAATGAATCAAAGAGAAATGCAATTACTTCAATATTTTGGAGCACTATATTAGCTGTTTGAATTAGTTTAAAAAAAAAAAAAATGTAAAACAAATATATTTTTGACTTCACTCAGAATCTTAAATATTGTGGAAACACTGTATAAATTCAGCTTTATCTCTTAAGAATACTTGCAAAATTAAGGAAATGACATACTATTAAGTAACACCAGCCACCAGGCCTATTCCATTTTACACAAATTATATTATCGATGCATATACTGCTGGTTTAATAATCAGAAAAAATTCGCAAATATTTTATACATTTTCAAGACTTTTAATTATGTCAAATTACATGGATATAGAATTAAAATTATTTAATCAATGTTGTTTTATTGGACTCATATATTATAATATCGATCATAGTATTATAAATTATCTTTAAAAATTGTTTACACTTTTTAAAAAGATTATTATAATGTTATATAGGTACTTATATTTATGTTTTTTATGTCTTTAATTTCCTAAATATTGATTGTGAGTTCAAGATAATTTATTTTGACAACATCAATTGTTAAAAAATATTATAGTTGTATTATATATTTTATACATAAATTATTCATTTATCCCATATATTTAGTAATAAAACAAAATAATATGTTAAATACTTAAAAATTAATTTTTTTTGTAACATCAAATAATGAATAAATTCTAAAAATTCATAATAATATGGTTATTAAATAAACGGCATTATGAATAGCTTTTTGTATAACTTTTCTTTCGGCAGTTAAAATAGTGCCTCAGAAATTAATCATAAGGTTATTAAAAAACTTTTTTTGTGTACTTAAGGTTATTTATAATAAAACATTGGTATTTTTATAAGTACAGTTTATTTGTGTATCCATGATATACTGAGATCTGTTATCTACGGTTTTTTGTTCACTGCAAAACGAATGAAAAAACTATCAAGTTCTTATTTTTATTTCCCTTGAGTAATAATAAGAAAATATATTTTCTAAAACCAATAATTAATACGCTAATTCAATACAACATTATATTATAAGCTTTTCACGGCATAACTGGTACTGATAAAACATCAACCCAATGCCCTGCTTGTCAACAATACAATATAGTGATTATAACGTTTTGTAAACTTGTCGAATTTTTTTTTTTAAGGTTTTTATTGAATGAGTGTTTGAATAGAATATGGAAATAAATAATACTTCAATAATGTTTTTTAAAATCTTTTAACAATATATTAAATATTGAACCGTTTGAAAGAAATAAATTTATAATAACGTGTGCGAATGAAATAATAAGCTGCTTATTTAATATGGAAGTTAATATGTTTTTATATTATTTGTATCCCGAACAAATATATTTCAAGTTTCAAACAATGATTTTTTTTTGTTCCTTTTCTCTGTGAACACTCTTTTGAGTGGGACTGATAAAAAAGTTTCGTGTAGGTATCGTCTTTATACACAGGAAATTGAGTCTGATAATATACTTTTAGAACAGGTCATTCCTAGATTATTTTTCCTTTGTGAAAATAGTTTTTAATCTAAGAACATTAGTTAATAAACAGTATACTTATAGTTAGTATAGTAAAAACTCACTGGAAATATGTAATGATATATTGCTAATATTTCAATTATTTTTTTTATTATAAACAAATAGATGCATGCATTTCATTAAAGATATTGTTTCTATTTTTTTAATTAAAATTATTTTAACAAATAAAAAATCGTCGATGGATATAAATATAAAAACTTGTAATAAAATTGAAATTGTTGTTTTAATAAAAGGTTAATAATAAAAAAGATTTAAAAAAATGAAATTGTGTATGTATGGCATATTTTACATAATTAAAATTAATTCTAAATAATACTACTCCTTCTATAAGCCTGTGCTTACTACAATATATTTTGTTGTTATGTCAATTATGTCATATTGCTTAATACTTAAACAATTTATTTTAATGAACCAGAATAAGAAGAGTATTATAATAATATTATTCAACTATCCAATTAGCTTTTTGACAAAATATAAGATAATACATTTATAAATTAATGCAGTGGAAAAAAATAGAAAGTGATTTAATTGTTTGGTTGATAATAAAGATAGGATATAAAAACAAAAAACCTATACAAACGAAAAATAAATACTTGAAAATAATGGCGAACATATTTTATATAGACATTCTGACATTGTATATAATTTAAATAAATAAAAAGCTAATATATTGTCTGCAAGTACAATATTAAATAATTCTAAGCGAAGTGAGGAATGTATTTTTTACTTTATTTTCTATAGTCCGTTCAGCAGTTACCAGGCTAGGCGTTTTAAGCTGTTTAAAAATCCTTTTGATTTAATTGCAACGATAAACTTGCTGTGTAGTGTTTTTTACGGAGGATGTAGGATATAAATTGGAAATTGGTTACACTCCGTAGATCAAATAGATAAGAATTGTGCGGATAACCCCGGATGTCAAATTTAGACTTACTAATGACATTTTTATCTGTGTACCTAAGGATATAACCTTAGATAAATGATGAAATTGATTGCCCTGTTATATTGAGTATTGACGTTTATTCGATTAAAAAATACTTTTATCAACTCAATAGGCACTCTCTCAATCCTCTTATAAATATTTTTGTGTTTTTTTTATTATGGGAGAATCGTGCACAGTAGTTTTACAATATTGAATATTGTATAGTTTATATTTTACTTTAAATTTACGTAATCCGTTGAACATTTATTATTTTAACAATTGAACACTGTAATAGCCAATAGCACACCACTATTGTGAAATGTACCAAATTTAAGAAAACTGGCCAAAGACACAATTACAAAAGATTTATGAATACGATATTTATTTGTTTGTTATTTCGGTATAAATAAATAAACAAACAAGTTAGGAAAGCTCACTCCATAATGTACATTATCGTAAAAAAAAAATATGACACTCTGCAAATGTGTTAAATTTAAATTTAAATTTTTTTATTATCCGTAAATTTTGTACATAAATTGTGTATGGAATTATAATTTATTGTGCTGTATTACAATACGTTTTGAAACAAGGAATTTAACAAGGTATCAACAATTGTAACTATGTACTGACAATAAAAAAATAAATAAATAAAAATCAACAATATAGGAATTTAACAAGGTATCAACAATCATAATTTTTTACCTACCGGTAACTAAAGGTCGGACACAAGGGGGAATAAGGAAGTGTAAAGTGTTTTAAACATATGGTCAGAAACCTAATTCAAATATTTTTAAACACCTTAAACTATTTATTATTTCAAATTTAAGTCGAAATAATTTATTTCAACTAACATAATAGTTAATTTCTAATAGTACCTAGTTTAAATAGCTTATAATAGATATTCATAAAAATGGAGGAATACGTTTAACTCGTTGAAGTATCCGATTAGAATCGTTTTTCTTATGCAATGATTGAACAAAACCATTACAGTGATATACTTAATGACGTGTTACATTCAAAATCTATTATACAGCAAGCGATTTTCCTGGTTTTTTATTTCAATGCGATTGATCACTGCTTTTAAATTTAAATTGACAGCACTCCTCTAAGACATACCTATCTATAACTGCACAGTGACCTAATCAAAACAACCAGTGGCCCAGCTATATCTGACATAATATTGCGAATATTATACCTTTCATATGCAAATTGGGTCCGACTTTTCTTTTACGTTCACAAAAAACAACTTTATTTCCCATCGTAAAAACGTTGTGTTTGTAACAGATATAAAAACTCAAAAGAACCAATATGATCGCAAAATTAATAATAATAATAAATAAATAAAAACACGCAGTCAATAATATGAATAGGTATCGCTACCGACCGTTCGTGAAAGTTCGTACGTTCAGTAAATATTATTAGTCGTATTGTTGTTTGGTAATTTTTTGTTTTCGTATGCAAACTTATCACATTTATATTATTATAAACGCCTTTGAAAATTTCACGTGAATATATCATTATTATTATTATCATTATTATTATTACTATTACTATTATTATATAAACACAATAAATGTCAGAGAGTCGGACAAAATATTCTGTCAAAAGCAATTCTGGAATCAAAATCCAATTTTCCCGGTAACGGTTCCAGACGCTTTCCGTCCCCATGGAAACTAGTCAGGCGTTTTATACATTGATGCAACAAAAAAGGTATTTTCGGAAACAACAGGCGTTTTTGGCACGCGCCACCAGCTACGCCACTCTCGGCAAACGGGCAGGACGCGCCGTAACTAGTGAAACGGCAACTGCGTTCGCGTCTACTTGTTGATTTTATCTACCACCTGCAGCACAATATACTTCTAATTTTTTTCTCCCTCTTTCATTACTTCTCGCACGCTCGAAGATCCAACGCAACGCATTTCGAACTAGAGAGTTCGTCTCGTCGACACCGTTTCGATTACCGAAACACACGATTACTATTACACTACAGGTAACTCGAATGTTGATAAGTAATAATAATATTTAAGTATAATTTATTGGCCGGCCGATTTTATTGGAATACATTGTTGGACGACCAAACGTCTTACTCAGACACAATGCATGTTATAATGTTGTTATTATTATTTTTTAAATGTTTTATATTAATTACCAAAGTACATAGTATATTATCGTACTTTTATTTTATTTCGTTACCCGTTTCAAAAATACATACTGAATGTAATAATATAACAACAGGTATTTCGTAATATGTATTTAAACCGTTAACTGCACTATTTTATTATATTACGAGTAAATTTATTTCCTGTACTGATCACTGATCTATCAACCAAAGTGTGTAATCAGTTCAACATATTAAATCGGTGAATTTATAATTGTAGAACTTATTTAACTTATATTATTATAATAATATATGTATTATAATATGCATGGGCATTTTGTAAAAATCAAATTATTTTTGCCACTATTAGTAAATATATTATGTTACATATTTAAATATCATAATCATGAATATTATTGGTAATGGATTCATTTATAATGCCTAAATGCTTATTTAAAAAAAAGCAATTAATATAATATAAAATTGCATAACTATAAACCTAAAATGTTTCTAATACTGTCTTCAGTATTTATTTATTTTTATGTTTAATAAAGAAAAAAGATTTTTTATTATTATTTATGCACCACGGTTTAATTTAAACTACATATTATATTAAATAAAATGAACGAAAATATTCAAGTTAATTTAATTTAATAATATAATATATAATAATAATAAAATTATGCAATAAAATCCAGGAGATGGTTATTTTGGAAAATCTTCACTTACTGTATAATCATAATGAAGTTTATTTTTCATAAAAAATATTTATTTAAAATTATTGTTCAGATAAAAAAATTAATAGTTTGATACACAAGGTAAATTTATATATTTTAATAATTAGTACTTGAAAAAAAAAATTAAAATATTTTGTCAACTCAACAATTTGAAATAAATTAGTTGAACAATTTATAAAGTTACTATTTTCATGAATTCCATTTGTTAACTTAATTTAACATAAAAAAAATAACCGAATAGGTTTTTATTCTAAATATAGGATATAAATCAGTTACTTGATTAGAATTATGGTTAAGTTAATATGCTCCACTTTATACCTATATTATTATTGTGAAAATCAACAATGTACCTAGTATAATAAAATAAATATAGAATAAATTTAAATGGACTTGTTTAGTAACTTGTACTTGAGGAAATTCAAAACTGATAGTAACATATCAAATTTGGGCTACTTTGCTCTAGTATGTAGTAGTTTTCGTGTATTTCGTCAATGAGCACTGTGCCTCTGTGCCTAGAGAGTTCAATGTAATGTATGCGTTAGAATTTAAATTGTTATTCAATATACGTACAAGTAAAGGAGATGAAGGGATTTACATCTAATTCTATGGACAGTTTATGTTTTATACTTATATAATTTCTACTTGTAAGGTATAGTATTTTTTAATTCGGTAGGTTGAACAAATGTTTGCCAAAAATATCGCACATAACTTAAGACGTAAATACAAACCGACGTACCGTAGATTGGTATGAATACGATCATAGTATAAATCGCTTAAACTTAGTCTAAATGTTTTAAATATTTCATTCTTGACTGAAAGTTATAATAAACGTAATAATGACATCAAAATATCAAATCTCAATGTTTAATATTTTTTGAATTACAACAAAATAACCAAAATAGTTTGACGAAAAATCGTTATTTCTATAGCAGTTATAGAATTTGAAATTTTGAATATCGGATTTCGGAACTTCAGTCGTTTATAAAAATTAAGAATATATTTTCTATATTTTTATTTTACACTGATGTAAGAAAACTTAAAGAAAAACTTTGTCCTTTATTTTCAAGCGTTTTGCGCAAGGAACAAATATGAGATAAACATAATTCAACTTGAAAAAAAAATTGAGAACATTTCAATCAGCTATATAAAGCTTAAAAAAGATTCTAAAAAAAATGCTATAATATGAGTATTTCCTATTTAGTGAATTTTTCAAGTATGTTTACGAATATTATTTACTGGATTATAATTTATAAGTATAGAAAAAAAAACAATTTAACCATTTTTCCACTTGTTGTTGGTTTTTCCTAGTTATTAAGAAAAGTAATATAATATTTATATTAATTATTCCGGTTTTTCTGGTTTTTCCTATTCGAGTATTTTTTACCTAAACATAGTTTACTAACACTGTCAAATACATCTGAGTAATTCTAGATATTGATACGTTTTGAAATTATACAATATTTAAGTTTGTATTAATTATTTTACAATAAACTATTTAAGCGTTATAGTTTTTATTTGTTCGTTTCCCCAAACTTTATAAGCAGTTTTAAATTTACTTTAAACTATATTTTGTTTGCGGTGTACATAAAGTAATTAATTAACGTAGTTACCTACCAATATATTGTAGTAAGTAGGTACGTAGTTTATTTAATCCGTTTGGATAAATTATTACGTACACATCGTACAGATAATGTTTATTAGTAAGCGTCTGAGTGATGTTCTTCCTGGGCATATTACATAACGGATATTGATAATACAAGTACCTACCTATGTGGCTTTATCTGATTAAATTTACAGAAATAGCTTCAAACTTCAAAGGATTGCAGACAATCTATCTATCATGCACTGATCAAAAATGAACGTGAAGATAATATTGTCATCTATAATATTAGATCTATAATTAGTTCCTGGTAGTAGGTATCTAATGGATAATAAAAAAATGTTTACTAAAAATCGTAATAGGTGTCAGACATAAAATAATGACAATAATAATAATCGTTATCAACAAATACAATTATTACAATGTGTATGTAAAATATTAAGTATAGAATAGCTAGATATTATAACATAGCCACATAAGTACGTCATTTTTATGACCTACATCACATTTATAATAAATGCATTTTTTAAAAATACCAATACAATATATACAGTGACATAACTATATTAAATTTCCTATAATCTTAAATCTTAATACATTATATCAAAATTACCAAAAAATGAATTGACACTCTTCTCACAACAATCGTCCAATTTTAATTAACGTTTGGGTCCTTTGTCATTATGTTAAAACTCATTTGAACTCAAGTAATCAACAGTCAACATAATTGACACATCACGGTTGAATAAAATGAAGAAAATAATCTGTTTTATTTACTTATGGCTTACAGAAATCTCTGAAGAATTATATAATATTATGTCATTAAATTTTATTATTATTGTATTTACCTTATCGTAACTATTGTTACTTATAATTTGTCTGTAATATCAAATGTGTCTATAGCTATATTACATTATTACTTAATACTTTTAATCTATATATATATTATACCTATAATTTAGGTTACAATTTATAAGTTTTAATTAATAATATAAGTATAATATTAATATAATATTACTATTTACCAGTAGAGTTAAAAATGAATAACAAAAAAATATTAAATATTAAATTCAATTTATAAGTATATACCTAATCTTTTACTATATTGTATTTTATTATACGTATGAAACATATTTTTTGATACTAATAAAATATAATATAATAGTAATAATAATATACTTAAAGTACAAACAAAATTATGAAAACATTTTTTTTTTTTTATATGCATATTGTATATTGTATATAACATAATATAATCAGTTTAAAGTTAAATCATTTTGCGTGCGCGTAACTGACGTATTAATGGAAAACAGTCAATATGAAAAAAATAGATAAAAAAAACATGAAATATAATGTAACGTAAAATTTAATGCAATTTCTGTCATATTTTTCATTTTTCATTTTTTATAATGTATAGGTGTGTATATATTTATTTTTACATCAAACTGAAGTATAGTTAGCTAAAATATTTGTCAAAGGCTACAGGTGAAATATATTAAAGAAATAAATAAAGTCAAAGAGAGAAAATATATCGAAACGTACCCTACAAAGGTCTGTCAATTATGTTTCAAATTAATGGAATACCTTTTGAAACAGGGTAAACAGGGATGGGAATCTAGTACCCATAGGTACTTATACTGTAGCTAGTTCTGATTATTTACATATTTTTTTCCTCAAGATTTTATTTTTTAAGTCAATATTATTTGTCTCTTAATGATATTTCAGGGTACCGAGTATAACATTATGTACATTTATAAATCAAATTTTTTACTTACAAATTATTTTAAAGTGCATTATTTAACAATATATATATAATATCCACCCTCAATTTCGAAAATACTTAAATTTACGGTGTTTTACCATTTCTTATTTTGCTTGACATAATATTGAATCAATGTTTTTCTTATGGTGTATTTTTGAAAGCAGGCATTTTAAAATACGCTTTAGAAAAATAAAGTGCGGGATAGATATAATTTAAAGGTCCAATTATGGTTGGTATTTACAATCCGACAACAACGAAAAGTTGTAACATACAGACAACAATTATTATAACAATGACAATAAGCTAAACTCTATATATATTATATTATGTTGTTAATCGAGAATCGAAATGTTGCCCGCCAACATTGCTTTTGATCTATATATAATCACATTTTTAATTACTATACCAATCGGCCGTCGTATCAACAACGTGACGTATCTGTACATTTTTTTCTTGTATTTAATTGACTAGTTTGATTATTTTACGCCCTTAATAAAAGAATACTTTTGCATATATTGTTAAATATTCATATATTATGTATGTCAAACAATTAATATATTATTCTATTATATCCGTTGGTCATATAGTTATTATCATGAAAAATAATTGTAACGTTTTACTCTATAGTAAATAGTTAATACAATAAAATAATATTGAATTTTTTTTTCACAACTTTTGTTTTATTTTTATTATTTGTGTATTTTATTTGTCAAGTATGGTAAATTAAGTAGTTGTTATAAGTCACAGACGTTTAAAAAAAAAAAAACCAATAAAAACCAATAACTCCAATCATTATTTATTTTGCTATTATTACCTTTTAGTTTCCACGAGCTTAATGGTTATAAAACCAAGAAACTTATTGTAACTGTATTAATGACGGGTCATAAATAATCCTACGAAATTTCCAAAATCATTGATGATTAAGTTGTATTAATAATCGTTAAAACTTAAAACCAATTAGGCAATTTATTTAAGCCAATATACAGCGCGCAGATTTAATATTGATTAGGTATATATTCTCAACGGATGTTTTGTATTTAAGCTAAATTGTATCGAACATTATTGAATCTTTAATGGGTATTATACTATTATTCCAGTTATTTTAAATTGCACATTTCATGATTTCTTTTCCGGTTTAGTATGAATTATATATTGGCAATTTTAAATTCATAAAAATATAATGAATATGCTTGTATGAATCCAATATCCATACACATTTTACAGTATAATTAATAATAATAAAAAAATACATATAGTTTACAGATTTTTAATTTAATTGAAATATTTATTTATTAGTTATCCTATAAATAATAGCAATCGATACTATATATGTTTTTTAAGTCATCTATAAGAATTTTCTTATTTCTAGTGTTTCAAGAGAATTTAAAAATAAAATTACAGTCTAAAATGCTTGCAAAAATGAATACACAAAATATATTTGCTTTATCAATTTATTTATTTATGTAGAAAATTAATTAGTTTCGTTATCTATGCCTACATAAATTTTTCAATATTTTATTATTTTATAGTCCAAGCAGAGTGAGTGAGTGTACCATTTAGTATTGGTTTTACAGTTATATGCTTTTATACTTCAGAAAAACGAGTTTTAGAATAGAAAAAAGCTTCATAAGTTTGTAAAGCTTGTTATCGACTTTACTGATTAAAAAATTATCACATTTAATAATTTTACAATAATATTAAAATTATTAGAAAAGTTGAAATAAAATTATACAATAGTCAAGTTACTGGATTTAATGATTCTTTAGCTACCTATATATTAAAAACATTGTAATAATCTTCGCAAATATATAAAGTACGTTGTTAATTATATATTATAATATTTTAGAGTAGGTAGTTGTTGAATTGGAAACATATACACATTTCATTAATTACTTAAGAAATAATTATGTTTTCAATTTATTATATGTGCAATATTCATATGACTAACTTTTTCCTTAAATTAATAATTTCAATTTTAAAATACATGTGATATCATAAGTTAAAATGTTGAAAGTTTTCTTCCATAGTAAAGTTTGCTTTACAGAAACGCATAGAATGGATTAAAGTCACATTGGAAACTTTATTCAGATAGAAGGTAATAAATGACCTAATACATGACTGGTTTGAGAAAAATGCAGTCTTCCAATTTGCGTGAACGATATGACTGTTAATTATATTTGACTTGCAAAAAATATATGAGAAAACTCTTGACTTTTAATATTTCATTCATTTTCAAATAAAATTATTTATTCTGCTATTGAAACTTATTTACTAACATTGTAAAACAGGGTTGATTAATGTAACAACACACAATAACAATTATAGGGTATAGAATATAGGTAGGTATATCATTTGAAAATAATGTTATATATTTTAAAATATAAGTTCATATTGTATCAATAAAAATTATAGTTTATTGATTTATTTTGTTATTTAATTTCTACAAATAGCAGAACTAAATTATAAATTAGTGTTATCCATATTATGATTATTAAATGATATGAGCTAAACCACGTTGAGTTTTAGAAGTAAGCTGGATATACTAAGAAAAACCTTAGAGTAGAGCACTTGTTTTGCAGTTGAGCACCTTGGCCACAGGATAGTAATAGTTAGATTGGATGTAAGTATTTTTATTAAATGTGTCCATCTTTTTACAATTTTACAATAAAAATATTACAAATAATACATAGAGAAAATATCTTTTTTATTAGTTGTCTGGTTCACTGGTACAAGAAGCATCGTTGTCGTCTAGGAAGATACTTTGATTTGGCTCAATCTAGGTTATTCTTGAGAGATTTTTCACCGATTTTGAAATAGGGAGCTGTTTCAGTTTTATTTAGTCTGTCGTGAAAGTTTTTAAATTGATTTGTTATCCATGTTGATAGGTAGGGTAATCCCGTTTCGTTGTGTTTATTTCACACGAACAGAGGAGTTTTTAATGTTATTCTCAAGAATTTATTTTGGAGAGTTTTTAGTTTTTAATTTTTGTTTGGGACGCAACATCTCATACTAGGCATATGTACATTAGAATTTAGATGTGATCTTATAATTTCCATATGTATAGCAATAGAGAACATTTTACGTGAGGGGTTAAGCTGTGATTTAATAAGGGGTATAGCCGTATAGGCTTTTCTTCTTTGTATATCCTTGGTTAAGTTGTTTGATAATGGATTTTACAAGTTAGTTTTTTGTCTAGAATTGTTTATATGTTTCAAATTTTTTGGAGCTTTTAATATTTGAAAACTTAAGGAAGGCTAAAAACAATAACATCGTACAATCAAAAAAAAAAATATATCAGTCTTAACTAAAAACGAAAAATTATCAATTGTTTAGATTTTTCAATATTGGTTGCCACATAACAAGTAACAGCCTGTAGTTATAAATTTATTATCTATAGCTTAGGTATAAGTGTTTAATTTTGAATTCAAATTTCCAGTCCAAGTAATAAAAATTGTAAATTTAAAAAAAAAGTATTTAATTTCAACAAAACCTTAAAATTAAAATATAAATTGTTTGTATTTTTTGATTATAAGTTTTATTAAAATAACTAGTACCACAAAAATGAATAAGATTGGACAACATTTTTAAACCTTAAAATGCCTTATTCTGTTTTTCAAATTTAATTGGTGGATAAGGAAAAAATCGAAATTTTAAAAATGTTATGCATACGTTTAATACTAAATACGTTTGAAAAATAATTATAATTTCCATTTACAATGAGAATAAACTACCAGCTTGTTTCAATTTTACGCTTGTGAACCAATGGTTCACCAACTACTATAGGTATGAAAATAAACTTACCAACCAATATTTTGAAGTAACAGATTCATTTTTGGGTCCATAGAAAAGAAATGCAAATAATTTTAAAGCCAATATTTTTATAAATGCTAGCATAAATATTATAAATACTATGCATTTATTATTTGCTGATAAGTAGGGCTAGGATTTATATGCATTGATATGTTTTTTTTGCAACTTCTGATTACTTATTTTGAAGTATTGTCCACGAATTAGCTCTTGCTGAGGTAAATGGTGGTATTTTTATTTGTCATATTTTTGCATATTTTGGATAAAATGTATATTTTTGCATATTTTGAACAAAATGAATATTTTTATACATTTTGACTACAAAAACACAAAAAGTGCATGTTTTATAGTATATTTTCATTACAATTCATTTTACCGCAGTACAAAAATACCCAAATGTAATTTTATCTTATTTTATCTTACTGTCACATACTACCTAAACACCAAATCTAAACTTGGGCAAAACAAAGGACCGATCGCTGAAAAAATCGACAAAAAATATAAAAATGTGTTAGAAAAAAAATAACGGGCTAAAATCTATGTCTACGATACGTAATATTTTAAATTGTAACAATGTAGATGAAGATTTTTCAAACCTGTAACAAATAACAACTAATTTTTCAAATTTTTCAAATCTTTTTCAAATCTAAATCCTAGGGAAGTTACAAAATTTAGATATGCAAAAATTACATCATGTAATGTCAAACGGAGGTTTAGCAAATATAAAAACATACTAAGGTGAAACAGAAGATCGTTCATTTTTGAAAATTTAAAACATCATGTAATTGTTTCATGTAATTCATTTGAGTAGCTTTATCAATTTTATATCAATTAATATTTTAGAGATTTTATGATTTTAGAATTTTTTTATATTTTGAGTGTTTAACATATTTATTTTTATTAATTGGTATTTAAAAACAATTTATAGAAAATGTTTTTTTTTTAAATAATGTTTATTTGGATTATTTAAGCATATTTTTATTGCATATTTTTGCATATTTTTAATAAACCAAATGCATATTTAATCATTTTTTATTGCATATAAATCCTAGCCCTACTGATAAAATATATTTGCTGAATGGGTATCAATATGTTGGCCATATTTATTGGAATATGGAATTATTTTTTTTATTAATAATGCAATTTTTTAATTTAACCAATTATTATTTTTGTAATTTTCCTTTTAATGAATATTGATTGAAAAATATCTATGGACTATTGTAATATAATATTAATAAGTACTTACCGTATAATTGGTTTTATGTCTGCAAAATTTAATATTGGATGATTATTTATTTATAATTTTAACAAATCCACATAATATTGATTTTATATTGTTTTTAGTTTACACTTTCATATAATTTGTGCATGGAAACATCAACATAGAAATGAAAATATGAAAATAAGGTTTAAATTAATTAAACGTTTGTTTTATCGAATAACAACCAAAACTTAATTATTTTCAAGTTTAACCTACCTATCCTACCTATTATTTATATTTCAATTTAATTTATATACATTCTTCAAATTTAATATAAAAGAATTTATAAAAATACGATATCTTATTCTAATATTTATTTAAAATTAGTGTAATAGTATCTATATTATATATATATATAGTATCTCATGTTATATGATACTGCACACATATAGGTTCATATATAGAATCTATGGGGGAAGTAATGCTAACGCAGTCCCATCCCTCAGTTTCAATACGACACGAAAAATAGGATCTATAGTTATTTATTGAACTTTAAGACATTACATTTTATCAGTTATTTTTAATCTTGTTTATATTAGTTAGTTCGTCAATCTTAAAAACTGTTTTAATACATCAGCTGTAGGTATATGATTAAAAAAAATATTTATATTGTAATTATGAATTATAATTATTATTATTATTAATTATATTAACCGTAGTTATTTCTATATGTTAAAAAGCAATAAGATTAAAAATACATACATTTTTAAAACTGTTATTAAAAACATATTTAAATTTGAAAACCACATATAAACATATTAAATAAGTTATGCACAAAAGAAGTATAACTAATTTATCATCATTAGACAATTTTGTTTTCATAATACTATTACAACTATGTGTTGCAATATTTCTCAAGTCAGATACCGTTTAACTTTTAAGTAAAGTAGAGTTTTGAATAAAACTATTGACGATAGTTATATGAATATGGAGGAATATTGTTGAGAACATTTGAAAATATTCCAATAGTTTGAATTTATTTTTTTCATATACATAGTTACAAATGAAGTACCTATCTACTTCAATTATTTGAAATTTCCCACAGCGAACCAAAACTTAAAAGGAAAAGTAATTATTTTATTATTAAAATGTTCTTTATAACCTGAAGTTTTATAAAAATGAAAAAGCTGAGGCCGGAAACTATGATTGTTAAAAAAATAGCAAAGGCCAGTTTTAATACAGTTTAAAAAAAAATTAAATGGGAATTTTTGAACACTACATTTATGTTGATATACCAATAGAAAATCGACTTTGGGTTGTAAACAATTATTGTTATTTGAGTTTATGGATTAACTTGCTTCAAAAGCACATACGTCATCAAAAGGAAATAATTACGTCTAATATTCAAACCTCGGATTCAAATTTCAATCAACTGCAGTATACAAAGCAGATATCATATAATGAAAAATTGTCACCAGACTTAAAGCATATCTTTTTTACAACCCGAGTCTTGTCGTAATTAAGTAGCCAAAAATATTAAAGACATATTTTTGTTTAAAAATTATTTACATAGTTGTATATATGGGTATTTATGTATTATATTATGATAAAAAGGTGATTCCAGTATTCAACACTTATTGGTGTATTGATTAAAGGGTACCAGAAAATAATATTTCATAGATAAATAATTAGATATACAGAATCTCATATAACAATAATTATTATTATTATAACTAATATTGCATGATGAAGATGATTACTTCTACTGAGAAACCTCTTCACTACTTTATTTTTATGTCATTATTTATTATTATATTATAAATTAGGCTTATTGTTCAGCTCCTACACCAAAAGGCCTAATCAATTTTGTTAAAAAATAAGTATTCATAGTTTTGATGGCAATATTTAACAAATGTGTGGATGGATGCATATATGACGTAAATGATCAAGTATCTACAATATTTATAAACGGGATTTCTCAGAAATTGTTTTGAATTTCACAAATACCATATAAATAATGTAATTTAAAAAATGTAATATCTTAAGTGTTTGAGATTATAAGGTTATGTTGGTATTAAAATTTGATAAGTACTTAACAAATACTTAAAGCAATAAATTAAAAAATATCTATAATATTCAAAATCCAAAATAATTACTGAATAGTATAAAGTATTTTTTTCCAAAAAACATCAATGGGAATTATGGGAATTTTATTAATATGTATATACGGTATATCATAACAATTTCCAATAAATGTAAGCCATTAAGTTAATTAATTAATTATTCAATACTGAAGACTTTTTATTTCTAAATTAATATTTATATTGGTGCATAAAAGTTAAAACTATGTTACTATTATTATTGAATTTAGGTAAATGTGCGTGTGTGAATAACGACTATTAAAATATAATAAAGAAGTATTTTAATTTTAACTTTTAAGTATTCATAGATAAAAAAGCTTTTAAGTTTAACTGACAATTCTTTTAAAATAAATTATCATTCTTTGTGCTTATTTCATACATTTTAAAATCAATATTTTGTTTTTAAAAAAAAACTTTAGCAAAAACAAAATAATTATAGTTATGCTTATAATATAATATGTGTATTCAAATTATTTAGTAAAAGTACAGTGTCTTAATATTATATATCAAAGAAAGATATTTTAAAACAATTATGAAAGAACTCATATTTTCATTGTTTTTTCAAATAACTTTTAAAAATAAAAATAATATTATAACAATACAGTTTTTGTGTATATTATATTAACTAGGTAATTCGATGTGCGTTTTAATAATATGTAAAAAAACACCGAATTAAAATGTTATTTTCATATAACTAGTATATTACCTAGTATAATTTTAATAAATGCAAAGTTATATTATATTAATCAGTTATCATTAAGTATCAACAAATATATACATTTAGGGAAATTTGAATTTAAAACTAAGTTTATTTCAGATAGCAGAGAAGAATCATTAAAAAATTGTAAAAATGCACAATTTAGCTCATAATGTTCCAGTGTTGAACTCGCCATCGTCGTTTGTGTATAATCAATTCGGAACTTATGGTACAACGTATAATCAAGTTTGTCAGGTATGTGCTTGTAATTGTGTAATTATATTTTATATTTTTAAAATAATAAAATTAATATTATTGGACATATATGAATTCGACATTATACTATTTTCTCACTGCTCAATTGGTAGTTATACTACATTATAGTGTATAGTATATTAATTTCGTTAAAGTTAATAATTTCGGCGAATACTGTTTCAGTATTGGTTGTAAGTTTTAAATAACTTACTAGATGAACATACTAGGCATATCTGCCATGCTACAAGATTCCATACATTTTTAGTATTTCTATACTCTTATTTTTACAATTATTAGGTACCAATATGTAAAAGGAACAATTTATTTTTTTAAACAAAATTTAGAAAATAAATAAATAAAATTAAATATTATCCACTTTAAAAGTATTAATTCAATTAATTTTTATTAACGAATAACGGAATAAATATTACTGTATGCAATTATATTCATTGTGCTCTATACTCAGTCATATCTGTATATAGATATTTTGATATTGACTGTTAAAAAATTGATATTATTTGTTGTTAAATTGAGCTAAATCAAATAAAATTTTCATTTTTTTAAAAATCAACCTAAAAAAATAGTTGTTCATTTTAAAATTGAATTCTAAATCAAAGCACTTTAAAATGGAATAGGTATATAAATATAGTATACAACTTCAATCAAGACTGAATCTGTAAAATCAGTTGTCTCTATCTTGCACATGCACAGCCGCAGTGGCGGCGTGATAGAGTTTTTGTGATACATTTGCCTCACAGCTAAAAGGGGTGGTGGGTTGGTAGGTACCTGTGTGGCAGTACTGAAAAAATATTGAGTACTTTTTATGATGACACAACGTAATAAATAAATATATAAATAGTCTTTGTGCAAATTAAATAGGTGGGTCATGTGTACTGACTAACGTTTTCTTGCCTCACTGTCGAAAAATTTCGCGCCACCACTGTGCACGATTCATGGACACTTCCCCGTCTGCCATATCCCCGTAGCCACTTCTCCGTAAGACATTTCCCCGTCCATATTATATTATTTATATATTATAATGAATTTTAAAAAAATGTAATTCATAATTTATTGATCACGTAAATATAACATAATATACATTGTAATTTTATTATCTCTTTACCTATTTATTATAAATAATTATAATTGTCGAGCTGTAATAGTAATAATAGATATAATGAATTTAAAAAAAATATAAAACAATGTAATCTATGGATCACGTAAATTATATAATATATAAATAACAAAATTAATTTAAAAAAATATAAAAATTACCGTTGTTTTAATTAATTTTGTAGCTCTAAATTTTGAGCGATTCCAATTAAGTACTCATCCAGATCACGTTCGTCATAATATGTAGATATATGTATATATAAATAATATACTATGGACGGGGAAATGTCGTACGGGGAAACGTATTGGACGGGGAAATGTCTTACGGGGAAGTGGCTACGGGGAAATGTCTGACGGGGAAATAGCAGACGGGGAAGTGACCCGATACCGAGCACATACATACAGCACAGCGGTAGGTATAATAAAAACCACCCATCGTACTTTATGAAGTGTGATTACTTGGTTAAAATTATGATATTACTATACTAATCATAGTACAAAAATTAAGAAAAACAAAATTGTAAACGATTTCCCGGCATTTTTTAGATTCTGAGCGGAGATATGAATGTATTGGTTTTATAATGATGTGTGTGTGTGTTTTTTTTTTGTGTCTGTCATCACTTTTTAGGATTGTAAAAATGCTTAAATTTTTTCAAAAGTATCTTTTCTGAGAGGAAAGTGAATTTAATTGCTACTTTGGGGGTCAAAAGTAAAAAATAAATAGTTGAATGAGTTATTAAGTTAAATAGTTTTCAAAAGCGTTGGGAAAAACAAAAGAAAAATTAAGGAAAAACGGGAATTTCTACGCATTTTTGGTTTTCGACGATATCGATTTTAATTTTTTGTGTAACTAAATAAAATAACCGTAGATACCTAACATTTTCACTGTATGTTTATATTAGAATTTTCTATACACGATAACATTTTCAAAATATTTTAATTTGTTGTGAACTGTTTACGGACATATTCAGTTTTCAATATTTTTAGTTTTTTTTCTATGAATGTCAATCAAATTTTATTTGTTGGGTTAAAAAGCTTGAAAATTTAATACAAGTCTCTTAAAATATTGTTACAATGACAGTCAAAAAATATTAAAAATCCATAGTCGCACATTTGTTTATAAGCATTTAAAGTTCGAATTTTGACAAAATGTATCAAACTTAAAATTGAAAACTGATTTTGTAGTAAAATATGTATCAAATATTTAACTTTTATAGGTAGCTAAAGTTTGAAAACTTAAATCAAGGTTTCACATAAATAGATAAATAAATTACTTTATTCACAATAGTATCATCAAATATACTTTGTTATATATTATAGGCTGACTGACCGTCTTCGCTCAGAATCGTTTTTTGTATACAATGATATTATATCATTGAGTTTAAATTTAACAACGTCCATTTCAGTGATTCACTTGTAACCTACTGTACAGCAGAGTGACATCCACTTGTCCACCTTTTTTTTAATAATTAAACTTCAAAATGTCGAAAAAGAAGTGATTTATAAATTTTAATATTTTAAGAACATATGAATATAGTAAAAATATAGCGTTTATTATTATATTAATATTATCTCAACATCAATCGTGTAATCACAATATCCATGAAATATACATATATATTATGGACAGCAATGATTTTCAGTTTAAACTGTACTCCACGTCAATAAGACGGAATCAATTTGTGATTTAACTTACTTTTGTATTCACATCTTGACTACCGAGTAAAAAATAAATTAATATAATAATAAATTAAGACAAATATAATATGACGTATTAGAGTAAATTTTCATGATATATTTAAAACATAAAATAAATTGTTTATATTTTATGACGTATCTAATGCAATAAGTTTTTTTTGTAAACAGTCCTCATTAATAGCGACAGTCCAACCGCCACCGTCGGTGTCTACTTATATTAACTCGATGGTTACCGCTCAAACAATTACAACACCAGTCGTTTCCTCAATCAACAGTAAGCATTCATGTTCTTCATTTCATGATTGTATAATATTGATTTCCACTTTTTATTACCATTACAGCTCAAATTGTGGATAGTCGCAATGTCTTGTCTAATATACCGTCACCGACCATACCGATGTTTTCAATTAACAGTCGTCCAAACACATCGACCAGAGAACAGCATTCGAATACTAGAGCCACCAATCCAATTTTGTTTAATAATTCATCTATGCAACAGCAGTCATTTTCCACGCGTAAATATTAATTATATTAATCATTTTTTTTTTCAAACCATATCAACATTTTCAAAATTTAACCATCCAAACAGTTTTTTTAGATAACCAACTTAATTTATTAAGAAATACTTTTTATCAAATTTAAAATATTATCGCTAATCATAGTAAGTTATGTCGTATAATACACCCAGGTAGTTTATTGAGACAAGATAAAGTTGCTATTCTTGACTAATTATCACCGGTATGAAGGTGTCTAATTTTTTAATGTGTGGGTACTTAGTCTATGAAAGGAATAGAAGCCTATGAAACATTTATATCACTATTTCTATCATTCAATAATGAAGAGGTATATATAAAATCATTATTAACAATAAAATTATGATAATGCCTGGTTAGTTTAATAGGATTACCTACAAAATATATTATAATCTGCCTTTCATATGCCTTTCATCCTACATCGTATTGTTTTACTTTATCGCGAATGATGATGTATACTAAAGACGATATTGGCATTTAATTTTCAAATGACGATAACATTTCAAAATATATTTTTTAAAGTACATAATTATCCATCGTGTAAATCTTAAACAAACTATACTAGTCATAAGATATAAAGTTAAAACTTTAATTTTTATTCTATTTAAACTTATATTATCAAATATTATTATGACTTTATGCCCAGCTTTTAATATTTTCTATTTTTTCAAAGAGTTTCTAATTATTTTTAAAACATATATTTGTATATAATCTAATAATCTAATAACTATCATTAGATCGATGCATGGCATTGGTTCTGTAAAGGAAGGATTAAAACAAAATATTGGAGCTTCGTGTTTCAATATTCTAACATAACACGTTAATACCATCATTTGACAAATTTCAAGAAATAGACCATAATATAATTATAAAAATTGCATTATCTTGTCTTAGAATGTAAAATTATTAATAAATATATGAAACTCTCGAAATAGTTCACTCGTTTGGTAAGCCACTGTTTTGCCTTCCGGCTAGTCTTTCGAGTGTCAGTAGGTATTATAAAGATATATCAAATATTAAATTGTAACCGAATAAGGTTGAAGCCAAATGTCTTGGTTTATTTTTTTTTTTAAATGGAGTTGTTTTTGAAGCTTTTTGATTTTGTAGAAAATGTAATGGAACAAACGCTGAATATAGTGAATTTGTTTTTTTAAAGTGTATTTTATTTCACTTTAAACATAATTTGAGTCTTCTTTAATTTTTAGAACTATTAGTAGTTCATTCATCACTCGTAGAATAGTCATAACATACTTTATTCTTGATAGATACAAATCTTTCTTTTCATGTTAAAATCAAAAATTTAGCTTCCAATCTCCAGGACTACAATTTACATTAATAATTTAAAACAAAATTTGACTGATAAATAATTCTAGAGATTCTAAAATTGAGTTAACTCCGATTTATTGGATTATTATACATTTCGAGTTTTGACATTCTACGATTTACTTTTTCATTAGTTCTGTGGATAGACTATCTGACGTGTTAAGCAACCATTTAAAATCCACTCTTTTCGTTGACATCCACAAAATAATAATTGGAAGAGAAGTAAAATATACTCAACGCTTTTGCAGTCAAAATACAATTATATATAATTTGTTTATAGTGGTGGTTCTGAATTATAGGAACTCATGTTTTCGTACATTTTAGTTTTCTCTAATTCATTTTCATTTAGTCAATTCCAATCTTTGCCAATCCATATCATATGTCGGTTGTGGCTTTGAGGGTTGTAAATGGTTACAATATAATATATTTATCTATAGTACATATACGTCGTAAGTAATAAAAATAAAATGAATCTCCCACAATACGTTTGTATAAAACCAATTATTAGATATATAATATACCAAATAATTAATAATGCAAACATAATTTCAAATAGATCATGCTATATTAGCAGAGTCTCTTCAATTATCAATTCCAGCACACCAAAACAGAATAATTTCATCAAACCGAGATCCAACCACGTTTAATAATGTCTCAACACTACACCGTATAGGTATGGTAATCATTTATCATATAATAATAATTATTATTTAGGAATTAATCAATGTAATATCTCGAAAAATAATTGTGTATTGCTATGTAATCACTTCCTACCATTACTATAAATTATTCTATAATTATTTCAGTCCCTTACCAAGCGGTATTTAATCAATTTTCAGCTGCAATGCCAAATACTCCTCGTAAGTTTTCTTTTCTGAATCATATTGTAATACAATTTTAGATTTTAATGTGTTGTTTTAACATTTTTTTTTTAGGCCAAAATATTACTTTCGGACCTGAAGGCAGTAATTTGTTTATCTACCATTTACCACAAGAGTTTAGTGACAACGAACTCACTCATATGTTTATGCCATTCGGTCAAGTGCTGAGCTCAAAAGTGTACATAGATAGGGAAACAAATCAAAGCAAATGTTTCGGTAAGTACATTTCTTCCGAATTATTTTACGAAATAGATCAGTTATTAAAGTTATTGAACATGCGTTTAATTGTTACCAAAGTAAAATGAAAAGATTTACCACATAAATATATTTTTTGAAAAAACAATGATTTAAACCAGTAGATAATCAAAATTTAAAACAATGCATAATTTATTGATTGTTAATTCAAATTTGTTTTAACTTATTATATTAAAAATAAAATGATAATTCACCAAACTGTAAATATGAAATTATACATAAATATTTTAACATATGGTAATATTATTAAAAAAATGTTATGAACTTTTAGAGTTAATATTAAATAACACATTCTCAAAACATTTTTCGCAACAGGTTTTGTATCATTCGATAATCCAACAAGTGCACAAACAGCCATTCAAGTAATGAATGGCTTTCAGATCTGCCAGAAGAGACTAAAAGTACAATTAAAACGCCCAAAGGAAAAAAATTCTACTAGAATTTATTTTTGAACGAGATTGATTTATCAAATTTTAACTATCTTACTTATTTAATTTAATGTATGAAACCAGTCAGTATACCGTAAAATTAATACAACAATATTATTAAATTCTAGAAGGTAAACATTTTTATAAATGTATTAATATGAGCTAAATGCGGGCTTAATTAAAAGAAATACTAATAAATAAATTACAGATTTAAGATTTCATCAGGACTATTAATAACAATTATTTCAAAATATCAACTTAACAAAAGATATCAAATAGGTACACAACAAGTAATTATGTAGGTATATTATACAACTTAATTTTAATCAAGCCGTTTTTATGGTTTCATGCAATTATTGCAAGTGGTAGGTAATGATTCGATTTGTACAGAAACAGAGAAAACTGTTCATAATCATAATATTACTAGTGATGCACTCGGCTTATTTTTAAACAAATAAAAACGAATTTGTTTGTTTACTTACAAAATTTAATTAGTTTGGCTATACTTTATGTCTTATACTAACAGCTACTGAAAAACAAAAATATTAATTCATATAATAACTATATAGGTACGGTACATACCTGTTAAAATGTATTATGTTATAACTAAGAATTACTTACGTTATTCTATAATACTGTATAATGCGATGAAAAATAAAATACTTATTTACTGATGAAACATGACAATAAAATACCTGGATAATACGACAATTACCTAATTAAAATTAAAACAAAAAATATTGTAGTATAAATATTATAAGGTTAAAATAATATGATTTACTATTTGGGATGTTTAAATATTTAATCGTAGAATTTCCTTATGTAGTCAAAGGAAATTTAACTAATTTACCAACCTTAAATAATCCATAAGACAAAATTTACATTTTTTTAAATTTCATGTTTATGCTTATTTTTACATAAATGCGCATGAATTTATTAAAATTAAAATTTGATTCTGGATAAAAAGAGTTTTTTAAAGTATTAAATATTAATACATATATTTGGTGGATGATAAGATTAAAATTATTACTTAATATTTTAGATAATTTTTGTTTAGTTTAATCGATGCAACTCATACGATTTAAACAAAATACTTTTAGTACCTACCTATTCAATTATATAGACATAAGAATTGAGTATATATTAATTTGAATGTACTCATTTGATGTAATTTAAGTTGTATAAAACGTATTTAAAATTATATTAAATTATTATATTTTGTGAGCATCTTACTTATTATAAATAACCGAATATTGAAAAACAATTATAAATTTAAAAATAATAATTTAATAACATTTAAAATATAATCTAATCAATTACCAATACCTAATTAAATTTAAACACCCATATAGGTAATCGATTTAAATATTACCATGAATAAGGCATAATAAATACATAATGTTCTTATAATTGTATATACATTTGAACTTGGTAAACATTAATAATTTAAACGTACTTTTCCGCACATTAAATGTATACACGTTAAACTAAATTAAAATTCAAAGGTGTGTTAGGTTTGAAATTGTAAATAAGTACCTATACTTAAAATAAAATAACATTTTGTTAATTGATTTAACTTATCTCAAAAAAATGCATACTTATCAATTATCGAATGTGAATATTTAGGTATAGGTTGTAATTTGCATTAAATAATATCTTCAGTGTACACTCAAACTTTAAGTACTCAGGTACGTATGTATACTTGTCCAGAAGGCAAACAAAATTTAAAATGTATTTTAATTTGCAGTTATATTTTCCTTATACTGTTGTCAACTTCTAATATTCTATTCATATTTATATATTTTGTAAGTGTCGCTAATGGGTGGCTGCTTGCTCCAAACGTATCAAAATATGTATAACTTATTATGACTGTTTCTCCTGTGAAATACGTCCTAATACTGTACGTTATCTAAATCACATTTACTCATTGTGCTATTGTGTACAGATTGTAAATTTCTTTTAAAAATATAAAATATAAAATATTTATATATTATGGAACACATTAAAATAACTATACAATTTCAGCACATCTACATTAAAATAACACAGTAAATACCTCCTAATGACGTGGATTGATATTTATGAACAACGTATAGATAAACGCCCAGATATGCTCAACATGTCTAATAATCTATAAAAACATTAATTAATATTGAAGATTTTAACTCACAGGGTATCAATTAATTGAATGTGTCAACGTAATATTGTCGCATTTATTTCAATATTTTTCATGTTAATTTATTTTGATTATGAAATATGAATAATTATAATAACGTATAATTTCCACAGCAGTAAACAGTAATTATTTTCTTTATAACTACTTACCTATAAAAAAAGGTCAGAGTAGTTATTCTTCACTTCTCTTATCGTTTATAAATTACTTTAGAGTTTAAAATATACAAGGTACTTTCACTGCACCCCTGACCATTGATTTAGTTGAGGTCTGAAAATGTTAAACGGCCACACGTGCAATAATTTTATGCCATATTGTAAAACTTAAATTAAACTTATACTTTAAAAAAATTTCAATTTTAACTGGTTATTAGTTTCACTAGGTAAACTAAACAATGCTATACAATTCTAAATTCATGCAGCATATTTTAAATCACCATGCTTATAATATAAATACGTGCTTATTGTATATTAAATTTTCAACATTTTTTCTGATCTGGTTTGACGGATTTTTGAAGAAGTAATAAATATATTTCAATGATACTTTTCTTTATTAATTTGAAACTAAGTAATTTAGTATCACTCCAACGTTTAAACTATATTATTCAACTATTGTGTTAAGTGTTGCATTAAAAATTCATAAAAAAAAACTAAGTATTTTAAGGACAATAATATTAATTTTCATAGTTCAAACCAAGATTAATTGTTTAATGTAAAGCAATATAATCACAATAAATAAAGTTATCTACACCTATAATATATTCTTGCCAATAAAGATTTATCACGAATATTTTAAACGAAAATAACATATGATTTAGCCATACTTATAATTTATATTATATATATAATCTATCCCATATTATGATTTGTTGATCATTACATTAATCAACTACCTATTTAATATAAATAGAAATAACAATAGAAATCAATCTATACAAACAAGATTCAAATAACGATATCATAATAATATTATTAAATTCAGTCATATATGCGTATAGGGTATAATATATAATGATATTAAAAATAATAACAAATGTATGATCAAAATAACAGAATATTCAGACAGGCTAATTGTAAATTTGTATAGATAATGATATTTTATTTATTACGTATTTTGCAAACTAAATAAATGTAACTTTTTAAATACGATATATCTATTATGGCATTAGATATAAAAACAATCATAAATAGCCTAACATAAAAAATAAATTTTCTTTGTAATAGTTCATTGTACTCTAATAATAGTTGGATTTTATATTTTTTTTTGTTTATTAAACATAATTTTGGTTTTCTACACATGTGAGAGCTACAAAAAATAACAGACATTGATCTTTTTAACATTCGATAAAATATAATTTATTTAACTTATAAAAAGACAGTAGCACTCATGCCCAAGAACAGTAATAGTTTAAAATAAGAAAATAATATGATATATCTACATATTCAATGTACATCTATACAATTAATATTAAATTCATTATTTTGGTTCCGTATCAAACCATATAGCGTATAAAATATACGTTATTAATCAAAATTAAGTTATGACGAATAAGTTATTAAAAGTTGTTATTAAGTTTAAAATATACTGATCATATAAGTAAACAAATTTAACGATATGTTTTTAAGCATTATAAAATTAATATAATATAATATTTATTAACTGACCTAATTAAGGGTTAGTGTCTTCAATTTAATGTTAGGTAAATAATAAATAAAGTAAAGATAAATCATAAAGTCTAAAAAAAATAAATAAAATTTATAGTGTGGATTATGCACACGTTATTTGTTGTTCACTGGATTAAATTATAATAAATAAAAAAATAATACAAATTAATTAATATAAAATTCTTTAGAGATTAAAAATATTATCTTAAAAAGTTAAAACTTTTTTCTTTTTTAAAGAAATATGCTTCTGACGTTTTCTTGTTCAAAACTATTCATTTATCGATTAGAAATAATTAATTTGCCGGTTTTATTAAATAGAAAACATATTTTTATGCAAATATATGTACCTATGCATATTTTAATTATTCAACTTACTCATAATGGTGAAACTTTATAGTTGAAAAATTGAAAAATAAATAAATATACTGACGTTTACTGATGAGTTGTTCAACCACAAATTGTACTCCATATATACTTCTTATTTTTCTAATATTATTGCAATTATTTGAACCATGATTGGTAGTCTTAGAATTTTTTTCTATTAAATCACTTATTTAAATTATTAAAAATTACTGTAACCATTCCTCGTAGGTTGAATTCTACGTGGCATAATGTATTATTTAATCTTTCCAATTTTAAAAAACAATGTAGGTTTATATTTATTGTTTGGGCGACTATTAACATTTGGGACGTAACTTGTTTTTGTCTTGGCCTGTGTGAGACTTATTATTCAACATTCTATAAAAATATTTAATCTATAAAATATATCAATATCATACATATTTTAAAATATAAACTAAATCTAAACAACAGTCGAGTTTAAACTATTTATAATATATAATCAATTATTTTAAATTGTGAATATTTTTCAATTTAATATTTAAGATATACTTAAAAATAAATAATTATTCTGGTGAAATATGTTATATAATTTACTAATTTGTTGACCATTTTTCATTTATTATATCGTCTTCAATAGTTATGTAACATATATAATATAAAATTAATATTTTCCTGCATAATAAAAAATCATGGTTATAATTTGAGTTTTAAACTTTATTTTATCAATTAAAAAAAACCAGTGATTTTTAGTTGAAAATATTCGATGTCACAGTGTTTGGTGTATTGAAATAATAAACTTCAATATTGTTTTTAAAATGTTTCTATTAAAGAATTTATAAAACAACAAAAAAGTGTAAAAAGAGTTGTAAAATAAATAATGGGTTAAACTTGGTCAATTAGTTGTGAATTTATGAATATGGTGAAAAACTTAATGATCAATTAATTAAATTAAGATTATAAATATTAGAGAACTATAGTTGCATTATTTTATTATAGGAACTAAATACTACTCAACTAGGTTAGGTATATTATTCTCAAATGAAAAATAAAATAATAATATTAGTATTAGTATTCAATTTAACTTGGTTTTTATAACTAAACTATACCTGTTCGAGGTATAGATAAAGTCAATTTAAAAATCATATAAAAACCAAGACTTTAAAATAAAATAAATTAAAATACAGTCCTTTTTTCTGTTGTGTTATAAATTAAATTTTAAGTGAAAAAAATAAAACTGTTTTTTTTTTTTTTTAATCTTTTTTTTTTAACTAGATAATGTCTTCTGTAATATTATATTTTGTATAAAAAAATGTTTACATGCTCAAAACATTTATCTCTATATTATGCTTCTTGTTTATATATCTAAATAGTAAAGCCAATGTAATGATATATCTGGCTATTATATAGGTTAGTTACAAGTTAGGAAAATACCATTATATACATTATACCTACAAGACGCATGTAGCTGCTTTTATATTGTTAATAATTGTGTGAAAAATAATATTTTTATTCTATTCTAGTTACTTAAGTTTTAAATTATATTATTTAGCTTTATTAACCGTATATTATATAATAGTAAATATTATTTTAGTTATCTACATCGATTTGTACCAACTACCAAAGCATTTTTAATATACCTAGAAAGTTTTTTTCATGTTTATTATTTTAACTTGGAAAATACAAAATTATGCATTTTTAAATGTTTTGATTTTCATTAAAGGATTGTATAGTAATTATATAACTTGGTTAGATGAAATAATTTTAAAATGTTGAAAGTATGTAACAAAGACGTGTCCCGGGCGGATTTGGCCTTGCCAATCGGTGTAAGACGTGACTTCTTGATAGATATTGGTAAACACCAAAGAAGCAATATTCATGTAAAATCAAGCTAATAATTTGTTTATCCATTTCCCTTGTGAGAAGAATAGACGAAGGGGAAATCTTCAGACGATGATGGGAAAAAAAAATAAAAAATCAATTGGCCGGCCCTTATAACTAGACTAATATTGGTAAAGCCGATCCAACTTTATGGAGATGCGTCTTGATATATACTGTCAATATTTAATCACAAATAAATTTTGTTTATATAATATAAAGATATATTTTGAGAAAATATAAATGAAAAACGATCCAAACAAACGCGTTTTAAAAAAAAAAAAAACGAATACCACATTATGTAATTATAGTCAGTTATATATAAATTATATATTATATATACCCAGTACCTACCTACATTATATTCTAGTAAACTTATTCTTAAATATTTTATTTGTCATTCTGTATAACATAAATTAATAATTTTACATCTTGATAATGATAATATTTTAGTGGATTTGAAATAAAACTGAATGTGTAAAAATATGTTGAAGCTCATTAATGTTTGTTGTAATATTAAAATAAATATAACCGTTGTGTTATTAAAATGGTTGTGTTGTGAACATACATATTTGCTTTAAATAAAATTATTTATTATTACAGTACACTGCAGTTTTTTATTCTTAATATTTCACCCAAAAATAATTGAACAACAGTATAATATATAAAATTTGTACGTGCCATCAAACGTAAATCTGTTTTGTTGACATTATAGAAAGTGTTTATAAACTCTGATCGGTATAAAAAGACAGAACAACTAAATATTGTCATTTCATTTGTAATTGGTTTTCGTTTCAATAAATCGTCATACTCTAATAAAATATAATTGATTTTTTTTTTCATACGTATATGTACATTATAGGTATATAAAATGAGCTTAATAAGCCATGTACAAAATTTAACTAATTGTGTTTTATTTAATCGTTGTTATGTCCAATGTCCATTGCCATTAATCGAGTAAGTATTATTAATTCATATAATAATTCCAATAATTAACAAAACAAGTTTTTTTAATTAGGCATGCAAAGTTCCTGTTTCTGTAGCAAACGGATATTGTGGCTGTAAATGTGACAATTGTGAATGTGGAGGTTTTGGCGGATGGGGTCGATTGGGGGGTGAATTAAGAAACATTATATTAGAATAAATAACGTAGATATATTTTATTTAAAAAATAAATCCACTCAGACATTAATAAAGAATTGAAGTATAACTACTTATTTAAAAAATTATTTTATCAAATAAATTATGCAATAATAATATAATATATTGGTTCTTTAGAATATACATTGTGTTATATTATCATTATTATTATTTAATGTACCTACTTTAGATGTTGCTAGATAATATTTTAATGATAAAAATGACTATGTACATACTATATTTTTAAAACATTTAATTTTTAAACAATTAATATTAAAAAATATACATACCGTCATTATTATTACAAACATTTTCAGCACGCACTAACCGCTCTGCGTACACTTTCATAGTATATATATTATATTTATCATACGTAAGTGTATATATTTTTACTTTTTATTTTATTATTTTTAACCCAAACGTTTAAACACTTTTGTTCTAACACTTTCGATATAGGTACTTGTAAATAATTATCTTTGTAGAATGTATAAATGATAAAATATAAATAATAAAAAGGTGGATAGTGGGCTGCTGTACAGTAGGTTACTAGTAAGTATATAATATTGTTGAATACGAAAAACGATTCTGAGTGAAGACGGTCTGTCAGTCAGTCTATATTATAAAAACATTTTTAAATTATAATAAAATTACTTAGATTATTATTCTTCGTTTAAATATCTAATTTCGTCCAAGTTTTAACTTAAAATAGCAATAAATACAACTGTGTTTATATATTTTTTGGTGACCGTATGAACTATACTTACTTATGAGATACATTGTTTTAAATTTCCTATGCTAAGCTGTAAAAACTGCTTAAATATATTACAACAAAATAGTTGGCAAATTTTTGAGATTATGATGAGTTTTAATTCTATCTGTTATTATAGTAACTTATGATAACTTTGTAATTTAAAATTCAAAATGCTTATAACTCAAAACGAGTCAAAATATTTTGAAAATTTCATCATGTAATAGTATAAAATTATAAAATAAACATTTGAAAATTTCAGATATCTATAGTTCAACATTTTTGCATAACAACAAAATAAGAAAATCAGTCGATGAGAATTCGTTAATTTAGGTACGGTTAAAAATCCAATGAGGAAAAAATTTAAACTTTAAACTCTCAGAAAAAAAATTGGTTCGACTTTCCACTAAACTTTTTTTTTTTATAGGAAAATTCATGAGAAATCTTATAATTAGTTTTAAAATCTTAGATATAAGTAAAAAAATGTATGGATTTCTAACTAAAAATAATTTGCAAATTTTCGTGATTTTGACGAATTTTTTCAAAAGTCTAACTTCAGACACTCATCTAAAATATTGTGAATTTAAGATCAATTTATGTTTTAATTTCCATTAGCAACAACTTATGAGGACATTTTTTTATCGACAAACATTTTAAAAAACTAGTAAAAATCTAAAATTTGTATGCCTTTAAATAGCTCAAAACTAGTCAAAATATTTAGAAAATCTAATGGTTTATAGTCTTATTGGGTAATATAATCATCAAGTAAAAAGTTAAAGTACCTATGGTTATTTTATTAGTTTTGTAGTTACACCAAAAAACCAAATCGATTTTGTTGAAAACGGGCTTTACTTAAAAATCGCCGTTTTTTCTACCTTTTTTGTGTTTTTCTCGATGCTTTTGAAAATGTCTGTCAGTTTTTCAATTTCACCTCTCCAAAGTACCAACTTAGATTTACTAGATTCAGTTTCTCATCAGAAAAGATGTTGAAGTTGAAAATCGAAGTATTGATTCTATCAGAAAAAATGTTTACAGACAGAAAAAAAAACACGCATTATTGTAAAATCAATACATTTATCGCTCCGCTTGAAATGTAAAAGGCCTATTCTATATAATGTTATTCGGAAAAATGTTATTTATTGATATTTTCCTTATAAATAAATAATATAATTAGCTTTTAATAAGATTTAGAAATCATTAAAAGAGTGGAGACAATTAAACAGGAACAAACTAATATCGAAAAGAATGATACAGATATTGAGTGTTGGCAGTGGACATTTGTTATTTTTCGATAAGTTTGGGGAAAATGGTAAGTCTTGTATAGTTATTACACTACCGTAATAACAAGAATAATTTTTATTATTGTATCAGCATGCATTATTATATAAATGTATGATCGATAAATATGCATTCTAAAATCGATTCAAACTTCAAAGCAAAGCAAGGTTTATCCAAGATTTCTAAAGACCTTAAAAAATAATCTGTTTATATTCTAGAAAAATTATTAAAATACCCAAGCAGTGCAGTACTTGATGGAATATAATATTATTAGCATTTTATTTTATTTCCTTTGTAGAAATAATTTAGTTATAGTCTCTTATAAAATATTAAATAGGTATTTGAAGGAAAACAACCACAGATCTTTATCAAACGTAAACAATTTTCCTTTACGTATTTGTTATTTATGAAAAATGTAAATAACTAATAGGTAGATATAAAATGATTCAACTTAATTTTTTTAGAAGTCATCTGGAGAGTGTAAAGTAATTAAAATGATAAAATGAACTGTATTATATTAAGGTACATTTGGTACTATTAATTAAATATTTTACTTGGATTTTTAAACAAACGGCTAGAATAGTTATTATTTAACAGCTGAGTTTTTCCTTTCCAAAAGTAAGTGATGGATATAGACTACATTGTTTCTTATCAAGTAATCTTTGATTTATTTTGATGTTATGACTTATGAATAACTTAAATAATTTTGTAGAAATGTCAGATAATTGACATGACAAACGCTGTAAGCGTAAGAAATATGAATGAGCAAAAGTAAGTGGATTTTTTTCAAACGAATAATGAGTTATTACTTATTATAGCATTGAAATTAGCTAGAAAAAATTCAATTTTTCATTTAACATTCTTTACACTGGATATTTTATGCTGGTTACGTGTCAGTTCTGGATTTCCTTTTAAAAATGCTAATTTCGTGAGAATTAAATGACTATATAAAGTCTAAAACATGGCATACAAAATATATTATTTAAAATACATATATCGTACAGGCAATCAAAACGTGTCATAATCAGATACACCGTGTACCAATGAACGTAAACAATATGAAATAAACGAACCACTCAACGAAATTCGGCTATAAAATGATCACTAAACATTTCTACTAATTATATAAATAAATACCTATAGGTACCGATCTAGTACTATATAATAATATAGTACTTACGTTGCCACGTAGATTAAATATTATATTGATATGGTAAAATTATATTAAAAATATCGATAGTTCAATCACTCGCCTCATTATCTACAATGAACTACATTACGATAATTTTTAGGTGATTCCTAACCAACAATCAAATCGGTACTTAGCGTTTATTCGTTTTAGGCCGAAGCTATAGCAGGGTGGTAACGTTCATAGTAGTATCGATACTATAAATTAATGTATGGTATTTACATTAAAAATGTTATGAAAATAGTTTAACATGAATATGTTTATGAGCTGCAGGGAACAGATATTTTTATTTTCAAACCGATTTTGCGTAACGCTTAGGTTATCACCATAGGAACGAATAAAACGTTAAATTTATCTAATTCCCACAAGATATATATACAATTCATGGTTACTTAATAACACAAATTTATGATTAATAAATTTTCTTCGAAGCAGCGTGCTACGTCTGTCATTTCCAGAATTTTCAAAAAGTAAACTTCTCTTATATTAAATTGATAGAAAGTTTTATGTGATTTTACTAAGAAAAATATGATAGAATGACAGTTTTTATAATATCAATTATTTTTAAAAAGTAGGTTTTTTTAAATTTTATATTAAATAGTTTTTATCACAGACCTAACCTAATTCGTTTTTAAAACCAGTATCGTTTCATTGAGTACATTGATCATCTGAAATGAGTTTTTATGTCTAATGTACGAAACTCACAAATTACTAATGAGTTATAAGTTATAATTATGATAGGTAATACTAAGTCGCACTCAGACAGACTGTATAATGCACGCCATACTACACACCCTTGTTCGTCTCGATCATGACTTAAAACCGCATATATCCAACTTACTGCTTTGTATATTGTAATAAATTGGCGATACCTAACAATTCTAAAAAAAGTAAAATATAATAAAAGTAGGTCCATTTAAAAAAAACTCAAAATAATAATTTAAGTACTATATTATACAACAATTATTGTAACTTCAAACCTTATAATACAGATACAACCAAACGATTGTGTGATTGGCCACACAACTCTTCCATAAAATATTTTTGCATATTTGGCATTGGCACCGGCAAATACGTCTTGAACTGTTAAGATGGTGTCATATAAAATAATGCTGTGTCTAATTTTTAAATAACAGTTCTTTATGAACGTATAGCGGAATTTTGATTGTAAATTAAGTTTGTTTTGCTTCATGTATCGTACAATTAACCACTGAAGTATAATCATGTAATAGGCACCTATTGATAATAATAAAATATTATATATTTTAATATTTTATTATATTTAAAGTTTAAACATTGGTATTTATACACCTATTTACTATCAAACATTTAAGATTCAACCAAGTAATTATACTATCAATTGTTATACATTTTTAGTTATGTACGATAAGTACTTACAAGTTACAAGTGTGTATTTAATAAATAGTATTATTTTAATATCTTCTACCAAACAATACTTATTATTAGTATTAGTTAAATTATTATGTATTTTAAAATTTTGTAAAAAAAAATAGTTTTATCTTTTGACTACCTAGTTACGAGTATTTAAATAGAAACTTATACCAAGCATATGGATTTAAATATTATGGTACAAAACTACAAAAAAAAATTATAATATATTTGTTTTTATAGATTTGTAATTGTTTTTATTAAAATTGTTTATAAAATGTAGATTTTATACTGAATGATTTATTATTTTACTAAAAAAATGGGCACACGCATCAATATCAGTTCAAAAAAATAAATAGTCTAAAATCCTTGTTTACAAAACACCTTAAAATATAATGTGCCTATTATATATTTATATGTACTTGTATCGTGTGACCTCACGTATACAGAATACCTGGCAATACATGATATACCCACCTACATTATACATGTATAATACGGGTATAAAAAACACACAACTCACTCATCCGTGATAAGTAAAAAGTGCAATAAAAGCTATCAATCTATGCGGGGTATAAAAATGTATAAACACATTATGTGTTGTGTGTACACGGTGTATACTTAAAGTGTATCCATGTATTATATTCCCGTTTTATCGAAATCGCGTCAAGGCAAAAAACGTTCTAAACACACATACCTATATCTATTTGTATGCCATATAAATATATAATATTATACTATATGGCCGGAGGAATAAACGTCGTGGACAGCGAAATAATAAATACATTAAATCCAATATGTATAAGTACCGTTATATCAGAAGAGTAATAGTATATAGGTACCTATCTGGCTATATCTACCTACAATACATTATGCGAGCGACTCTAAAAAACGATGACGCCTGCAACAGAATAGTGACATCATGTAGTACCCAGTGAATGTTGTGTCCGCGCATAGTAATAATAATAATATATTATACATAAATATGACATAATATAATACATCCAGACGAATTTGAGCCTTAATAATAAGCGACCGAACCTTATATCCGTGAGTCTTATAAGCGGCGTCCCCCTATACAATTTTAATAAGCTGAAGGATTATATGGTTCGAAAGACAGGCACCAGATTTTCAGCAAAGTCGTCCGTATTAGTTTTTCATTTTCAATCATTTATATACATAGTGTATTATAATAATATAACAATTCAATATCGATAGAATTAGACTGACAAAAACATATTTTTCATATATTAAGCCCTTAAGGTAAAACTTAAAGGTAAGCTCCATTGGTATACTAACAGTAAAATTTAAAAAGAGCGCAATATTTGTACACTGACCCTAAAATATAAATTTTTAGAGATGTTAGTGCTGTAAATTTACCAGGCAAATTTTTACCTGTAAAAAAATCTATTTCATCGACACTGTAGGTAATGGTTAAAAGTAAATAAATATAAATGTTTTGACTTTTGAACATAAAAAAATAAAGGAAATACTGTGTTCATTTTGATGATTTATATTTAATTATTTATTCATTGTACTATAATAGTAAAATATTCATAATAATATATACTGATACAGAACAACATGTCAATTTTTATTTTTTTATTGATATTATTAGAAAGAACTAAATTTGTCCAATATACAACAATAGAAATAACAATCATATTTACTAATAAAAAGATGGCTCCAAGGTATTTTATTATTTAACCTTAGATTATTTTACTATTTTACCACTTTATTGGTAAATTTACCGATACTTTTTTACGTAAATTCTCCATCTCTACAAATTTTGTTTTAGGTGTAACTGTTCCATGACTGGAGAAATAAATTTGGCGAATAATAAATAATTAATTAATTATATAGACCGTACCTATTTATAGAGCTATATCTATCGTTATTATTACAAGTGTACGGGTATTAGCCATTAGGTACCTATAAAACATTACAATGGTGACTCTAGAAAACGGCGATATTATCTGCAACAGTAATGACATCATGAAGTATATACTATATACCCAGTGAATGTTGTGTACGCGCATAATAGTAATAATAATAATAATAATAGTATATTATGTATTATGCGTTTCCTATACAAGCTCACTGCAGGAGAGTACCTATATAACAATGTGACCTAGAAAGAGCAGATTTCGCGCGTTCGTTCACGTCGTTGTCGTCGCTACTTCCTATTATCCAAAACTCGCATAATATACCGAATGGTGGGAGGGGGGACAATCCTATTCATAATGGGAACTTGTACATAATATGATATTATGGATAGGACTATACCACTACCTTACCACTGTACACTGTTACTGCTTTACAATATACTACTACAGTCTACACTTTGAGCGGAGGGTATACATATAATACTCTCCCGGAGAAAAAAAAAATTGGCCGTAATAATGATTCGGCGACACAATATATTGGGCATAATACGACCGTGTGGAATGAAGGAGAAAGTTGAACTCGACCTCGGACCGGTATGTTACTTAATCGTGGTAAAGTATTACGTACTGACGCATCAGCTATAGGTGGGTTTACTACAACAGGTAGGTACTCGATACACGCGGCGTTGTTCAGTGTATGTATACGCCAGTCGCACCGCCGCAGTCCGTCCAACGATAAATCGGACAATAATAATATTATTAGAACTTTTAAAAAAATGTATTCGCTACAGACGCGTTTTGTAAAAAAATCAAAATCAAATCACTTTTAAACCTAGAAAACACGCTGACAAGGTCGTTCGTAATCATTTCGACGTGCGTTTAATACCTTCCGTTTCAAAACGTTATCACATTACAATAATATAGGCACCCACCACCCTAAAATCTTTTGCAATTTATTTAGAATAACGGAATTACGATACTTCAATAGTTGAGTTTGGGTGAAATATAGAAATAACAATTTTTTTTTAAATACCAGAAGTATCAATTGAATACTATCTCAATTGCTTTCAAGGTTACAACTAATATAAAATATTAAAATATCACAATCACTCGTAATTAATAATATTCGCTCGCAGTGATTTTCTAGTGATTCTAAATATGATTTCAATGTGTTTGTATACTTTAAAAGTGTAACAACTATAGTTATTATAGACAGTTAAACATTTATTATTTTAAATAAATATGTTCATCACAAAACCAAAATGGATCGAAAAGATCACCGTGGAACCAATGCTGTTTTTGTATTTTGTAACATTGGCCATTTCAGCTTTGGTAAGTACTATTGAAGTTTATAATATTATGCAATTATCAGGTCTTGCATTTGAACAACATTTTTGTTTATCGTTATTTAGAACTTAAGCTTAAGCTCACATGGTAATTAATTGTATTCTAAGAATACGCGAACACTATAAATATTTAACACTCGATAATTCGTCGGTGCACAAGAATAGTGACACAACTCAAAAAAGTAGATTTTCTAGAGCAGCCGTTTAAAAGTTATTTGTTTCTTACAATGCTCGTTACGGTTTTGGATTTTTAAATATTTTTAAAATTTACTATTTTTGGAATAATTAACATAGGTCACTGATTACTCAAACAATCATCTGCTTAACATCTTACAGTAAAAAATAGTGTTTATGAATTGAAAAATAGTGATTACTAACGCCACAGGACACTATTTAAATTACATAAATAATCTAAGTACCTATTTAAAAATGTATTTTTTTATTTAAAGTAGATTTTATTCTTTCGACTATAGTATAATAATATACGTTCTTGATAAAAATCGACTATAATTCCAGATTTGGAAAATTTAGTTAAATTAGTTCGACAGCTGACCACATTTTAGCACGCGCACATTAATTAACACAAACACACGCCGCGGTTATATAATTATGTTATTATTTATTACCGTTTTCTACCCAAAGTATACCTACAGAAATAGCATCCTTGCTGCATAATACTTATTCCGTCGCCAAGGTAAAATGAAAAGTACACAAACTCATATTATATTAAGTTAAAAGTAGAGTACCGGAGATCGTACGATTTTTTTTTCACGAAGAATTAATTTGAAAGCAAATTAAGTATAATATAAACAAACGCAAAAAATCGATAAAAAAATATTTAAAATTCCCACGCACGCGACACATAGTTGGATAAAGGGAAACGTTTTACTCACGGTCGGGGGTAAGAGGAACGGTACCTCACTTACTTGGTATTTATTTCTCCTTCTCGCGTGTTCAAACACAACTTCTATATGGAGGGTTTTATTTGTACGTTATAAAAAAAATACTCTGGAGCCGCGCAGGTCACATATAATATTTACGGTTCAGCGAGCCTGTTCTCGTTATAGGGACCCATATTATGTATATAGGTAATCAAAAAATGATATTCGATCGTTAACCAGACGAAAACGGCGCCGTGTGTTTTGAAGATTAACAAAACGCAATACGCCGGATGTATAGAGCTGCACCGTTCATAAACAGTTTTAAATCGGGCGTTTATGGTAGGTAACACTCAAAACGCGTTCGACCGATGGACGCCGGCTGCACCGACTGCTGGCTAATTCGACAGAGCGGATCACCTCCCCCGGCGCTCGTGTGGCGTGCGGTGGGGAGGCGTTTAAAGCTCGACGGAGGTAGGTTTTTTTTAGGTGCCCGCAGAATTTTCGAAATCGCTCTTGGCGTAAACCACGCGTACACAATACAACTATTTCAACTGTCGTTATGGCTATACGTATATATAGGTACTATATTATTATTATTGTTATATGGCACACACGCTACACGCCGTATCGTCGTCACCACGGTGATGCAACCACCTGCGGCTTTGATTTTATCTCAGAAAACAACAGTAATGGGTGAATTACGTATTATAATAATTTCCCTCTACTATTGAAAAACTCTAAATCTAAAACATCAGAACGTGAGACAACTAAATTGTACGATTATCTGTTATTAGAAGGAAAATGCACTATTACTATAGTCGTCTCAGTATTTCCTACACGTAGCATATTTACGTATTTAGCAGTTCGCGTCTAGTTTCGGATGATTTTAATATTAGGGTGAATGTTGATTCATTATGAAATTATATTTATAATTAATATAGGCATATAGTATATTATTTTATGCCCACGTTTAGTCTCAGAAATATTATATATTTTATATTATAGGTAGTTGTATAAGTTTACGCCAGAATTGAAATAAATATATGTGTACTGACTTCAAATACAAATTTGTTCCCGTCTTAATAACCATTCTACAATGGTGTAGATATAGCCCCCTACTGAAATATATTTGAAATTATCTATTGAAATTCTTTATTTTTATGAGAACTCACTAATGTTGTAAATCATACTTGCCTATAGATGGATTAGAAATATAATTCAAGACTTAAGTGATAACATGTACTATATATACCTACATGGCATTAGATCGCTAATATTTAAATTAACGGAACTTAAAACTAACTGCTAAACGTAGATTATTGAATATTAGTATATAACTATACGCACTTGTAAGATGGAGAAAACAAATTTGGGTGCTTACGTTAATGATGTTAAAAAATACAAGTGCGCCATACCTGACTCAGGACTTTGCGCATGCCTATGCAATAATATTAGTTTATTTTTAAAGGCGCAAAATAAATCGATTCAAACCTCGCAAGCTTATACAATCCCAATTATACACGTTCTCGTTCTCATTAATTTATTAATGTTAGTCGTGCCAACGCATCATCTGGCGGGAGTATAGATAATAAAGAATTATTATCTTTATTATCTATGGGTGGGAGGGTCAGTTTGTGCGGATTACCACTACCAACGTAGAATATGAGTACTGTTTTTACGTTATTTTAATTTTTAAATGAGTTATGAGTATGTAAAATATTAATATTTGAAAATTTTAAGTCGTAAGTGTGTAAGACAGAGACAACACATGTGGGTGCGACGTCCTGCAGTTAAGTCTTCGACGACTGAGATATTTAGCCTGTAAGATTGGTAGTTTTTGATGACTGCAGTTGAAGCGTTGGAAAGCGTCCTTTTTCCGTCCAGCGGGTGGTAAACTGGAAATTCCCAAAAGCACACAACCAGACACTGATCGATGGACGCAGAGGCGTGTCAAAATGTAGTATGTGTGGCTCGTGAGGGAAGGCAATTTCTGTCTTGTACGAAATGCGACTGAAATAGCTCTCTTTTCGCCCTTCCCACACAATATATTATTTTATATTTGTGAAATATTGTCATAATATAATACTTACTAAAAGATTTTTCTCTACAAATTGGAGCATATAGTTGCGTACTTACTTAAGCGTTTTCATAGTGCACGAACCTTAGGCCTAACCTTAAAACCTCGCTATAACTTACAACTAACGGATAAGCGTGCGTTCGCGTGGTTTCAGGTGGGCACGAACTTGATACTGCGAAAGGGGTGCGACATGACGGCCACCGAGCAGCCGGCTGACCTGAGGGAAAAGTGCCTGAACGAGAGCTACGCGCAGGAGTTGGTGGCCAGGATACAGACATGGAAGCTGACCATCCAATACTCGGTTCCGCTGGTGTTCATACTGTTCGCGGGCTCGTGGAGCGACACGCACGGCCGCCGCCGCCGGCCGCTCATGTTCATACCTATCGCTGGCCAACTGCTGACGGACGCATTCAACGTGCTCAACGTGTACAACTGGCACTGGTCGCCCGCCGTGGCCGCCGTGACCGAGTGCCTGATGCCTGCGCTCACCGGGTCCCGGATGTGCTGCGTGGTTGGCGTCGCGTCCTACGTGGCCGACATCACGCGCGTCCAGGACCGGACCAAGCGCATCGGCATGCTCATGTCGCTGTACTTCATCGCTACGCCGGTGGGCGCGTGCACGGCCGGCTTCCTCAACGTCAACATCGGCTTCTACGGCACGTTCGGCGTGTGCATAGCGATGAACGTGGCCGCGCTCGTGCTTGGCGCGGCCCTGGTCAAGGACACTTCCGTGCCGTACGACAAGTCCGCTTCCATATGGCAGACGGTCAACCCTAAGGTGATCGGAGACTCGGTACGCGTACTGGTCAAGAAACGGCCCAGTCGGTCGCTGCTCATTTACATGACCATCGTGTCGCCGCTCACCATCGGACCCATGCAAGGTGCGTCAAAACGAACATATCATAATATAATAATAACAATATGCCTATATTAGGCATCTAGGTACTCGGGGGGAGGTTTTATGATAAATACTTATGGGGTGGGGGTGAGTATAGGCGTGCTAGAGCTGCTAGAAGTGGTTGGTCGACCTACATTGGCTGTATAGCAATTGAATAAAACTTTCGTTAAAATTTAAAAAGGAAAACAATAAAATAGATTTTGTAAGAGTCATCCAGATATTACGAATAATTCAAGATATTAGATTTAAGCTGAAGGTTTATTGACATGTTCAAATCGACTGTTTCATTTTAATAGTATTTTAATTTTGAACTGATTTTATTTCAAAGTATTTAGACATGCATTAAAAAAACATATGTATAGCAGAATATTAATTACCTGTATCAATATTTACTATTTAGGTACACATTCTGTGAAAATTAAAAATAGTATTTACACTTTTACAGTTTAGCGTTGGTTACAATTATAATTTCAGACCATGTTTTTAATATGTACTTAGATAATACAAATAATATTAATAATATTTGTATATTATAAAACAAAATATAAATTTCGTAGATAAAGATAATTTAATAGGTAGAGGTAATGAAGGGTTCGGCTATTTGGGGTGAAATATTGCCTTTATTAGACATTTTTTTTTTATGATCTATCAAATAATAATTTTTTAATAAGATCCCCCCGTTCATAGTATGACTATGCGAAAGAACTATTCAATAATTGTAGAAGAGTGGACTCTAGATGATAATAGATAGGTACTTATCATTGTTTCTATTTATATTACGACCATAAGCCAAACAGCATAAAAGTCCAGTTTATACAACCAATTAATTGGTGTATACATAATAATACGTATAGTACCTATAGCCTAATATGTATAGTATTCAAATTAACTATTATATTATACAATGTCATAATAATATTATAAACCAACCTATGTGCATGACAAAAACCATAGGTACTCATGATTTATATATTATAAAATTCATACTGAATAAATTTTAAGTTTAAATTTCCGGCTAATTTTTAAGTTTATCAGTGGGTTTACGTCCATTAAATCTGATATATTATTTTACACTAACGGGCATTAGTTAAATCAATTATTTAAATTGCATTATTATATTATTATAATAAAATACATTTTCATGTATAGTATTTATTAGTCATTGATTTATTTCATTGTACTATAACTTATAAGTTATAAGTATTGACCAAGCCACTTATGACCAAGCCACTTAATAAAATACCTAGTGAAAATATGGTTATATTTGGTTGGATAAAATAACATGTATTAATTGAATGATTCAATACATTTATTTTATTTATCCAACTAATATTTATTTTATTTAATATTGTAGTTTTTAAATTTCTACGTGGGATTATATTGAAAAGAATCATTTTGAGCCTATAGCAAGACAATTTTTTTCCAGTTGGCCTTTATTAAGTTGAAGTCGTCAATTTCACTAAACTCAAGTCATAGATATGTACCATTGTGTAAATATAAATTTCATATAATTATGTATGCATGAATGAGGTACCAATGTTTATTGTGTAGGTGAATAAATATATGAATTTGAAACTCTTTTTGTGTTTAGGGATGCAGCCTGTGAGGCACCTTATACGTCTGTTCAGCTCTTGAAATAGCTCGCATTTTCAAAGTAACACAAAATGCGCTGTTGAAAAATGCCGAGAAAATTTTTCCCCGGAAAATGTAAGCTTACTCTTTCATTTCAAATATTCTATTTTAAAATATTTTGAATAAAAAAACTAAAATTCCGACGATTTCACGAATAATATTGCCGCGATTGTATTTGAAAAATGTACGTTTTCTTATACTGCATAAAACAAAGATATGCATTTTCACAACTCCACGTCTTAACAAATATCTGAACTCTAATTATTTATACGGTACAAACGTTTTTCGATAGTTTTATTAATTTATTCATCCAGTATTTATCGTTATTATAATATTATTATTCGAAGAGGTAACTCAAGACGTGCTCAACTATACATATAATAATATTGTGAACACTATTTTAGTAAGTATTCCACGCGGCAGTGTCTGATGTCTATAACACAATCGCTGGTATATATTAAATAACGATGTATTAGAAGTATACGAAAATAATATCAAACTTTATTATTATATGCGTAGGAGGAACAAATTTATACTTTTTGACTGAACACGTTATAAAATATCCATACAATGGTGGCTTCAGCAATGTCGTATAAAATCTTAACGTCATCGTTATTAATAATTATTGTTTGTAGAACAAAATATATTTTATAGACGGTGACACATTTAGTTTATTGATTAGATATTTACTACCTACTGTCTCGCTGCTCACGATTAACCCACAAAAATACAATAATTATATAATTGTTCTCATTTCGGTTAGCATTGTATTTGTTCAATCTGCAATCAAAATTAAATTATCATTCTCTGCACACTTTGTGACACGCGATTTTTACTGATCAAATATTTCAAACTGTATTAACATAATAATTTCTAAGAGAAAATCCTGTACGTTGTAGTTGAAGTATGTACAGAACTGTTCATAACACATTAATACGAACGATTAATTGGGTGTACCTACGCTCTACAATTGACGAACCATGTACCGATACCGTGCGGGATATCATCCTACACACAATCGGCACGTGGAAACAACAAAATCAATTAATAAGTATCATTTTTTTTTTTAAGACCGGTAATTGGTATTATGTGTTTGAAAAATGTTATCTGAACATAAAACACGAGCATGCACGTAATGGGAAATGCTTCGGGCTACCTATCCGTGGACCAATTAAACATTTAGCAGAATAATATATAATAACAATTAATAAACCGTATAACTACCCCGTATTTTTAGTGTATTGAACTCCGTAATATAATAGGTCGACAATATTACAAAGCACACGTTTAATCGACCATTTAAAACAATTGGACAACTGTATACCGTTGTATAAATAGTATTATAATAATATAATAAGCTCATGGGCGCCCTAGGTAAAATGTTAAGTGGTGGTGGGGGCCCCTCCCCAGGAGAGGTACAAAGTAAAAAATTCTCAAACATAAATAAATATTTAATGTTATTTCAACATATTAGTTTAAATAATATGCTTATTATGTTAAGTGTTAATAATTAATATTTGTATTGTTTTATCCCATATACCTAAAATATAACTGCATTTCAATAAGTACAGAAATTAAAAATTGAAATAAAATATAGGTAATCAAATTTATTATTCGGTATTGGTAAATGAGAAATGAACGCCTTTCTATCAATGTTCATCATAAATATGTTATTTATATGTGGCATGCTCAGACTATGTTATATACCTACCATTAAATATACTTTCATTGTTTTATCATATATTTTATATGATAAAAATAAGCCAGAGGGTGGGTATGACAATATTATTATCATTGATTACCCTCGTGAGTATGGTCTTGAGAAGAAATTAATAAACATTTAGAAAATGATACCTTTACAATATATTACTATATATAACAAACGTATCGTTTGGAAATTAGGATATTAATAAAGTTTAATAACAATAACAAATAATTCTACAATATTATGTTTGTATGTGAAGTACTTTTTTTAACTGATTGTCAGCTATTACTCTATGTGCTATAGCAGTCGTGTAATTTGATACAATATAACTGTTCATTATGATATACTCCTAATTATTTTGAGTTTTGACAATAATATGTAGTGATATAATATATTAATAAATAATATAACATATTATAACTATAGAATGTAAAGCTATGGTGTGGTTTAAATTTGTATTGAAGGAATTATATGTCTGTAACGAAATTAATTAACATTTTCCTTTAACAAAACATCAAAGTGATATTCATGATTCTTAATTAACACGAAACGTTGTTTCACAAAATAGTATTAATAAAATATATTATTATTATTCATTTGTAGTTTATAAATTGATTATTTGAGATATAAATAATATTTTATTAAGAAATCAAATTATTAAACTGACAATATTGTATTCTCTGTTTTACAATTCAATTTTCTTTTACTTGAATTTGATCTTATAATAATGCGAAAATATAATTGCACTGACCTACTCATTTATTGTCAATTGCACGTGTGGCACATACCTTATACGTAAAACTCTATATACTTATGAATACGCGACGCGATATAATATAGGTGTTAGACACTGATGAGTAGTAAAATATAATATTATTTAGATTTGTAACCTGAAGTGATACAGTAATAAATTTATATACCCGAGAAGCAATAAAAAGTCTTGTTAATTATTATAGTAATTTTTTTTAAATTATCTTTATTATATCACTTCTACGACTTAGCTATAATCAGTACACGAATTTACATTATTGTAATTATATACCTACATAATATTATATTTAAATTGTTTCTAGTTTATCGTCATCTATAATTTTATTCAAATTCTTTATACAATATTGTAACTATTGTAACCATGTTCTGGTTCTGTAAAATATACTAATCCGACATGAAAGAGACAGGTGGCAATTTTAATCGCAATTTACTCGGGTAATTAAAATAGATAAATTAAACAATTCATTATAGTTTATCTGCATTTCGTTGTGATACGCCCTAGGTAGATGTAACCCAACTTACAGCAAATTAAAAAGTTCTCAGTGCATAGTTACACAAGTATATAATATCATATACCATGATATTATAGTACTTATATCGCTTACTTTAGCATTTCGCAAGGGTAGTATAGAAATTCTAAATACGAAATTAAACTGTTGCTATAGTTTGGTAATAATAATACTTGAAATTTACCAATTACTACAATGGATAAATGTGACAGGTAAAACCATTTACCCGTGCCATACGTTTGTGCCAAACAGCTATAATATACATTATATATTTGAATTATTTAACGCCACATAAATCGTATTGCGCGTGACACTGCGCAGTTACAATGGAAAAGTTATTGTTGGCCTAGGTTTTAACAGTTGCTCTAAAGTACCTATAATCTATATATATATATTAGATAATATGTACCAATGTATGAAGATTAGTAGATTGTAGGTCAAAGAATATTGAATCATTCAATTTGAATGGTACCCATTCGGCAAACTCTCGTCCTATATACCACCAACCAATTCACTGACACTCGTAATATTTAACTGAAAACCCAACATATATATTAAATACGCAGTCTGTTTTCACATAATGTATTCTTCTTGAGAACTCAAGCAAGAGTATTTAATATTTACCTATATTATAGATATATCGCAAGCATTTAGTGTATGAATGAAATTCACTTCTCTGAAAATATATTCCACTTAATCTGTACAGGTACCTAGGTATACCACAACATGAAATACAAATATGATATACCTACCTACGCACTGCAATGAATTCGAAACATAAAAAGTATCAGAAAATTAGCTGGGAATAAATTATAACTCGATTTATTTTAATCAAAGCTATTCTTGAGTTGATTTAACTAATATAATTACGGTATATCACTGTGAGTGCGCAAAATAAATGTTCAACTACCTAACATAAGATCGTCTAATCATTATACCGTATTTCGAGCGTGTATTTAGGATTATGTATTTACCTATAAAGCCTGACACTCACGAATAAATTATCAAGGTCACTTTGCTTATAGAGATACAAAATAATATTATATTTTTCATTGAAAGTGATGATAATATATTTTTCATGATTATGGGATAATTGAAATTTTCCATATGGAAATAGTAGTTGGCAATCATATTAATAAATATACACAAAATATTGTTTACAAGAAAATATCGTAACGGTAATTTATTAATTGTTCGACTATAAAACCACAACTCCTACTACTGTATTCTTAACTCGTATAATCGTATTCATAATAATAATATGTCTACCGAGTACATACTCTACACTCTACATAGTGATCTATTAGAAATGGTAATTTTATTCAAACATCTATACGTTTAATTCTTGCCCTTTATTAATTTATTCTAATGTTGTTAGTTTTTTAATGTTTATTTACTATCTAAACAATAGTATAATTATTAAATTATTTAAATACAAATATTCTTATTTACATAATATGAGTAGAGTCATCCAACTTTTTTAATTTTGAATTCTGATAAGTAGAAACTTATCTACCTTATCTAAAACATATTATACTAGCCAATAGGTTAATTAACAGGATTCGTAAACGAAATAATTGTCAATGTGCTATTAACAAACTATGTTCGTAAATAACTCAATTTATTCTTGTATTAAAAATTACATTTTTTTTTAAATGTATAATGTATAAAATCATATTTTTATTTGAAATACAAAAAAAATTTTTTTAATAAAATGTGTTATATAGGTAGGTAGTTAATTACATCAGTCACTTATTTATGTTACACCTTATATATCAACCAAACAACTATCAATTTCAACCACTCCTGTATTATGTCGATTCTGAGATAGTTAAGAATAAATAATCAGGGTATTTTTTTTACATAGCTTCCAACCTATAAATTATAGATATTCAGCGTTTAGATATTAGTTTATATTATTGATCTATACTGTATTTTGCATTTAATCAAATATAATACTTAGGTTCAAAAATATTTTATTAATTTTATATTCCTTTCCACGATACACCAACATATATTATGTATAATATAAGATATGTATTCTATGAAGTTTATTCTATTTAAATATTGAACTAAATTATAATAGTTTAAATATATTTTCCAAAGTAATGACAAGATAATTTCAAAAAAGTAAGATTTTTAAAATGAAAGTTCAAGTTTAAATAAAATATTTAGTAGGCATAGGTATTAAATATTAAGATTTTCAGTATAAAGATTAACGTTAAGTTCAATGTGATATTTCAATATGAAATGGTCTTATTGTAATATACATTTATCAAAAACTTTTAAAAGTTTGTTATCTTTTACATATAATGTATTAGATAAATATTGAAAATATGTAGTTCATCTACATCAATCAATAATGTGAAAACTAAGGGTAGTTCAGATTGTTTGATTTGCATATATTTACAAAACTTTGTTGGTATATTATTTATTATATACAATAACTTTTTCTGATTCATGATCGCCTAGCCAGAACTGCCGAAGCTATGAAATTTGATCAGCAGTTTTGTTTTATGATGTAGAGAACCATTAAAAAGGATTTTTAAAAAATTTGCATTTTAAAGAGGTCCTCAAACAAGGATTTTGAGATTCACGGTGGAAATTTAAATTTTTTTTGCAGATTGTAACTGTTTCTACCTAAAAGTAGAAGTCAGGATATGTATCATTTTTTTGGGTATTAAAAGTTGACATTGGTTACTTCGGTAGATGAGGTAAAATCCGACATCGTACTTTATAACTTTTTAGAATTGTACCCAGAAACAACTATTTTTTATAAATCAAGATGATAATATAAAATATAAAATAAATATTATAATTATAATATTATTAATAGTAATGATCTAAAGGTAATATCTACATTCTACAAGTAGTATAAAAACTGATTAAAGAAAAAACGACAAACGGTCGAAGTTATTTAGCTAGTATATAATATATATATATAATTAATTTACAAATTATTAAATAATATAAGAATATTGTTAACAAATTTTATGAAAGTATAGAAGTTAAAATAACGTGACTTAAGTACTAAATCAATTAAAATATGTAGGTAAATATATTTTTTTTTAATACAAATGTCAAGTATGACGTGATAAAATACCTTATACAAAAAAAACGGGAAATTTTACGGAAAACCAATTTTCGACAAAATCGATTTTGGTTTTTGGTATAACTCTAAAAGAAATGACCGTAGATACATGAAATTTTGACTGAATATTTATATTAGCATTTTTTATACAACATAACATTTTTAAAATATTTTGATTTATCTTGAGCTGCTTACGGACATTAATACAAGGCTCCTAATATATTGTTATAATAATATATGAAAAATATTAAAAATCCGTCATCACAAATTTTTTTATAAGCATTTAAAGTTCAAATATTGACAAAATACGTAATAATCACGAAAATGTGCAAATTATTTTGAATTAGAAATTCATAAAAATTATATTTTTAAAACTAAGATTTGAAAATGTAACACATGATTTCTCATAAGTTTGCCTAAGTTTATAAAAAAAAAAAATATCTAATACTAAGTCAAATTAAATTGTTATGAGCGTTTGAAGTTCATATTTTTAAAACATTGGATTTCTCATGTAGCGATTTTATATTTTGTTGTAATTCAAAAATGAATAATTGTAGATACTTAGATTTCTACTGTGTTGATAAATATTGTTAAACTATATATGCAATAGAAAAGTATACTTTAGAGTTAAATTACAATTAATAAATTAAATAAAAGACTAATATGAATAAAGAAACTACCTAGTAATATATTAATATTTTAACTAACTTTGTTTCAGGTGAATACTCCATCCTTTACCTCTTTGTCAGATATAAATTTGGATGGAACGAAATCGATTACAGTCTCTACGCTGCATACAAAATGACTGGGATACTTATAGGTAATATAATGACTAATATTATTTAGACAAAATAACTTAAGTGTGACGTTGGTGTATCGATATGCGCAATTGGAGAAAAATCCCTTAGGATTATTTTTTTTTCTTGCAAGTTCCATCGCAATTAGTTTCTGTATTAATGAAATTCGAAAGTTATTAGATTCTAATACAAACAGTCGAAAATCGAAATCCCCACATTGGATTGTACATTATTGTATATACCGATTTCGTCATTAAAATCGTTTTGGGTTTAAAAACAATATTTGTTCATGTGGAAATGCATTGGCGTATTTAATAGAGGTATACGATATTTTAGATTTTTCACGGTATCTATAATACACGTACCAAGAACCCACCCACCTAACTAAATAAATCAATTCGTAAAATGTATTTCCGGCTCAAACATAGGTAGCTGAAAACTATTATTGACATGCTTATTATTATAGTGTGTGTAAATATCCTGTTACAAAACGTAATAACGATGATATTACGTTTATTTTAATTAAATAACAACCACTATCATATTAAATGTTTTTATGCAAATTTTTTTGCATTACGAATTTGTCAAAAATGATAAGGAAATTCATAAAAAAAACATTTTACAATTATAATCTGTACTTAATCTAAGAGGGCAAGGCAATGTATACATAGGAAACTTTTGAACTTTCAGTAGATAAAAAAAGTCTATATTAACATCATCATTATTTTGTACTATTGTTGGTACCTATATCATAATATAATAATTAGGTATACTTTAAACCATTATTTCATTAAAAGTAGGATGACAGCGATTCTACATATTATAATTGTATGATTACCTACCTCTACGAATAATGAATTAACAATTTTCTGTATTACAAACTACAACTTTATATCGTCATAACAATCATAAATCATTATAATTGTGAGATACCGCGAGGTCGAGCCGATTGCAAATATATAAGTATAGCCGTCTGTTTCAGATTTAGAGCGTGAAGACAATCTCATGCCGGCTACATAATTTACATAATCGGTATATTATGTTTAAAAAATTGGGTTATTTATAATTTGTATATACTACTCTTCCTTTTCTCTCAACCTTTCCTTTTCAAAACATTCTAGAAAGTGGTATAGTGACATGAAGGTTAATATTTAAAGGACAAAAATGATTATAGATTAACAAAATTTTATATAGATCAATAGGTAGATTGTTATGTATTATTTATCAACTTATAATTCCAAACCAACCTTATAAACAGATGAACGTTAACCTAAAATATATACAAATTAAGACAAATTTACACGTATGTTATATAATATTTGTATTATACGCGTTATAGGTACTAGTCATTTTGTCTTGAACTAAAACATCATCTTGCGAGTTAAAAATGTAACAATTCATTAATGCTATAATTTAAAATATAAAACAGAAATATATAATTTAAACGAAAACTTAATATTCATCTTTTAAATAGTTAACACTAAATATTAATGTGTTATTTTATTTACAGGAACTATCATAGCTATATGGCTAATGAGTGTAAAACTGAAAATGCACGACGCAGCAATAGGATTTATCGGCAGCAGTTTTGACCTAATCGCTGCCGTGTGCTATAGTTTTGTCACCCAACCTTGGCAGCTGTATGCAGGTTTGCCATTCATCATATTCAATCATTTTCTAATGATAAATCAAAAATCTAGATTTGTATACGATTTCACGTGTTATTTAAAATTTCAGTGCCAGTGATAGATATTTTCCACGGTGCAGCGTTTACAGTTAGCACTTCGATGGCGTCAAAACTCGTCGATAACAGTGAACTAGGTAAATGCTGTAATTATAATAAGTGTCAACAAAGAACTTCTCGAGTTTATAATTATTTTTTAAAGACAATTTGATACAAGCTAGTACGTTACTCGAGAGTGGGTACCTAAAACTGTTTTTAAATAATTTAAAATGTTAAACATTGTGGGACAGCGGAAACCAGTCGATGATGATATTTCATTAAATTATAATATTATTATAACACTTGTAAGGCGTACGTAATTCTTATACTTTTTTATTTTTTTAGCGCAACTCAATTCTGTTCGCGGTATGCTGGAAACGCTCGCTCCAATTATTATTTATCCATTATATAATCAATTATATAAGCTCACATTTGAAACATTCTCGGGAGCTTTTTTCCTGTTGACTGCGGTTATTACTGCTCCAGTTGTCATACTATTCGGGTAAATACAATGCTATGATATTCCACGCAACTTTACAATATTATGCTCTATATATTATAATTTATAAGGTACCTATATAGAATCGTGTTTTTCATACGATACTGTTAAGCTATAGTATGTACGTTTTCGTTTAAAATGTGTACAGTGGGTGTATTAAATTCAAAGACCTGTTCATAACATGCATTGTAATCAATTTTGATGTATTTTACAGCTATTATACAAAAAAAATAAACCGAGTAGTGAATATGTTTAGGGTATGTAACCCTCATAAATACTTTAATGAATAGAAAATTCGTAAAACATTTAATTGTAATTGAATACTGCAGAATCAAGAATAGGTAGGTACGTGGTATAGAAATAATTGCAGTTATTTCTCGATAAAATGTATAAATTGCCACTAATAACCATTCATATTTCTCAAAAGTATTTGAATTGCTTTTACTATTGGAACTGTAATTTTCCAATTATAATGTAAATGTACATGCATTTTATTTTTGTTGAACTACGCAAGAGTTTGTATAGTGATAACATTTTATCGCAAACGGTAGAAACTATAATTTTGAATTTTGTGGGAGGATAATAGCTGGTATATTGTAATAAAATTCTTTTACATTATCTCAAAGTCTGTGCAGTGATAATAATATATAAACGGTAGTGAGAATTCGTTCGACGAAATTAAGTGGTTTTGGTGCAAAGTATAGGTATAGGTACTGCAGAGCCGTCAGACTATTAATTTGATTTTGATTGTTATTATGGCTGGCTGTTGGTCAATATTGACTTTATCTGGACGTGTGAGCTTATAAGGCTATATAATACAAACAAAACGTTTGGTATTTTCTATGGGTTCTAATTTGGTTTTATAAGAACAGTTTACTACTTATGCTGATAATATTGTATTATATTTCATATGCGTTGCAGTTAGTATAACCGCACAAAATTATTTCTTTCGAGGTTCCAAACACACGATAGGTATTTTATTTAAATATATTTTTTTTTACTGTGTAGTCTCCAATTTTAATAATCTATAATAAGGATTGAACATAGATTTTATTTTAAAGAATTCATCTTTATATTTTAAATTATAAATTGTAAGTAAGTATACTTAGCTTTTAGCTTTTATTGCTGTGTTTAAATTGTTTATTATTTATTAATTGTATATATTATTGTTTTCTTTTATGATGTTAATTTTCTATATGCATATACTTTTTAATTTTTAGTTAAGATTCTATTACTCTCTATCTCTAACACAAACTTTTAGCTTAAAAGAGATAGATAATCATGTATCATTTGTATAATATACATTTTTGTAATTTATAATTTTAAATAAAAAAAAAATTGTAAATAATAAATAAATCAATATTTACAGTAAATTTTGAAAATAATTGTGAAAAACGAAAAAAATGGTTAAAAATCTACTATAAAAATTTCCTAAATACAAGTACTTCATTAATTAATTTAATTAATTTAATATTATATTACTGTTACACAATACGTCATAACTACGATAATGATATTGTATTAATATCATTACAATAAATAATAATAACATGCCAAATTGACTATAGTTTCTATAATGTATCCTGTCTAGGTAATTAAAATTATAAGATTGTTATGTAAATATATAATTAATAACAAAACAAAAAATTAAAATCTCGTTTCTATTGAAAATTCAAATGTATATAATATAATACTGCTATATGAGGTTCTGTATTGATTTTTTAGTATTGTCAGTACAGGTATTTTATTTATACCTGATAAATAAATTGTAAATGTATTATATGGTATTTTATGGTTTTTGTATATACAAACGTTCGATGCATGTGTGTTTGTATTTTAAAATTGATTAGCTGAGCTATACGAATGGCCACGGGGCCACAACCCTCCTTAGTTATAAGTATTATTATAAAGTAGACATACGAAGTATAATATTAGACTTAGCCACCTAAGCCTACTATTATTATTGTATTTCATGTTTTTTGCTTATTAGTTATGTATTATTGAATGTTGCCAACTAAGACTGTATTATTCAAGGTGTAACAATATTACTTTGCATTATTTACAGGTTGACATACAAAGCCGATCAAAAAGACAACATATTTAAAAATAATGAAGATGATGGTATAGCACAAAAAAATAAAGACGAATGTAATAATACTGTCAAAGAAGAATCGATTAAAACTATAGATTCTGTTTGACATCATTCATGTGTAAACGAATATGATGTAATAATGTGGTGAATAATATTCACAGCATATTTATTTTTTATCATGTTATAAATCTACCTACTTACCTATAATATAGATAATATAGATATTAGACATACCTTTGCCGGCATTACCTTTATTGTACGCAACCAAAATTGCATTTATGTAAAATAGTCACTATAGTAAATTGTACCATATATTATACCATATTTGCTTATATTGTAATGTAAAATATAATGCAAATCAATATAAAATCGTAAATACTCATAAGTTTTGTGTAAAATGTAAATAGTTTGAGATGTGTACATAAAACATTCTAGAATGTATTAATAATATTTATGTTTTAATTGTTCTAATTCTATCTATCTAATAGAGATTATAATGTTTGTTTTCGTTATTTGTATACCTACACGTTTTTATAAGAATAAGTGTTTAAGTCCAATGTAACTATAATAGGAAACGTTTTATAGATCCTCAACTAGTATTAAGTATATTGAATAAATGTATAGAATTATATTTGATAATTTGAAACTATGGCTATACTTACCTATGTAATTGTAGGTTATAAGTAATAATCAATCGAGACATTGGTACCTATACCGGCTAGTGGCTACCATATACTAATACAGTAATACAAGTTATTCAAAACGTTTTTTCATCCTTAAAAACCTTCGATTCATTATAATGTAATTCATGTTAAATGAAACTACTGTTTTGTATATAACTAAAATTAAATTGTTTATAAAAAAATAAATTGAACTTTTGAAAGAGTATTTTTTTTTGTACTTTCGAAAGTGAAGTAAATATTATACAATATACTTCCACTTCATTAGTCTAGACTCTAGAAGACTGTTGACATAATTTTGCCAACGTTTTCATAATATTATTATAGTTTTTACATCATAAGCAACTCGTTGTTAAACATTTAAATATTTGAAAGACATTTGGAATAAATTATAAAATTATAAATTAAAGAATAATACCACTTTTTTTTAAAACAAAATCTTTGATAATTTTTAATAAACATAAAACATAAAATAACTTATTATAAAAATATTGGTACTGAATAAAATTATAATATAAGAATATAATAAATTATATTCTTGAATAATAAATTAATAGAAATTCTAATTTTAGGAATTTTTAAGTATACTAAAATTAAGCATTATATTTTTAAATACCTAGATTTTATATACCTTAGAGTATCCTGTATTCCTGTGGAGGTACCAAATTCTATTTTTCATTTGATAATTATTCTTTTTCTGGTAAACTGTAAATAAATAGTTTGTTGATGAATCTAAATCATAATACAAATAAGCAGTTTTTCTCCAGCCTTCTTATAGTTGAGCTAATGTCCATAATCTATATCCATTGTTCATTATTTATATTAACTATTTCCTGCAGACTTTAGTTAAAACTTATAAGTTATAACTTGTAACTTATAAGGTAGGTTTAACATTTACATGGTAGAAAATATAAGTAAACAGCTATATAGACATCTGGCTATAATTTAATTGATAACTTTTCCATTTTAATAACTAAAAACGAAATAACATATTAAATAATATTATAATGCAGTCTACGAGTCTTGATAACTTGAATGTCAAGGGAGATGAAAACTAATTCGACTTATGTATTTTTCAAGTTACATAACTCAAATTAATTGAAATAATTTCCAAGGGACAAAAAAAAAATTCGAGTTATAAGGGTTCGAGTTATCGAGACTCAACTGTATTATATAATAATATATCTTGGACCACAATACCGATATTTGTTTATTTAAATGAAAATTATTTTAACTAATTATTTACACTAACTAGGCGCCTTATCAAATAAAAACCGGACAAACTTAAAGGTCACGATGACGGCTCAGTGCAGTGTATTACATCATACGACCGAACACGAATCAGACGGTGAAGCAGGAAGATGAGGTCGACGACGGCGATAAAAAATATAAAATAAATGGAAGGCACTTGCAGTAGCCGCAGACGCAGGAAAAGGATCAGGATCAGGAGAATGAGTTGAATATCAGCCGCTGCTGAAGGACCACCGAAAGCATATTATGTAATAGAAATGTTGCTCGCGTCCGAGAAACCAGCCCACCCGTAAGCGTTGACGGTGTTCGTCCCGTGGTTGGGTAAGTGGTCAGGCGAACTGGACAAAAAAGCCAGACTGCGTATGCCCGATAGTTGGTGTCGGGACCAGAGATGGTGACATCCGAATCGATTATAGCGGAGAAACTAATGGAAGTAGCGGTGAAATTGAAGGAGGTAAGAAGCACGATAAGAAATTAAATGATTTTTCAACAAAATGATTTTTATACATCACAACAAAAGCCAGCCATCAATGAACGCGTGATGGTTACCTATGTTGTGACCCGTGTCCAAATTAAATAGTACCAAATAGAATGATAACATAAGTAAATAATTATGAGTGCCTATATACTGCAATATGTATGAACTAGATATTCTAGTTCATATCGTTGGATAAAATTTCAGAACATACAGTACAAAGTGGCCGTGGATACAGATCACTGTCAGGTTCTTGAATAAATCCAAATTTCAAGTAGTCCAAATTATATTTTCTTGTTACTTGGAGTTTTTTTTTTCTCTCCTCCCCCAGTTTGAATATTCTTCCTAATGATGCCTGACGAAGACTGTGGAAGCTCTGAAGTTTTTGAATCATAGCTCAACTTATGGTTAAGTGAAGTACATACATTACTATTGTCACTATTACGAGTACCATCAGGTTTATTAAAAGAATTATAAATATTACTTTGCTTTTTTTCACTCATTATGAAAGATAATGAAATATAAAATATAAATTAAAAATACTTAAATTAAATATTCTAAAAATTACAGTATATAAATTAAAAACCCTTAAAAAACGGCCCACATTATTAACACGATATTACCATTACGACAATGCCTACGATCAGCGGGCGACTAAATATTCAATAAAAATAAAAGTTAAAATGAAGACTGGATTCGCAATATTAGGGATTATCAACGTATTCAATGAATAATAAGAGGTTTATATTTAAACGTTAAAATATTATTTACATGCATTTTACTGAGCGTGATAACGACACGCACACCTACAATAATAACCCACCGTCGTTGGAAATTGGGTCTATCTATTTTATAACATGCGATAATAATGACAATATTATTACGCGTTTATTTTTATATTTTGTTGAAAACTTAATCTACATACAGTGACATTATACACTATTTTTGTGCATTACTATTATAAACTCACGACATTACAATTAATAATGTTCAAATTTTACTGTGTACCACCAATTGGTGACCGCTGAACTAGAGTGTTAGCAATATCAATGAATCGTAAAAAAAAATAAATTATTAGTTAAAATCTTAATTTCAGCATACGATTAACCGGCAAGTTTCCACTACCTACCTAATAATACGCTCGCTGGAATTCTTGAAGCCGTGCCACGCTTTTTGGAACTGCCACCGTCACTCTTTTTATCCTTTGATCAGTTTCACCGTCACATCCAAAAGTTCCTCCTGTCACCACCTCCGGGTGCGACACACACGGCACGCACCTCGATCTGAAGCCAAGCTTTCTAGACCAAACCCCCGTCCGACCACAAACTCACAGAACGAACACCGGAACACGTGCCTATTTCAAAGACGCGGGCAGCATTTACGTGATTGTGGTCCTTCGGCAAATGCTGATTTTCACACTCGTCCTTTTGCTGCTTCTGATCCTGCTCCTGTGGCTACTGCTACAGCATGCCATAGTTATAGCCGTCGAGCACCACCATCATCTTCCTCTTGCAGAGTACCTACTGCCGGCTGAACCGATTAATAAAGAAAAATATAATGATTAATATTGGTTATATTATTTATATTTTTGTTCATAACTTATAATAATATACCTATATAACTAATATAAATAATATGTAGTGTGAAAATGTTTTCAAGAAATATCAATAGATACTTACGTATATCTATGTATTTTTATGCACTCTCATAAATTTTACAACGTAAACAAAAATAAGAATAAATCATGGAAAGATGAGCAAAATAGTAAATTGAAAATAATTTCAAAATTGTATTAAAATTTGATTTTAAAGAGTAATTGCCAAATACATGATACTATAGATACCTACATACATTTGCAAAAAGTACATATAATTAAATTTTAAAAAATACACCACCCTAATAATAAAATAAACTGCATTACAATAATTTTTAATTTGTTTACAAATATAATAAATCAAAACTTTAATTAATTATACTTTAATACTTGTATAGACAAATCATAAGTAATAATAAATTCCTAATTGTATACATGTTAATATATTCGCTGTTATCTGTATTTATATTATAAACTATTAAGCAACTATACTGTACATAATATATTATGTATTTAAAATGTTTAAAAAAAATATATATTTTAATATGTTATCACTTGAGAACTGGGGACTTACACCTATGCACCTAAAATACAATTCCGGATAGTATCCGTGAAACAGATAGGTCCTTCGTACACACCAAGAGAAAATAAATGTTCACGTTAAATTTATTTAGGTGTTTACATTTAGTTGAAATGTTTGACCAGCGTAAAGTTTTGAATTTGTGATTGGTACATCAAAGTTGTTCACAAAAGTATATTCACATCAAAATTCAAAGAAAAAAAACTATGTATTTTAAAAACAAAAGTTGAAGACAAGTTTAAAGATTCCAACCTATATCACTTACTTTTTGAAGTACCTATAGGTAGTTTACATTTTTTAACATTATATCCTAATAAAATATTGTAAACATAAGGTTTAACTCGGTTTAAATGTAGAAGGTCACTGATCGTTTAAGTGCAGTGTATAGTATACAGTATACACTGTATAGTGTATACTATAACTTAAGTATTTAAAAGAATAATCTCTTGGCCCTTCGAAATTATTTTTGGTTATTGTTTAACACGTGATCCATACCGCAGTCTTGTAGTGTAATATATAGGTATAGATATGATAAAGGATCTATATACGGTATCCAATATTTTATATTTACCGGATATTCGATAACTCATTTTAACATTTTTTTTCTCATTGATTTTCATTCATAAGTATACATCATTATACTAAGATTAAATCGTATATGTTTTCTAGACTTGAAATGTCCAACGCGTAGGTATATGTAGTTTCAGTAAGTAATCAATTTGTTTAGCCGTTTAGCATAAACATTTCGTACTGCAATATATTTTTTTTACAGGATGATTCTATAAGCATGTTTTTATATACAGTCTTATCAATAAAAAGTAATCATATATGTAATTCTATTCTTTTATGAAAAAAATTAGTGGACGAGAGTGAGATTTTTCCATAGAAAATAACTGGGACTCAAGTCCACGTCCTGCTTTGTGGATATATCTACGCGTGGGATGTGTTGACCATAAACATTTGGTAGTCGCTTATTGAACCATATTAGTATAATAATTCTCCGTTAGGATATTATTTTTGGAACATTAAGTTTTTATTTATACTGATGTGTTGATACAATTTGAAATACATAAAATAATACTTTATAAAACTAACTCACTATAATTAAAATATCATTTACGTTAACGATAATGATAATAAATTATAAAATGTACACTGTCTTTCATTTTCTTACAATTACAATTTAAAAATTATACCTAAATCATCTTAATTAACTCTGCATTATTTCTTTTGTTGTCCACATGTATTTACATTTACAGTAAAGAATCCTGAAAAATTTAAAAATTATAATAATATATAATACTTTCCTAACACTTATATAATAATATAATATATTACTCACATAAATACTATTAATAAAGGAAAAGTTAAGATTATATTTAACAAAAACACAGCACCAGGTAAATATTCAAATGTTAAATTATACGTTGCACTGTATAATGAAACTAAAATGAATGACATGAATGTGCTCATTAGTCCTTGGATAGAATTTATTCGACCTAATATACATAAACAATAATAATGCGACATTTAAATTCAATTAAAAACGTAAATTCAAATATAGGTACATTATTATAGAAATTTGTAGATATAGGAACTTACCAAGTATTTCATTATCTACGATTTTAGATGTCAATGAAGTAGAAATAGTGAGTGCAGTCCCATGGAAAAAGTCAACTAATGGAACTAAAAGTAATAATTTTAGTATTAAATGTTATGACACAAAACGCTTGATTCCATGCATTATTAATTTATAACAATTGATTTTTATATTTACTGATGTATAGTTGCCAAGGTTTGTTGACAAAAACGTAACACACTGCAGCAAGAATATCAAATGTACAGGCAATATAACCTATAATTGCATCATTTATTTTCAGACGATGGCTCAAAACAGTAACAGAAAACAATGTACCTAAAAGTTAGATTTAGATTAGTGGTTGATGATGATTCTAATTAATTAAACAAGATGACATTAATTCGTTAATGCTATATTTGAGCAGGTTACCGGGTGACCGATACTACACCTACATCGAAACTGTTTTCATTTTTAATATGTTAAACTGTAAAAGTACGATTTAAGTACCAAAATGTTAGATTGAAATATATACTACATTTTAATTCATCTTACAAATTTTAATAAGAACGAATCAAATAAGAAAGTTGTACCTATATTGACTATATTATATGCAATATTCGAAACAGAGGCCCTGTACCTAAAGACTATAAGTGATGTATTGACTGTTATTAAATAAAATCAGGTATATAGCGGTATTGAAGATTCCAAATTGAAACAGATTGGAGCATCATTGCCCATTGGACTGGAATGATGGACAAATTTGAAAGTGAATACTGTTATTATACACATATAATCAATAAATCATATACTTTTTAATTAATTGTACCTATAAATTATTAATTATTAAAATCATAAGTCACACCTAGATACTGAGATTAAAATAGTGACACAATTCAAATAAATCTAACTCAATACATTATCTTAAATTATAATGATTTAAAAACTTCATATTTTATTTTGTTTTCTTTTATATTATAGTTATGGTGTAATAATTTATAACTCAAGATTTTTTTTTGATCATGTAACCTACTGTTTTATTTTGAAGAGTTTGTTGCGTAATTTATACAGATAAAAAATTATTTCATCATGAGAGAGGCTATACGAGTATCATATAAATACCTACAGGCTACAAGTAATTCGAATTTTTTTTTTAGTTTAAAAATAAATATTTAATAACTTTTAATTAAATTCTTTGTATTATATTTTTTTATTATATTAACTATTTATTACTGATAAACATGGAAAATATTAACATATATATTATTGATAAATATTCGAAAAAAAAATAATTAAGAATTCCATGTATTTCCTTATATATTGACTATTTACAGTTAATATTACTAATAATGGGTTCCACCACATACTGATATATTTGCCATAATTTGTTCGATAAAACAGTAACATCATTGTTAAAATCATAAATTTGTTTATAAGCCGCATCCAAAAAAATGTAGTATATTATTAAAAACGTAAGTATCTACATAATAAGTATTTATTTTGATGAGTGATGGTACAATATAAAATATCCTGTAATATAATATTAAAATCTGGAAAAAACTGAGTTTTCCAAGTGCGTCCGGTATAAGGTACACTCAAGTTTGTCCCGAGAAAAAAAAAGTATTTAAACATATATCGTCGTAGCTCGAACTTACATTAGAATGCGTCTCAGTTAATTTTCTAACACACGAAGCTATAGATTTAACCAGGAAGAAACCATAATAGGTATTGAAATGGCGATTGACGGCTGTTTACTAGTTGAGTCGTGAAGATAATTACAAAAAACTTACCAGTGCAATAATAATAATTTAAAAACAATATTTAAAACAAAAACAAAAACAAAATCTACTTGTTATTCTTCAGATGGTCAATGAGAAGGAAAATTTTTTCCATGATAATATATCATGTTTAATTTTTTTTATTAATTTATCTGTCAAGGTTTCAACAGCCATAGTTATTATAGCCTATAGCCTACTTTGAGATAATAATACATAAACTGGTAAAACAAAATAACATTAGGTATATTATTAGGTACTGTTATTTACGATTTTAGGTTTAGTTTATGTTTTGTAAAATAAATATATTGATTCAATGTTTTTTTTTCGTTAAGTGCGTGTTGGAGTGAGGCTGGGTTAAGACTTTTCTTGCTTCGGTGGATTTTGGGCGTTTGGTCACAATGTGATTGATTGCAAGGTTTTCCTTGCAGGTGTTACATATATACTATAGAGGCCGGATCTTTGTTGATGAAGAAGGAGCGTTTAGATTCAAGTATCTTATTCTGACTCGGGTGATTATTACATCACCTCTTCTTTTTACACATTTATTTTTAAAAAATATGGCCCGCAATTAGAAAGATACTTTACCTCTGGATGCAACTAGTAACAACCCAAAATTGATTACACTACAAAAATTTGTTATTGGCTTACACCAGAGACGTATCTAGTAATTTATAACGCTAGGTCAAAGATATTTAGAAGAGGCCATCCTCGTTTTTAGGTCATAGAAATGAGTTAAAAATTAGTGATTTTTATTTTTTTGAAATATGCTCTTCCCTCCTTGGATCAAAATTCATAATTTTAAATATTTTAAATAATAGTTATGTTTTATATGTTCATCGTGTAAAAACCATTTGCATAATTGATTAAGGTATTACCAAATTTAATATATAGATAACATTCACAAAAACTTTCAAATAATAATTATTTAAACACTTCATATTAAATAATTATGACATTTTTAAAACAGTTAATACAATATGAAAACATTAATTTCAGATGCGTAAAACTTTTGTTTTGCACGAATAACAATAAAATCAATATATTTTTTTTTATACAATAAATTAAATACAAATTGAAATTAAGTATAGATAAAAATTGTTAGTTCTTTTTTCATTTTTGCAAATGTTTCAACAACATTGTTATTATCTGTATACCATCAAAAATATTTCTGTTTATACTGAGTGTTTTTTTCCTATGGCTAGTTGATTGCATTTTAATTATTGTATACGTAAAAATGATAATAAAAATTAAAAACAGGTGGATTCCCACAATTTAACAGACAACATTTTAACTAATGTGATTTACTTTAATGCGTTTTAAGTTTTAACCAGTCCCGCTAAAACGTATAGTGTAGCGGTCACCATACATATTACAAAGGATCACCTAAATCAGTGTGTAATTGTTGTCATTACTGTGCTTCTTGATTGACACAATTTAATAACGTTTGTCGGAAACTCGGCAAAGTATATACAGACATTTTATCAGCGATCGGAATTTGCAAACAATCAATAGGTATCGTGTTAGCGAGTGTTGATCATGATTTAAAACAATGTTATCAAGATGTTGACGAACGAAATCAAATATTTAAAAAAAAAATTATTAGTACATTTAGTACAATATTATAAGAATTGTATTAGTTATTAGTTATTATTAACAAAGTGTCCGGTGGGATAATATACACGTTAGTACTGCATAATTAATATTATTGTCTATTGATAAACTAAGTGTATATTAGTAATAATATTAACTTCTGTATATTATGATCTTAAATAGGGTATCATAATATTAATATAATTATTTACTATAATATTTATAGTATGTTTTTGAAATAGGTAATTTTCATTTAGAAACATTAAAATTTGGCTTCCAGCTACGGACTACAGGGTCCTTCGGGCTATAGCCTGTGATAAAGGTAAATACATAAAAACGGGACGAACTTGGAATATTCCCGTTTGAAAAGGTATTTTGAGTACGCCTTTAAATAAAATCTATGACCCTTTTTGATCCTTCTTTACCTAACTCATCAACTGATCATAATCTTGGATGCACTGCATAGTACAGTCCTATCGTTTTAGGGATTTAAGTACAACGACTAAATCAGAATACTAAATTAGACAAAGATTTACATAATTAAAATATTAAATAGAATAAAAGTAGTCAGAAGACCAACAACTTTCAGCATCTTGGCAAACATATTTTATAATATTTTAAATAGTATTTTTTTGTAAATCAATAAATTATTTAGAAAATAATTACTCCATACTTAATTGTCTATAATGAATAGGTATCATATTGTTACTTCTCAAGTTGTAAATATAGTATATACTAAATCTATAAATATTTTATTATAAAGATAAATTATCAACATTTTAATAATCTGGAACCCCTAATTAAATATAAGAAAAAAAGTTTTAGTTGAACTACACTAGGTATACACCTATACTTTAAAACTTCAACAGTTTATAATTATAATTACTAATTATTATTATAATTATTTGATACAGGTTATAACCAATATGGAAATAATTAAAACTTTTATACGCTTTCCAAAAAAAAATGATTATAGTTTTACTTATCATTGAATTAAATAAACAATAATATGTAGTGTTGTGTATAGTAGCCAGTAGGTGTACTTACATGTAATAGTTTTAAATACATCGTATAAACCTAATAAACACTATGTAGTTAAACTAATTAATTCAAATTTAGCTCTAAAAATCAAACCAAATAATCAACGTATGATTCAATTATATAAAAATATAAAATATAATTCGAAATAGAAATATAGAATCAGACGAATCCATAAATTATTAGAAACAATATTATGAGAATCGAGGGGGGCAGTGAAAAATTTAAACTTTTTATTTTATCAAAAACAATAAAAACAATTTTTATAGTGGATTTTTTTGTGGGGTGGGGGATCCACTTATACCACGACATCCTCCCACGAGGTCGCACTGTTCTGAAACTATAGTTATACATATAATACCTACTATAATTCAAACAATTATTATTTAGATGAGGACGGTATTAATTATCCTATAATAAGATATGATAAACATATTCAAACAATAACAATGATTACATAATCTTTTTTTAATTTAATTTTACCACTATATTGGTACCTATAGTTAATATGTTATAGAATTATTATAAACGTAATAATTAAAAAACTTATTATTTAATACTATATTATACAAGTATATACAAATTTTAACTTAAAAATATTTTGTTTTTAGATTTTATTAAACAAATTATAACTTACCTAAAAATATCATCAACATTTTATAAGCAGCAAAATAACTGTATTGCACTTCATACCATTTAAATTGAAATCTCATAAATAAATATGTGACAGCATATTCACCTAAAACATTAAACAATTTTAATTTCAACTAAAAACAATGTACTTTCTCAATTTATCATATAATGATAAATACACTAATTAGAAGATTTAAAGTAAACGGTATGGAAATTATAAATATTTCTTATACCAAAAATGTTCAAGAAATAAAGAATACCTTAGAAGTTCTAAATATTTCATTTGTAAAGTTTTTATTCAAATTCAACATTTGTTCATTTAAAGTATAAGTCCACATTTCCTTATAACATACTAACAAATTACTAAGTTAGTTTTTATTTTATAAACTGAATTACTTTTGATATTATACAAAGTGATAATTATTATTATTATTGTTCGTCATTCAAAAGTCTTCATCCAATTTCAAAATTCATATTTATTTTCAAAACGAAGATCCAATAGCGAGTTGAATTAAATATTTTTTTTTAAATAATCTAGTTTCATTAGATTTAGTGTGTACAAATGTTCAACATAAAACCAATAGCCAAATGTTACACATCTATATTCTTTACTACCTATAGGTATTTTTTGTTATTTGCTCATCTCGACACTGACGGCCGTCCGCTAATCATTACAAACGCTCAAAATCTTGTGAATTATTTACAAGACGCGTTTATCAGCAACGAAAATAAAAATGAACTTGACTATTTGTCTATCTTTACAATAGTATAAAGGTCATGTACCAACAATTTACTGTTTTAGAGCTATATCAATTCGCAATTGGGTGAAGGCTTTTGAATCATCCTGTACTGAAACATTTTTTTTTAATTACAAATTATAAATATGCTACATTATAATTTACAAACATTACCTCTGTTGATATTATATTTCACCATATTTTCATACTAAACTTGTTTTCCTTAAAAATTTGTCTAAAAAATAAACAACAATTTACCTTGAGGGCACGATTGGAGATATATCTTAAAGGTACTTAATTCATAATTTTTATTACTATACCTAATTGTTATCTAATAAATACTAGGTAATGTAATTTTTTTAACTTATTGTTATTATTAATCATTGTGAAATAGAAACAAAAATATATTTGTTTAAGTAAATATATTTTATTCGATTCTGAATAGGGTAGAAAATTTATTTATTTTATGAATTATGATTTTATATTTATTGATTTTCAAACAATCACTTTTTTATCTTTAGGTTCAATGCACTAAAAACGAAGGAATGAGTGTTGATATGATACTAGCTAATATAAGAGTTTGCTAAAAGGGTATCGAAATATTTAAAATCATTCTTTAAACTAAACAAATTTATCATTATACATTTATGATATGCTTATTATAACTAATAAATTATTATAAAATAAAAATAACTATTATTATATTCTATGATAAAAATTAACTACAGTAAATAATAAATATAATACGTATTATGAAAAATTCACTGTTGATTATTGAAACTTATAAATTATTGGATCAAATAGATTGTCTATGATAGTATAATGCTATTCAGTATTCATATTTATATGTTTTCAAAATATTATTTAAATTATATCATAACTTACCTCCAATTCTTCCCACTAAAACAGCTTGACACATTAGTAATGCTGCTAACGTAATTGAATATATTTTACTGTTTCCTTTAAATACATTCAAATAATTTTGCATAAAATATTTTGGTTTCAGCCAAACAATATTTTTATCATATGGTATGGAAGTGTCTTTAATAAATATTAAGCCAACCGTAAAAGCGATTAAATTTATTGTAATAGGTACCAAAAATGCACCATAAAACCCTAGACCAACGTTTAAGAACCCAGCCAGTCCTGTTCCGATTAAAGTACTGATAGTGTAAATTGCATTTATGATTCCGTATTTTAATGTTCTGGATTCATTGGTACAATTATCTGATATGTACGATATCACACCTACCCAGAACATATTTCGGGAACCAAATAATCCTGGTGTTACGGCTTCAAAAAGTGCAGCGATTTGTGGAGACCAGTTCCAAAAATAAACATTTAAAATGCATAAACTATCAGTTAAGACTTGACCTATAAGTGGTATTAAAATCAATGGTCTCCGACGTCTGCCATGACTGTCACTCCATGGACCTGGAACGAATTTTATTTATGTATTACACACAACAATATTTACACATCGATTAAATTATGTGAACAAATCAATATATATATATTTATACAAATATATACCTACATTTTAGTATTTTACATTCATTATAATATTTGGTTGGCAAGTTTATTGATCTATAACTGTATAATTTGTTATGTGTATTTAACTTATAAATCTACCTTTACCCACGTCCTACGCAGTTATAAATACTATTAATTTATATAGATATATCAATTAGTTTTATTTTGATTTTAGAAGTCTGATATGTCATCCATTGGTATTTGGTATATTGTTATATACATTATTTAAATAATATGTTAAGATACTTAACCTGTGTGATAGGTATGGATACCTAGTATGAAAATGTTGGTATATTTTAAACTCTGAGCGGAACGATGAATGTATTTATTTTAAAATGATGAGTGTTTTTTTTAAATTTTATTTTTGGTGTCCGTGTACACGATAAGTAGTCGAAATAATGCTTCGATTTTCAACTTCAGTATCTTGTTCGATGGGAAAGTGAATCTAGTTGGGGAAGTAAAATTTAAAATTCTCAATAGTTTTCAAAAAAAATAGTTTTTACGCAATTTCGGTTTTCGACAAACTCGATTTTGGTTTTTGGTTTTTCTCTAAAACAAACGACCGTAAATACATGACATTTTCACCGGTTGTTTATATTAGCATTTTTATTAGAACATTTTGATCTTTAGCTTCTAATTTTTAAATTTTTTTTTTCTATGAATGTTAAAAAAATTAAATTTGTTGGATGAAAAAGATTGAAAATATAAAACCTTAATATAAGGCTCCTTATATTATTACAACACCAGTTTAAACATTTTAAAAATACATAGGCACCATTTTTTTATAAGCATTTAAAGTTTGAATCTCAAAAAAATTTATCAAATTTAAAATTTAATAATTATTTTGTAGTTAAAATTGTTTTAAATGTTCAACTTTTATAGCCAAGGATTGAAAGTTTAAGACGAGGTTCCACGTAAATAGATAAATAAACAACTTTATTCATAATGATATCATCAAGTATACTTTTTAATATATTATAAGGCGACTGGCCATCTTCGCTCAGAATCTTTTCCGTATACAATGGTATTTTATTATTGAATTCAAATTTAACACCATGCACTATAGTGACCCACTTGTAACTTACTGTACAGCAGAGCGACACCCACTTGGCTAGCCTTTTTTTAATTTAAATTTAAATTGAGAAACCAATATCCATCAAATAATGTATAGAATACATTACCTCGTACATATTGCAGATCGTATAATAACTATTTATGTTTAAGTATAGGTACCAAACAATTAAACAAAATAACACCTACTTTTGTTTATTGATGTGTTTGGTGAATAATTAAAGATATTTTTACTGAACCACTACTCGTACAATATGTAAGGTTCTTTAATATTTAATTGTTGTATTTCAAATTTACTAAAAAATAAAATCGACACTAAGTGCCGAAATAAAGGGAAAGTATTCAAACTATTTCAAGGTTATGAACATAAAACATACCAAAAAAACCCATATAAAAATAAAAATCGATAAACTTTTGAGCGCCTTTTAAATTCAAACGGTAATTCTTGGTGCCTACAACAAGTGACAAGTATTGCAGAAAAGAAAACGAACATTGGGATAATCATTGTAATATTATATCCTTCAGGTGCCTAGGTATATGACCATATGGCTATATGACCAAGACAGTACTTACTATCTACCACAGTATAGTCTAGGTCAGAGGACAGTGTCGTTTGACTTTTTTTATCGCGTGAAGATTTTACATTCTAATGCATTTAACCGTCTGTCGACCGTCGTTATTATCGGGTAACGATTGTTATGATACCTACCTAGGTACTGCTTATTGCACATTATCCATAATATACTGTATTGTTACATAATATATTATTATTGTTATTATTACGGCTATACCTACACACCAGTATAAAATGTATGATATACAAGTCAACCCAGGAATAGGCACCTAAACCTATAGGTGCCTATAATTACGTATAATAATATTATTATCGTGATGCGCCGCCGACTTACCCGCGAGTATGATCATCACGACAGGAATGGTGTACTGTATGGTTGCTTTCCACGAGTAGATGGTGGACACGACGTGCTGGGCGTGCGCCTCGCCCTCGGTGCACTCGCCGAACGGCACGGACGAGTTGCACGCCTTCCGCAACAACAGGTTGTTCTGGAAGAACGCGGACATTGACAGCGATATGGAATACAGGGCAGTCACGGTTTCCACGAAACACCCCATGGCTCGTCCTGTCGTTCGTCCTGTGCGGCGGTCGCCGAGAGAGTAAACCCGCCCGGGTTACGCGGTGCACGCGGACGGTTAGTTCAGTGTCGGCGGCGGCGGCAGCTCTCCGAGCACTCGAAAGAAACAATCGCTTATTGCCTATGGCTTATTACAGTACGCGGCCGTCGGTTATTTTAATACATATCTGTCATCGTTCCGCGCAAACGACGGTCGTTGACTGTCATCGTCGCCCGCCGTAGCCGTCCAAAGTTTTCCTCTCCCACCCACTCGATCTGCGTATTATAATTTATAATATAATATTGTTGTGATAAGTATAATGTAGGTACCTCTCCTACATACAGGGTGATTCACTGAGCACTCTCATTTTTTTACTTCAATGATGAACGAACGGTACAAACTTCTTTTTTTTCATACCACAGTTATTTTATTCCCTAGTGAATTATCAAGCAAATTAATTCAATCGAATGTCTTGATGTCTTGTAAATTCAAATACAAACGAGTATTTGTTGAGTTATTTATTTATTTTAACTTTGTATGTATTAAAAATAGCACGTTCGAAAGATATGGGAACTGTGATGATATTTTGATAATTATTGTAATAATTTCCCGTGTATAATATGAGTAGCTTGGTAGGTACTAGATGTGTGGTGAGCATGCTCGGCGAATCGCTCTGTACAATATTTTAGTTTTTTTACAGATGCGACATGGATAACTCGTCGTTATAATAATATTATGAAATTTGAACAACGCGTTACGACGATACAACGATACGGTAACGCACATCATTACCTTGGGCCATTGCAGACTGTAGGGGAGTCGATTATTGCATATTGTGGATGCTCTTTGTATATTACAGATATTATCTTGATGAAACTGACAGACATAATCTGAGCTTGAATATTATTGATACTTTGATAGTTTTGTACGCTTTAAAATTATAGTTTTTTTTTTTTTTTCAAGAAAATTTTGTTTTTCTTATTTAGATATATTATCTCTTAAACATTAGGCATTCGGTATATAAGTATTATGATTTAATTCTCTCAAATTCTCTATTCAATTTCCTTTTGTTAAACCATTTTAAAATTTAAATTGAACTAAATATTAATTATATTATTGCATTATGTCTGTGTGTACTTGTTTCAAGTTTTTAGTTGATTTCGTGACGTGTTGAAGACAAAACGATGATTTATTACATTATTTATCATAAATAATTTATGTTTGATATTATTTGGTAATGTTGTTATAAAGATAACAGTTTTTAAATCTTAACGTGTTTATATAAATATTACAGATATTGAAAAAAGACCTAAAAAGTAGAAACATCGTAGATAATACGCCCACTCAAGACTATTGGGAACTATGAGGGTGGGAACCGCTGTATCGATATGAAGAGGTCAAGTTTATCTCTGCCTTTCTTACACTGGACACATAATATGAAGTATGCACAATAACAATATATTTGGTAGGATTGTAGGAATAATACCAAAGACCAACGTACCTATTTAATATTTTAATATAATGTTGAGTAAATACAGCCAATATAGGTACCCACTTAACGGTGAAACTCGTCTGTGCACAACGAAAACATAATATTATATTATACATTATAATATGTATACTTTTTTTTACTTTAACCCATAAGGAGTGACTCTGATTATAGTTGGCAATCAGTAAATAATTTAGCATTCCTCAAAATTCTAAAATATCTAGAGAGTCGTGCATCGCACACCATCATCATTATTGGTGCAGAAACGGGTGTCCCTTCGTGGTTGAGTGCCACACGTACCAACATTTGATGTTCACTGTGAAACTGTACCAGTGTACCTACTAATAAAAGTACGTAAAATGATGTAATTTACACAAACTCGATTATGTTTAATTTAAGATAATATTATGTCTTTTGCCGCTATCTGTGACTGATAATTAATTTATCTCGGGGTGGGTTAAAGTAAAAAAAAAGTATATATATTATAATGTATAATATAATATTATGTTTTCGTTGTGCACAGACGAGTTGCACCGTTTAGTGGGTACCTATATTGGCTGTATTTACTCAACATTATATTAAAATATTAAATACGTTGGTCTTTGGTATTATTCCTACAATCCTACCAAATATATTGTTATTGTGCATACTTCATATTATGTGTTCAGTGTAAGAAAGACAGAGATAAACTTGACCTCTTCATATCGATACAGCGGTTCCCACCCTCAGAGTTCCCAATAGTCTTGGGTGGGCGTATTATCTACGATGTTTCTACTTTTTAGGTCTTTTTTCAATATCTGTAATATTTATATAGATGTGTCTAATCCTTGGGATGTTGAACGCCACACATGTTGAAACTACTTACAAAACGCACTGCTCGCTAATACGATTCTGTAGTTCTGTATAATAAATAATAATATAACATTATCTCGTTTCGTGGTATAGCCGGTATATAGGTATACCAGTATCCGATCAAATAGCCACGTTGCCCACAGTGTGTTTTTTAACACTGTTGGCAATATTATAGTTTCTACATCGCCGTATAGTAACTATGTTGCAGCTTCTGTTGAATTGACCTAGCAAAACACTATTATCGATTCCGATTAATGCTTAATACGTTTTGTTATCTATAATCCGTTGCAGGTCAGACATTTCTTTTTCAGAGCAACACAAATCAAAAACCTAAAAAATTGTTGGGAAAAATTTTAAAAATATTTACAATAATATACCATAATATTATATATGTTATTAGATTGGCCCATCACTCATTAGTCATATCACTCATATCTGATCCATCAACTGCAATAGAAATATTTTCAAGGTTGTGAACTTAATGATTTTGCATACCTATCGATGAACTTAATTTATCAATCACAATAAATACCTATAATTACTAATAAGTGGTCTACAAATTACCTTTATAAATAACTATGTATAGTTTTATTTTGATTACTTTAAAAAATTTAGTGCATACAACAGTTAAAAAAAATATAAAAATTACGTATTTCGAGTTTTATATCAATATATAAAATAATATTTAAAAACATAAAAAAATTATTAATTTTGTATATTACAAATACTTTTCATAATAGTAATATTATAAATACAATTACTTAAATACATTTTCGTTATTTTAAAAATTAGTAGTAGGTACCCTTCCTTCATGCCATAAACATAATTTATAGCCTCATAGGTACCGTAGAATGGAGAAACATAGATTTCTTGGTGCTTCTTTGATAAACTCATATTTTTATTCACCAAAATACCATTACGTTTTAATTTTTTCTCATAAGATTGGGTTACTTTGATATCACATTAAGAACTAAGATTTGACTTTGAGAATTTTATCATTTATATTATAGAAGTTATCCATAAAATAAAAAGTAAAATTGTTATAAAACAGTAAAAAGTTATCAAAGTAACTGAATTTTACGGTATAGTAATAATATAAAACAAAATATTATGTTTACCGTACTTAATTCCCTTCACGAAGTAACAAAAAATACATGTGAATGTTTACAATTAGCAACACAAATACCAAATAATTAGCAATAGTTATTAATTATAATTGAACAAATCAAAAATTTGCGATCCATTCTGTTATCACTCGTAATTGCATACTATTCGTTATAGGTCTGACGGTTTTTTCCTACTATAAATACTTAATAGTTTTATATAGATGTATTATAACATGTTGAATATATATTTTATCATCTAGTAACTGCATTTTTAACACTACCGCATCGGATCAAACCGGATAAATCAGTAATAAATCAAGAAATCAACTATTAGGTAACGACGTATTATGTATTTATGTATTATGCATATATTTATAACTGTTAGAATGCATTTGTATTCATAATATACAAATAATTATTTTGAATGGCCTATATGAGATTCAACCAAATTGGTTGCGTAATCGTGAAAGTTACCTGCTCGATAAACACAAAACTGTGTTAGTATGGCAACGGGTAGGTATAACCATTGAGAGCAGAGTAGGTATATCTTACTCGATGGTATAACGTACTTTGCTGTAACTTGTAAGAACATAAATAAAACAAGTTTATTTTAAAGAAATTGGCTCTAAATACATAGGTACTTACATCTTGAACCTACCGTGGTTTTAAGTAAAATATATTATGTAAATTATAATGATAACAAAATAATATTATTCCATTTGCTTTTTGCTTTTTGTTTCAGTTTAATATTAGTATTTTTCGAATTTAATTTCTATGGTTATATGCCAACTGCCAATGATCACTTGAGTGCATTCTTATCGAGTACATATCTTTATAGTTTTAAGTTAAAGTTTCAATTAAAATTATTGAATTTTTCAACAATCATATACTAGAATTTTATGAATTAATATGAAATTCCTCAAAATTAAATTTAAATGATTTATTAATGTCTGAAAACCTACGGGTACAAAAAAAGTACTTGAAATTTCATAATTATTCATAAAATTCTAGTATGATTGTTGAAAAATTCAATAATTTTAATCGAAACTTTAACTCGTTGTCATTTAGTCAATTTTGATTTTAGAGCTATGGTAAAAAGGATCAAATCAACTTTAAAAAAATCGTTCTATCTGACTTTGGTATTCAAAACACCTGTCACCATTAAAAAAATGTAAGCTGTATTGCGCATGCGCTCATGGAAAAATCTAAAAATGTAAAAATCATCAAGAAATGTGTATTTATGTATTCCCCAATCCCCATCGCCTCCCGAAAACCGCATATCAATCTGATGTCACTAGACAGAACTATGTAGTGTTACCTTTAAAAGGAATCACACTGTATATACTATATTTATTAAAGTGTATAGGGTAACCTTTGTTTTCCTTATATACTATATAAAGACAAAAAAAGTAAAAGGTTACCCTAAAGGTGGACAAGTGTGTACCGCTTATTGTACATTATTTTTTTTTATAGGTGAGATAGTCATTGTAATATTTGTGTTAAGTTTTAATTCAATGACATAAAATCACTGTATATGAGAAATTATTTTGAGCGAAGACGGTCTGTCACCTATATTATGAAGCATAACTTATGATATTCTTAATATTAATGTATTTTTTTTACTATTATTAAAACAGTTGGTTTTAATTTTTTCCAAAAAATATTTCATTTTAAAATGTCAATGTGTGTATAAAATATGATAATATATTTATATAATTGAAAAGTTTTAAGTAGATACTCATGAATAATATTTTTAAGCTACAACAAATTAACTAAAACTATTATTCATCTAATTTCATACAAATTTGAACTTAAAATATCTATAAAAAAACTGTTTACCTGTATATATATATTTATTTTTTATTTTTTAGTTACAGTCTAAACTATTTATGAGAAAAATTGTTTTAAATTTTGAAACCTTAGACATAAAAATGGAATATATATATATATTTAACTACAAAATATTTCTACATTTTCTTAATTTTAACGAATTTTGTCAAATTTTGAACTTTAAATGCTTATCAAAAAAATTTTTGCCTATGTATCTTTAATATTTTGAACTGTAATTATAAAAACTTAGAAAAAATTAATTTATAATAATAAACTATTAATATTATATTTTCAAGCTTTTTAATTAAACATAAAATATTTCATCGACATTTATAGAAAAAAACCAAATAATAAAAAATAAAAATTTCTATCAATAACTAAAAAAAAGTGAAAATATTTTGAAAATTGTATTTTGTAAAAGATGATAAAATGAATATTTGGTGAAAATTTTACATTTCTACGCTGTTTGAATTATAACCAAATAAGAAAATCGATCATTTACGGGTGTATATCAAATGTCGTAAAAGTTTGAACTTCAAACGCTCATAAATATATAATTTTACTTTCAGCTAAACTTTTTTTGTTAAATTTCTTCTTTATGAGTTATCTTGTATTACATTTCCAAGTTTTTGACATAGCAAAAAATTATTTGTATACCACTTAAAAGTACTAATTAAATAACATTTTCTATCAGAAGCCACCCTTAAAGTTTTAATTTGATGTAATTTGTCTACTGTGTACCGTGTGTATGAAACTGTACATATATATATTATGATCATTGTAGCGTGTATTTATTGTGCATAATGTTGATATATTATTATATCTTCTTTAAAAAAACTTTCGCCTAAGAAGTATGTTTGGCTCTAAAATATTATCCAAAAAACTTAAAGTTCAATTATATATGACACTGATACGAACAATAATATTATATGGATCTGAGACACGAAGTCCTGGACAATTGAAGAAACAAGATCAGCAGTTTTAGAACGAAAAATACTTAGAAAAATGTATAGATCCTGCTTTAACGCCAACACAGGATAATGGAGAAAACACCTCAATGAGGAAATAATGAACTATTGTTGCAAAAATCAGATATAATGAAAAAAATTTTAAGATTAATGTAGGCTGGCCCTCTTGGAGAAAACCGAATTCTTTCATACAAAGGTCATTGAGTAAGAGCTGGTTATAAAAATACAGTTGGGTAGACCACGCTTAAGATGGGAAGACAAAATAAAAAATAATTTAAATACAGTAGTACCGAATGGACGCTGGAGAGAGTTGTCAACGGATAGAGAAAGATGGAGGCAAATTTGTTTGAAGGACTGGTCTTAAAGACCAAATTTCCCACAAGAAGGAAAATAATAAGAAGTAAAAAGAACTTGAGTCCATTTTACATATTCTAAATACAAATAAAATAATACAGTAAAACCTCCTTATAACGGACCCTCTATAAAACGAAATTCTTCTAATAACGGAAAAAACAGTTAGCCCCATGCGATTCCGTTATAAGGAGGTTTTACTGTATTATGTAATTCTTTCCTAATATGGCCACTATTGCTGAGGATTATAAAAAATGTGATATAAGTCAATAATTAATATTATTTAAAATATATATAAATAAAATACAGACAAATCTTCGTTCTCCATCATCAAACAAAAATAAGTCGCATTTTAACCTCCATATTATATTGCTTATAATATTATATATTTATACTATTATAGTATTATACTAAGTATGTTAAACCCTTTTGGATATCTAGAACGATAACAATTGTATCTTTCGTTCCTCTTGGTCTGTAAATTATTAATATTGATCTATAACTGCGCATTGTCTAATTAAAACGATTTATATTTATCCTTCTGATATATAATATGATATAATAAATATAATCACACAGTATGGATTTCGATAAAACATTGTAACTTAGAAAAAATACTCAAAAAAATTAAATTTACCTATAAAAGACAAAAATATCATAAATACAGGTTATTTATCAAAGTAAAATATTTACAAAAATGTTTATATTTTAAATTTAAATTTAAAACTATTCAACAAATTTAATCATAATTACGTGTTTTATTCTTACTGAACTTGAATACCTTACAATGAAATATATTACCATGTGTTAACATGCCTAGGTATACATTTTAAAATGTTTTAATTAACTGAAGTTAAATGTCTTTAACAAGATACTATATTATTATGTTGTTATAAATGTATAAATAATTACATTTTGGTCAAATTTTTTAACTTTAAATCTTAACAGAATGTAAAATGGAAGCTGGTATCTAAAAACCATATAGTGGCTACTAGAAAGCCTATATACTTATTACTTATACGCTTATATAGGTTCTCTATAGTGGCTACTATTCAGTTTTGTTACCTACTTTAAACATTTTTATTTTTTTTAATAATTGTTAGGTATACCTTTACTGTGAAATTAAATACTCTTGAAAATCATGATATTATATTATAATTTTTACGTTAATGCCAATAAAAAATAACACTATTTTCAACCAAAAATACTCAATAATTAAAATACTAACTGTACAATATATATTTTACAGCTTAAACAAGTTAGAAAAGCTTATTCTGCAAACGTGTTAAATTCCTAGTTTCTAAACGTATTTGAATACAACGCAATGAATTATAATGCTAATGCCATGCACAATTTATGCATATTATAGTAACACTACATACAATCAGTAAATACCTCAAAAAAAAAACGTAATTTTATGCTGGTAACTAACTGGTATGATGGACAGGCACAGCGGGGAAAATAAAGGGTTCTAAACATATGTTCAGAAACCTAAAACTGATACATTTCATTTCATAAGTTCAGAACATACCTCATCCTACATATTAAAACCAAATATGTACCAACATAGATAAGCCCAGTCTTGAAAAGTTGAAAATAAAACTTTTATTTTGTATTTTGAATACAATGGATAAAAAGGATAAAAAGTTATTCAGAATAAGTATTCAATAAATACTTTTCAAAAATATATTATAAAACTAGCTGATCCCGTACACTTTGTTGCCCGTTAAAAATACCAACTCTATATAATTCAAAATTTGTGTTCATATGCAATTTGTTATTTAATACCTAGCTTAGTAATGAATCCTAATGATCATCTAGGTATAAAAGTAAATTTCTTTATCATTGTTTTAAACGTTAAAAAACAAATCAATTAAAAAAAATAATATTTTGTGGCGTTTTTAAACTTAATATAGTCTTAAGAATATTGTACCGGGGTCCGAGGGATTAAGATTATCCTAGGAAAATCTTACCCACTTTGGAGGTATAAATGTCCTTGGATATTCTTACCAGGGGGGTATGATTGTCCTAGAATAATTTTACCGGGGATAAAAATAACCTAGGAATATCTTACCCTCCCACCACAGTAAAATTATCCGGGGGTAAGATTTGACTGCAACACCGGCACTTAGTGCTACAACCTCAAATCATACATCAATAGTTTTCTACGAATTTGCTACATATTGTTATGCCATTTTCAGAAATTGCTACTAGCTTATGTTTGCTACAGCCCTACAGGTTGGAAACAAACATGCCAGTACTATCTTGACGTCTATCACCGGTGTCGCCCAGAAAAGTGTTATTAATCTATAAAGCTTTTTGTAGTTTTTTTAATATAAACACAATTACTACAAAGTGGTGACTTCGACATAATATTTGTCTCTATTATTTGTTCTGATTCGTTGATGATATCAGTATTAAGTTGTTCTTTAACAATCTTTTCTTGATGGTCTTGATTTTTGTTAGACGGCTCAAGTTCACTAAGGTAAGCTGGAATGAAGCTGCTTAAAGTACTTTTCAAAAATGCAAGACATCCTTTGTAAATGCAGTATTATTTGCACACCCGAGATGTTCAGCGCCACTGGCAGTCAAATTGGATGCATCAGATTTTGCTGTCGGAGGTGTCTTAGAGCAAGAGGAAGAAAACAACAATTGGAGGCCATTGGCATTTTTTTCAAAGAAATTAAGTACTGCACAGCAGAAGTATAGCACATACGACAGAGAACTTCTTGCCATATACCTCACTATCAAGCAATTTAAACATATGTTACAAGGGAGACATTTTATAGTTTAGACAGACCATAAACCCCTGACATATGCTTTTAATCAAAGACTAGACAAGTGCTCTCCAAGGTAATTTAGATGTCTAGAATATATTGGACAGTTTACCACAGAAATAAAACACATTCCTGGCAAACAAAATGTAACTGCAGATTTAATGTCAAGAATTGAACAAATAAATGTGAATAAATTAAACTATGAAGTGATATCAAACGCTCAAGAACTTAAAAACTTACTCAAAGGACCTACTAGTCTAAAATTAAGTAAAATAGAGTTTCCTAAGTCTAAGATTTCACTAGTATGTGACACTTCAACAGACGTCATACGACCGTACTTCCTGTTACACACTGTAAACAAGTATTTGGTTTTTTTTTTCCCATTATTTTTCCAGTGTGATTTGATCCCCACATTGTGTTTCGACTATTGAAGTCCCCTAAAAGTATAAAAGGTTTCGGCAGCTGTTGGATGATTTGGTTGAGGTTGTGGAGTAGCAGATTGGTGCTGTCAGACACATAAATATTACAGATGCATAGAGGGATTCTGAGTTCAATAAGAACAGCAATTACTTCGAGGTGGGACTCAATTCGGATTTCTTTGCTTTTTATGAGATTTGTGATGAAGGTGGCGACACCCCCACTAGCACCGGTGGTATTTTGGCAATTTTTGAAGTACCCTTCATATCCACATATGGGGAATTTTTGATTGGGTTAAAGGTTAGTTTCTTGAAAGCAAAAAATTATTGGTTGGATATTATATTTTGCACATTGAATATCGGTGAGGTATTTGAAAAGGCCGTTTATATTCCATTGTATTATTTGGTCCATATTTGTGTTGTGTATTGAAAGCATGGTCTTGAATATTAGTGGAGTGTTTGAATGTCTTGTGGAGGGAGTACTTGGAATAGTAGGTTAGCGAATTTCGTCAGGAGGGATTTCATTATTTTATCAATTGTAATATTAGGACCAATTTCTTCGATTAGACTAATTAAAGATATTATATTTATTTCGACTTGTTGACATAGTGAGTGGATGTTGATATGTTTGTTAGTAGATTGTTCTAATATGTGTTTGAACTGAAGAAAGTTTATTGGGGAGTTTTGATTATCTTCGAAAAAAAGTTCAATAGGTTTGAATGCTTCGTCATTATTTTTGCCAGATCTTATAGATGAGTTTGAACGTGATCGTATTTCTGTTTTTTTTTTTTGTTTTGGTTTTTTCAGAATTTGAGGGAGAAGGTGGAGCTTTTGTTTTTTGGGACGATGAGTCCGACATTTGTCTTTTGAATTGTGTTGTGTGTGTGTGTGTGTGGTATTGGGTGAAAAATGTTTTTGAGAGGAGTCCATGATTTGAATATTACTTTGTTGATATTGGTTGATTTAGGGTGTGTAATTTAATTTTTCTGGCGTTGGGATTTGTTCAAGATCAGTATTTTGATTATCTTCTGTGTATAGGGTTGCACTGTCATTTGTATTAACTATATTTGTATTTATTTGACATTGAGTTCTCTAATTGTGAGGAGTTCCGACGTGTTTTTACAATGAGCCGATGTATGTCCGGTGCGTTTACATAAGTATCATGTGAGTGTGTCGTCTGTAAGGAAAATACGGTAGTTTATATTTTCAAAGTGAATTGCTAATGATCCCCATAGTTTTGGTGTTTCCTCAAATTTGATATGAGTTTGACCTCTAAAACTTATGATGTGGGATAAGTCTTCTGTAGAGAAACCAGCTTTTAAAAATATGATTGGCGTAAGTGTATTTATGCCAATATGGTTTAATGTATTGGTAATATTTGTGTATGGAATAATAGGCGATACACTTGAAATAATAATGTGTTTCGCTTGATTTTATAATCTACGTAGTTCGATGTTGTTGTAGATAACGATCAGCTTATACTACTCAATACGGGAGATTATACCACACGACTAACACGACTCAACAAATAAATCGTTCACCGCTATAGACTTATCAATATCCAATAGCACACTTGCCCCACAAATCGAATGGCAACGAATATAACTGCAGTGGCCACTGGCCTATATCCATAACCCTTTTGACCAATTACCTAAAACGTTGTCACACACGCACTGGAATCTCAAAAACCCGAATTGGGGACTATATCAAGATTTCATAAACCAAAATATTTTAGAAAATCCTATCAAAATAAACACTGAAACCATACAGACAAGCACAAATAAATTCCATAATAACTCAGTTCTCAGACATTATATTAGATGCCGCAAATAAAACTATTGGAAAAACAAACACAATACACAAAAGAAAAACAGTACCATGGTGGAACAATAAATGCAAAGATGCAATAAGAAAAAACAAAAAATGCCTCAACAAATTTAAAAAAACTAGATCACCCTCTGATAACATAAATATTAAAGAATTTCGAGCAGCATCTAGATATATTACCAAAAAATACAAAACTGAATCCTGGCAAAAATATACCAATCTATATATCCAAATATAGAACATATCCAAATCCTGTTCTACAGAAATATGGAAAGAATTAAAGCAATTAAAGGAATAATACATCAACCTTTTCCACCTGTTTTGAAACAAAATTATACTCTACTCTCATCTTCATCAGCCATAAGCGACGCATTCGCACAATCATTCGCAAAAAATAGTTGTGACTCAAATTTTGATCCAGCCATTACTCATTATAAACATGACATAGAAAATACCATCACATATAAACTCCAAAATAACTTCTACCACAAGACAACCACCTAAATACCCCTTTCAATGAAAATGAACTCTTTAATGCCATGTCAAACTGCAAAAGCAAAAGCCCTGGGCCTGATGACATACCTTATTCATTTATCCAAAACTCCCACCAAATGGCAAAATTCAACTATTAAAAATATACAACACAATATGGAACAATGGCGTATTCCCAGACCAGTGGCGAAATGCAATCGTTATACCCATTCCAAAACCAAATAAAAACAAATTTGATATAGATAACTACCGACCAATCTCACTCATGAACACAATTGGAAAAATCATGGAAAAAATGGTAAACAAACGCCTCATTTGGTATTTGAAGACATCTAATTATATTACCGGTTTTCGCCAAAATCACTCAACAATAGATACCCTCTTAAAACTACATACCGACATAATAAATGCAAAATGTAACAAACAGCATGACCAACAATTTTACCGAGGGAGGGTTTATTTTACCCCCGGTAAATATATCCTAGGTTTTTTAAACCCCCGGTAAAAATATACTGTTATTTTTACCTAGGGGGGGGGGGGGTAAAAACCGCCTGTTACTTTGTGCTATTTATAGAAATTTTAAATTTACAACTATTTTAAGGTTTTATTCCAATTTATGTAAGATAACTTTTCGTTGTTGTATAAAAGAGCTTAACAATTTAATAAAAGGTTCCTAGTAATTTTTTAGTACTGGAAGTAAAATCAAAGTTGAGTATTATTCTTCATAATATTATATTAAAGTTATTAAGTACCTACCAAGGTATATCATTAATCATTATATTTTGTATACACAATATCACTATGACATTTTTAAAACAATCAGTTTTAATTTTACAATATTCTCTATTTACCTATACCTATCACCTACAACGAAACTACTTTCAATATAAGATAGAGTTGACCAATTGAGATAAAAGTTATATCAATAAATTTCTTGAGTCTTGGAGTATTTTTTCAAACCTATAGGTAACTTAAGGGTAGCTTTGAGCATTTTTTTTTTGATAACGAATAAATATTTAAAAAAAAAAAAACAAATATCTGCACGGGAAATACCAGGTTTGGATAGGTCAATGAATACCGGATATTAATATTTTATCCTGTACATGATATTTGGTAACTATATTTTTTAACCGCACGTATTAAATTCATAACCGCAAATTTGTTTTGCACTTTTATTTTACTGAGCCATAAAGTTCATTAGTTATGAAAAATACCATTAAATTTAAATATTATTTATAATCAATGAAACTACTAGATATAAAAAAAAACCAATGGTATTAGACACTGATATTTTAGAATATATAAATTTTTTCACAACTAAAACATAAATTAGTAATAGTATATAATTTGATTTTCACTACATCATTGCAATAAAAATAATAATAAGTAAATATTTACCAGTATATGATTTAAGTGTATATATATGTTTTTTTATGTTGTACATGAATATTAAAAATTAATAACAAAATAGAACTGAGAATAATGTTACTCATTCAAACTACAAAGAATAACCTAGTTTTTAAAACCATTTATAATTTATAAAACTAAAGGAAATAATATAAATAATAAGATTTTAATTTAAAGACTTAAAAAGTCTGACAATATACTACTGAAGTGAATTATAATTTGAATTTAATTCTATAGCTGTAGTCACGATAGAAACCAATTTTAGGCTGCCATAGAATGGGATACAATATATTATGCAAAAATGAAGCTTCTTATAAAAAAAACAAGGTATTGATTATTTACAAATAATTTGTTCATGGCTCAAATAAATCCACTAGTATATTATAATATATGTATATTTAATTATAAACCAATCTCATTTTTAAAAAGCTAAATCTAGTTTTAAAGATTTTAGAAAAAAAAAAATTTCTAAAATAATGTCACAAAATATTTCTTAAATTTAGACACTAATGTTTAAAGATTCACACACTAAATCTAAATTAGATGTTTATGAATTAGAATCTTCATCATCTTCATCGTCACTTACATGCTTCTTTTTTTTCCGTCGGTTAGATGTTCTAACTTCAGACCCTTTACCACGAGGTTTCATTTTGAGTTTCAATTTAACTGAAGATGAAGTGGTATCAGCATCTGAAACCTCGTCTTCGCCTAAAACATTAAGAAATAATTTTTAATACTAAATAATTTTAGTATCTAAATAGAATGTTATTGTTAACTAATTTTTGTAAAAAATTATCATAGTTAAAAGAATGTCAGCACACTAATTGTTTTAACTCTCTGACCAGCACGCAATATACCAAATTTACGTTCAGTAGAATCAACCCTATGTTAGGAGATCTATATTAGAGTGAATTCACCTAATAAAATTAATTAACACATTGATTGCGTACTGACGCAAATTGGTGTCATGAGAATCAATCAGCAACACGTTTGACGTCCAATATATATTTAAAGTAACTGGTTTATTATTTCCAACGCGTGTCTGTATGTTGTTTTATTATTATTATTATTATTCAGCGTGAATTTAATGCATGTTTTAAAAAATGTATACAAATGTTGTTTAGACATTTGATCATAGAATCAGTTTCATTATGTTATTTTTAGAAGACTGTTGGTTTTTATTTTTATCATATGCACTGGGTGAAAACTGCAAAAATACATTAGCAGTAGTGTTCATAATTTTACCTGTGTTGCTTCAATAGCTATTTAGTATTTTATAATATTTTTATTTTTATGTAATTTATGAGTTTAAATTATTACAAATTAAATTAAAATTAAAATATTCTAAAAAAGCCAATGTAGCAACACAGGTAATATTGTTAACTTAATGTTTGATAATTGGTGAATTTACTCTAATATTAAAAGTAGCAACACAGGATTGATTCCAGAAAACGTAAATTTGCCGTTGTGCATGATTCATATGGAAAACAAATTGTACACTGACATCTTAATAAGTAATAAAACTCACAGGTGTTGCAAATCTAAATCTTGGTTCTTATTACAGTTTGTTTAGTTAATATAAGCACAAATCAAAATATTACGAATTTGTAGAGGAGAATATAAATTTCATATTATATCATTATTTGTTATTATGGGTGTTGCATAACATACCAAATATGTATCAGGTTTTTACTACAATTCAAATTTAATTAATACTAGAGCAAATTTACTTATTATAAAATTTGATCGAGTGAACAGTTTTTCTTACAGATATTTATTTTAAAAACGAGCTATTTGAATATAAAAAAATGAACTTATTAGTACTTATAACTTATTTAAAAAAAATATATGAAAAAACAAACTTGAGCACATTTTATATTCTCCTATACAAATTTGATAATAAGTAAATTTGCTCTAGTATTAACTATAATTGAACTGTAATAAGAACCCAATACATATATTTGCAATGTTATGACATCATCCATAATAACAAATAATAATATATTTACTATTAGGATTTGAAGTTGTAAGTAGTATTACTTTTTGTTCCTTCTTCTGGTCCAGATTCTGGAATATCAGTTGATTCTAATCGTTGACGAGAATTTGTGAAAACTGATTGTAAAACTATTGAATCTTCATGAATAAGTGAAGCTTCTTCATTATAGATTTGTGCGTTCTTACATAACTGTACAAAGTCAGCTTCAAGTTCATTTAAATCTGCATACTAAAATTTAATAAATAAAACAATATATATAGTATTAGGTAGTGCATAACTATTACATTCTTAACTACAACATTTTTTTTAAAATGTTTATTGAAATAAAGATACAATACCTTTCCATCATCGATTTTTGCCACAATTTTTTTAATATCCATGGGTTTTTTTATTACTTCATAATAATCAGGTAATTTGTGTCTAGACGGTAATTTCATAAAAGGCTCACTCAGTATTCTGGAATCAGCATCTGTATATTTTACTACTATGTTCATAATAGTTTTCATTTTTTTTCGAAGTTTTATTTCTTCAGGTCCAATTGTTTTACGTCGTCTAATTGGTGGATCCTCATCATCATCTGCATTTCTTTTGCCCCTTTTCTTACCACGGTTTCCTTTACGATTTGATTTAATTTCTTCTTCTTCGTCGTCTTCAAAGTCATCAACGTTTTCATCTATTGCCTTCAACCATTCTTTTTCAGTCAAGCTATCAGTGTAATCTACTTCTTTACGAGCCCGAGAACCACGTCCCATAATCTCTTCAGAATCTTCTTCGTACGTCCATCTTTCCACCTTAAAAATGAATTTTGCTTATATTTAATTATTTAAATGATTTTAATATAAATAAAAATAGTACCTCGTCTTCATCTTTAACAAGCCATTCTGGTAATTCCGATATCTCAATTAATCTTGACTTTCTATTTGGACCAAATTTGGCATCTTCTCTTCTACGCTCAAGATCCATTTTTTGGAATGATTCAAATTCATCTACTGATCTAGCTATCATCTGGTTCACAACTTCATCATCGGGTACTTCATTTTCTTCCTAAAAATAGACAAATTATATTATATATTTAATTTGGTTATACTAGAGCTATTAAAGAAATTTACTTCATCATCTCCATCATCTTGATGTAGAATAGATTGTAAGAATTGTTGGCGCTCTGATCCAGTTGATTTTTGATCAAACATACCAGCTTGGATAACTTTTTCATCCATGTTTAACTTGTATCTGGCAGCAGCTAATATACGCTCTTCAACTGAATTTACAGTCATTAAACGAAGAACTCGTACTTCATTTTGTTGACCAATACGATGAGCACGATCTTGAGCTTGCAAATCCTATGAATAGAAAGTATTAAGAGTTAAAAATATATTAAGAATTTAAGTCACAAGACATAGTTACAAGTGGTTTATAAAATAATTATTACTTGATGTGGGTTCCAATCAGAATCAAATATAATAACAGTATCGGCTGCTTGTAAATTTAATCCAAGACCACCTGCTCTTGTACTTAATAAAAATAGGAAATATTCACTGCCTGCACTATTGAATTTCTTTAAAAGATCTCCTCTATCTTCAGCTTTAGTAGTACCATCTAAACGCAAGTACGCAAAACCCCGCCATCCTAAATAATCTTCCATAATGGTCATAAGTTGGGTCATTTGACAAAACAGTAATACCCTATGATTGGTAGCTTTCAGTTTCGGTAAAATTCGATCCAGTAACTCAAATTTTCCTGACACTCTGTATAAATCTGGTCTACAAATAAATAAAAAAAAAAATTTTAAGATAATTATTAAATGCCAAATATAATTATTCTAATTCATTATTAAAGTTACCCTTGAACAACATTTCCAGCAGTTCCAATATGTTCGCAATATTTTTCTTCAATACTTTGGAACATAAATGGATGATTGCACAGCTTGCGCAATTGAACAATGGTATTCATGAGAGCTTTGGCACCACCTTTACCTTGTTTGCCTTTTTCAGCACCATCAGTTAATAATACACCTTTACTCTGCATATGTTTGTATAAAACTCGTTGCAGGCCAGACATATCACATTTGACAATGTATTCTACTTTATCAGGTAATTGGGACTCAACTTCTTTTTTCAGACGCCTTAACAAGAATGGACGTAATACTTTATGAAGACGACGAATAATCAAAATAGTTTCTTCTTCATTTAATTCAACCTAAAAATATACAAAGTAGCAACAAAAAGTTTCACACATGTTATATTATTTAGTTTATAATAAATACCTTTTCCCCGGTGGTTGCAAATGGTGCATTAAACCATTGTTCAAATGTTGAACATGATTTAAATATTGATGGCAACAAAAAATTAAGAAGAGCCCAAAGTTCAGGAAGTTTATTTTGCAGCGGTGTACCAGTTAACAGTAATCGGTGTGGAGCATTGTAATGAGTGTTTAAGACTTGTGTCAATTTACAGTGATGATTTTTCATACGATGACCTTCGTCTATAATCATGTATTTCCAATGAAGCTAAAAATATATATGATTAAAATGTATACAGCATTGACTATATTATAGTATTTTAAATTTTAAATAAAAACACTATGAAGTAGATACTACTTACTTTAGCAAGAACTGATTTATCTTTTATAACATATTCATATGTAGTTAATAAGACATTAAATTTATTAGATCGCATTTGTGTCTGTAATGTTCGACGCATAATTGGAGAGCCTTTATAAGCCACAACAAAAACTGATGGAGACCATTTTTCAAATTCCAATACCCAATTTGACATAGTACTAAAATTTAAAAAAAAAACTATTTAATTTTTTTCTCAAATTTTAAGGTACTAATAATTAATAAAAATATCCAAAGGTTGAAATATTGGGAAAATTAATTCTTCAAATAATTCAGTAACATTTGGGTAGTATTTCTTTATACATAATGCATGTTTGGACCAACATAAAATATAGGATAGTTGCTATTTCGATAAGTTGCCCTTAATATTTTTAATGAATACTTAAGAAAGGATCTTTGGATTTAAGATAGAAAATTTTGTTTTTAAATAGTTGCTATTGATTACAGCTTACAGTATTATTATAATTAATTGTTTTAAAATGTTTAATAATTAATTTTTAAAAGTGACAACAAAACCAACAATTGTAAGCAGGTGAACCAAAAATATTGTCCACCGATTAGTACTTAATTAAATTAAAATTATAAATGTTGGTACTTTAAAATAATTACATTTTCAGTTATTACAAATAATCTATAAAAGCGAATGTATGTTTGTTTGTCCTTTATGCATTGCTATACTAATTTTCTAATGGGCAATGAAGTGCACGCGATCAGCTAGTATAATATAAAAATATAAAAGTGTATCAAAACTGATAAAAATATTTATTAACATTTAAATGTAGTAAAAGTATTTAATATTGCAATAATCATAAAATACTGAAAATCGATATAATTAATAACCAATAGGTACTTATTAAAAAAAAAATGAGCATAACAACAATTATTGTTACCTGTTCTAATTTAAATATTATGTATACATTATGTTGATTAAATACACAATATTATCACTCTCGCGTATAAATTTAATGAAAAATAGTATATTTATGTATTTGAATTAATAACATTTTAAAATCTAACCTCCTAAATATATTAATTAAATCAATTAATACTTCAAAGAAAAAGTAATTATTTCAATTTCCTTGTTCTAGACACATATATTTTATCATACATGACCACAAATACTATTTGCATAGTAACATTTATTTGTTTTACCTTAACTTATAGTATACCAAAGTTATTAATACTTACGACAATGGCACAATAATCAAAAAAGGTCCATTTACTTTCTTTCTTTCCATAAGATGAGTAATAAGACCTATTGTTTGAATGGTTTTTCCTAAACCCATCTCATCAGCGAGTATTCCATTTAAATTATTGTTAAATAAAGACACTAACCATTCAAGACCCTAAAATTAAACAAAGTAGTGTTGAAGTAAACACAAAACTATTTTTAAAATAATAACTAATGTCATTACCTTTATTTGATATTCTTTTAGATTACCATTAACTAAAATAGAAGCTTGTTCAGTTACACTTTCATGAATAGTATGAGCAATACTGAAAAAAAATATGAATAATGTGATTAGTATACCTAATCATACATTTGTTTTTCATAGGTTCCAAACCTATAATAAGTATGTTCTTCTGAAGCATTTTTATATTCATCGTCTTCCATTTTGGTTTTTTTAATTGGTTCTTTTTCTTCAACAATTACTTTTTCAAAACTATTCTTTTTGTTTTTTTGGTTGCTTGATTCATCATCTTCTTGTTCATCATCATCCTCGTCATCAGACTCCTCCATTACTTCCCAACCAGGATGAGCATCCAACCAATTATTCAATTGTGATGCAAGTGGAGCTTCTTCTCCTTTAAACATTCTTCCTGTAATTCAAATTAAAGTTTTAAAATTTTAGACAATGTAAAAATACATATATATATATATTTATGTTGCACCTGTAGAAGGTTCATAAACTGAAACGTGCATGTCTGATTGCTGTGAACTTTCATCATGGTCCTCAGGCTCGTCACTCTATTTATTAATAGTGAAATAAGTATTAGTTAGCACGGTTGGTTCTTATAGATTTGTGTAAGTACTAAATATAAACTCACCTTCTTCTTTTTTCTTTGTTCTTCTTGTTGCTTACGCTTCTGTTCCAATTTATGTTCTTTAACCATCTCTGTAAGATTTCCAATATACTCATCAGTTTGTGAGAGAAGGAAAGCCAAACGTTTATCTTTCTTCTGATCAATTAATTTTCTATAAAAAAAAATATTTATAGTTCTAAAGCTAGACATGAAACAAAAAAAAATAAGTTATACCTATAGCCTTCTTCATCTTCAGCCATCAATCTTCTCATACGCTCTTTTTCAATTCTTTCTTGTTCTTTCTTTTGTTCCCGTTCAGCATTGGCATGATAATTAAGAACAGCTTTATTGAGACGTCCAATTTTTGCAATATTATTTCTATGATACTCTTTTAGATCTTTGCAATGTTGCAATATAGTGCTAAGATATTCTTGATGTTTTTGACGTTTCTTCCTTTCAGCTTCCAACTTTTGTTGTTTTTCTAATTTCTCTGTTGCTCTAGCCTCTCTTAGACCTTGTCTTTTTGTTCGTTTATACGCTTTTACATTAACAGCAGTTTCCAAAGTAGTATCACGGCGAGTACAAGCGACTACTTCAGCTCTTAGTTGTCTTTGGAAATTTAATACTCTTAAAGCTCTAAGTTCAATTTCTACTTTGATTCGTAGATCATCGCTCATTGTTGTTGGCAAATTACTCAATTGTTGTACACGGTGAGCAATACGTGCAGCCAAACGGTTTTCACGTTCTTGTAATATTATTAAAGGATCCAAACCAACTGGTTTAGGGCATGATGTGGTTCTATTTTGTTTGACTGGAGGAGGAGGACCCTGGGCTTGTTGCTGTTGTTGAGAGGGTTGTTGTTGTTGTTGTTGTTGTTGTTGTAGTTGTGGTTGTTGTGGTTGTTGTTGTTGCTGCTGTTGATGTGGTTGAGATTGTGGTTGCTGCTGCTGTTGCTGTTGTTGGGGCAGTGATTGTGGTGATGGTCCATTTGTTGTAGGCATATTGGGCATATGTGGTGGTATACCAACCATTTGTTGTGGACCACCCATCATAGGCTGAGGGACTCCTCCTATAGGTGGTTGACCAACAGGTTGAGGGGCATTTATTTGCTGTGGAGCTTGAGGTATTCCTGGAGCCATACTAGGAGGTTGTTGAGGTCCATTCATTGATACAGATGGAGGCTGATGGTTGGGTGGTGGACCTTGAGGGTGTTGGGCACTTGGAGGAGGTTGAATTTGTGTTTGCTGGGTTGAACCAGGCTGAGGCATTCGAACAGGAGATTGTGGAATAGGACCAGGAGGATTGGGCTGTCTTGGAGCATTTTGCATTGGCATTGGTAATCTCATAGGACCTCCTGATGGCATTGGCATACTGTTTTCTACAATTTCTCCAGGTTCTAGTTGTCGATGGTGTGCTGAAGATACTGGTGGATATCCTTGAGGTGAAGTTTTCCCTTGAACAGCCATAGCTAATTGTTGGGTTAAAGGTTGTTGCCGAGCCAACAGTCTATATGCCATTATCTGAACTCTAAGCTGTTGCATTTGGGCAGGGGTTAAATTGTTTTGGGCTACTGGTCCATTTGGTCCGTTAGGATTTGGAGAATTCTGCTGAGGAGAAGGTGGTTTATCTGGATGTTGAGGAGGATAATTTCCCTAAAGTAAATTATATTTTTAATTGAATGAATAATATACTTTTTAAAATGGAGAGTAATTGAAAAGTGTAAATTAATATTGATTAACTTACTTGTATTGAAGAAGGAGGTCTTTGATTAGGGTCCATATTACCTTGTCTCGCTCTTAGTGCCAATAATTGAGAGTACCTGGGGTCTTCTTGCAATCCTTTTTCTTCCATTGAATCTATTGCCCTTTGCAACGCATTTAAATTTTCTTGAGGTGGTCCACTGGGCTACAAACAATTCATTTAATATAAAATCAAGAAATATTTACTGATATGTTATACATATTAGATATATTAGATAATAATAGATACTTAGTAATTTATCTCATTCGAAAAATTATTTAGATTGAATCTCAGTAAGTAAATAATATATTGAAAGATAAAATCAGGATTTGCATAAAAATTAAAAAAATTTTTTTTTACTCATTAGAAATAAACAATCTACACAAGTAAGGTACAGTATGTTTACGTGGTAAGAGAAGACAGGACATGATAAATTGAATAAGAAGCCACCCACTGATAACACTTAGTAAAAATTTAATATTGAACTACCTATTTACAATTACAATTCACATCAAAAAATGAATATTAAAACTATGCTGTAGTGTAACTAGATATATGGTATTTACCGGTAAAATTTGGCACATTGGTAAAATGTCTAAAAAAATTTGTAGGCATAATTTTAATTCAATTTTTAAATAAAGCTTACGAGCCCTTACCTTTTCAAAACATTTTTATGAAGTGTGTAGAATGTAGATGTAGAATATTATTTTCATTTTTACTATCTACCAACCTATATTTAACCTATTCCTATACAGCTATTATACAACTATACACTAAAATACAGTGTCTGTACTTATAGTCGTAAAGGCTATTCTGGCTACCAAAATTAAAGTTTTTATACAAATAAACATTAAAAATGAGGGGTCACTCGATTTTATGAACGGTAAAAACTGCCATTAAATTTACCAAGCTCATATCTCTAAGTGTAACACTCCATAACCAACATAATGTAGTTCATAAATATTTTACTAAGTAATACTTTGTTGTAGGTTTTATTAGATTTATAACATAAAATTATAATATATAAATTCATATTAAAAAAATATTTAACCATTTCGTTCAATCTAAAGAGATCAAACAAAAAAAATAATAATAAAATAACTAACTACATAGTACAGACCTGCTTATAGCATTATTTATTAGTATTTTTAATTTATCATTTTGGTCACACTACACAAGTTTTATAATGATGTGTTATATAATGTTTCAAGATAAGAAATTATTACAATTTATTATGCGGACCACTAAGTGAAAGTTTAAATATTAGTTTTTTTAATTTTCAAGATAAATTATTTATGAGGCACATCAAATAAATTAAGTTATTAATTTCATCGTAATATTTTAAAACTATGGTTGACATACATCAATATTATAATCATGCACTTAAAATTGTTTTGGAGGCAGGTGAAGTAAGTTTATTCAGATTTATTTTATAATGCCAATAAGTTGGTATATTTTATCACTAAGCAATATTTTTTAGTTGTTGTTAAAAGGTTTTAAAAGCCCAAAAGAAATATCAACTAAAAAAAATGATAAGGACTTTGTAACACAATACGATAAACTTATTGAAAAGACAATAATTGACAATATATTACAACTATACCCAAATCACAAGTAATGAAAATTTGATCATTAAAAACATTAGTTATTAATTATTATCAACACTTATAAAAAAAAACCAATTTTGTATAGATTTATCGCAGAAGAAAGTGCTGCAAATAATATTTTGACAGAAGAGCCTACATGGATACTTGATCCGATTGATGGAACAACTAATTTTATACAAGGATTTCCATTTTGTTGTATTTCATTAGCATTGGTAATAGAAAATGATATAATAATTGGAATAGTTTATAATCCAATAATAAATCAATTATTTACTGCTCAAAAAGGGAAAGGTGCATATTTGAATAGTGAAAAAATACAAGTGTCAAAAACTGAAGGTAATTAAAACAAAGCAGAAAAAATTTAACTATGAATATATTATAATCTTATATTATAAAAGGTGGGGTAATAGAACAAATAAAAATGATTACTAAGTTGAAACTGCACCCACATTTGTTACCTATGTTTTATAAGTAGCAAAGTACAATTGATAATTTACATTTAGTTTTAATATTAAAGTGAATTAACCTACTATCAATTTTAAAGGTTATAAAGATGTGTGTTTTTTTTATATTATAATTAAAAATAAATTATTAACACTTTTTACATGTATTAGATATTGACATGAATATAACTTGCTTTTAAATCATAATATATAAACCTCAGTGAGATAACAGATCATGTTATTACCTTTAAATTTAATACTATGTCTAACGTTTAAAATAATTAAACCAAATACAAACTTCTGAATATTAATTTGTCATGTTATAACTTGTTAAATATGCTGGAGTGCAATTAATATTGTTTTCTTGAAAGGTTAGAGGTTCTAATTATAAAAATAGTATATTGTAGATTATAATTGACGTAAAATTAGCTATGTTGTACGTTTGTAAGACATAGCCAACACATGCGGGTGTCGTTTTCTTAATCAAACAATCAACTAGATGAAAATAGCTACGTAATTTTATACCAAAATATATTTTAATTCTTCTCAAAAGCATCAGGGAATTTGTAAATTAAAAATTGGTATTATTATAGAATTAATTTGTTAATGCTTATCCAGTCATAGCACGTTTTATTTATTTTGTTTACAGATCTTCAAAATGCCATGTTTGGACATGATATAAATCATAAATTTAGTATAAGGAATTTCCGAGGGTAAATATAAATTTTAAATTATAGATTAATGTATTATAGTAAGTAACTTATTGGCATAGCCAGGGAAGTGTTTTTTATTTTAAGAAAAATAATATATTATTGTAATGGTCTATGAAAGTTACTGCAAATAAAAATTTGTAAAGCCATACAGGAATCAAAACCTAAAATAAAACCTGCACATCAGTATACTAACCTTATAGGAGATCCCAGTTAAACTACTCTGTGTAAACACATTAGCAACCACCCCCTGCCCTCAAAAAAAAAGAAAAAAATCATGGTTACGCCACTCAAGAAACTTATGTACCAACTAACTTATTTTAGTACCCATTTAAATTGACAAATTATAAGTTTTTTGCTACAATTTTTAGGATTATTTATTGAAAAAGTATTACTATTAAATGTTTGTAACTTGGACGGACTTTGTTAATCTAGTAGTCAGATAATTAAAATTCTTTATTATTAAGATTTTGTAATTGAAAATGTTTAAAAATTAAACATATGATACTTAATAGATCAAGATCTTTAGGATCAGCAGCATTAAGTTTATGCTATTTGGCAATGGGAGCAGTAGATATATGTAGTTTTGAAAGATTGAAATGCTGGGATGTAGCAGCAGGAATTCTGATTATCCAAGAAGCTAGAGGCATTGTACTCGATTCAAAAGGTAAAAATTCTAGTAAAAACACAAGAAAATATATTACCTATGTTAAGTATATAATATGACCTATATCATTTTTTTTTCAGGAAGTCCATACAAAGACATTATGAATGCTGATATACTTGCTGCTTGTACAAAAAAACTAGCTGAAAATTTTTTAAAATTAAAAAATGTCAATATTTAATATGAAATTTTAATGATTTAAAGTAAAATATATAAATATATAATATTCATTATTATTTGAGATGTAACATTTGAACTCATTATCTTGAAGGTAATCTAAATTACTCTAAACAACGAGGAAGGACTAAGATTTAAGTTATATTTCAAATAGTGTAAAGTTTAAAGTTAATGTCAAATGCTAATAGAAAATATTTTTTAAGAAACACTGTAAATCACTTGCTGTACATTTTGAAGGAACGTTGTTATTGCCAATATATTTATAATAATATAGATGGAACTATCAGCTAAAGGGTAAACAGACGTTGCACCCCTGTCAATTATTAAGATAAAACATTTGATCCCGGGAGTTATGACGTTATTTAGCCATAGGGCATAGTTTTTTTGAATTATTTAAAAATTAAATTTGACTTTTTAGTCATGACTGTAACTTTCTCGGTTCTTTCCCGCGCAAAACAACTTTTGTTATGCTTTTTCATTTGTAAGAGAGACAATACATGCGGTTGTAGCTTCCTTTTTAAATTACAAAGTATCTAATAAGGTTTAATTTTTATATTTTATTTATTTTATTAGGTACCTAGCAGATAACAATTGGAAGTTCAAATTGGAAGTTTAAGTAAATAAGTAAGTCATCATATGGACTTTTTTTCTAACTGTTAAGTTAAGTTCACTTACTAATTAAACCTATAAAATACAATTTCAAATTGTAGGTATAGTAATTTGTAATGCAATGTGATAAGATTGATGATATGTATCATAACATACGACCACTATTAACATTAGTATAATTTTTTAAGTTCATTAGGTATCTAATTCTCAACAGTATTATCTGTTGCTTAACTGCTTAAAAGGATATTTTACAAGGATATATTCCTATTAATGCTAATTGAATTAAGTTTTATTAATTATTTTACTTTGATGCTTTTGAGTTATTATCTAAGTTAATATCCTGGTTAATATTGAGTAAAATGTTTAAATACTTTCAAGTTGTTATAATACCTATTATACTGAATTAACTAGGTACAAAAAAAAAAATTAGATTTTATCTAGTACTGTAATGCTTGGACTTAAATAATACGACCTACCTACCTATTAACTGAATTGGTATTCAACAATTTTTCAACAAAAAATAACGATAGTTTAAATGTTTTTGAAATATTTCTTAAATATTCCTAGGCAATTGGTTTTAATGGAAACATCTAACTATAATTGTATTCTAATATGGTCATGTACTGAGTAATTGAAATTGGAATCTACTTGAATGCCTGGAGGTGGAAATGTTTGTGTGCCCTGCTGCATGTTAGGAGATGCCGGCGCACCCGATTGACCTGGTGAATAATTTTGGGGGGGCAGCGGTTGAGGAGCGGTAGGTGGCTGTTGCTGTTGAACTTGTGGTGGCTGCTGTTGTTGGTGTTGTTGTTGTTGTTGTTGTTGTTGTTGTTGTGGTTGTGTCGGAGGCGGCGGTTGATGATTGGGCCCCGGAGGTCCCATCGAATTTGGCGAGGGGCTGGCCATTTCCGAAAGCACCTGAAAACACTTAATATATAACTACCTGAGATCGGACGACGCAACAAACAAGTGCGCAAAAATATAGTAATATATAATTAACAGTAATGTTTTTACCCAAAGCCTCTAAAGAACGCAGATGGAAATGACCGTCGAAACCTAACAATTAACAAAATCAATAGAAAACAAAACTTGTTTAAAGATAAAAAAAAGTCTGAAAAAACCACTGCATAATGTATATTGTATACCGCAAACGAACCGACTACCGAGTGACACGATAAACAAAACACAAGTTCAGTGTTTTTGTTCAGCTACATAAAACTACTTCTATCGTTGGCAAACAGACAACACTGGTACACGACTATCGATTAAATATATTTAAGCTGCTCTTTCCAAGGCGCAACGGAAAATGACTAAATGACTGTAAATTTGCCTATCTAAAATTTGTTTAGGCGCTACGAATTTAAAAGTACCTATCTTATTAATTATTATTATTATTATTAGAAATAGTAGTTATGGAATCTTAAGACTACCAACTGGTAATCCAAATTAGAATAGCATTTTTAGTGAATAAGTACACGAGTTATATTATATTATTAAAAAGGTGGCACTAAGTAACTACTTTGCTGTTGAGTGAGTAACCGTAATAGACGTGTCAAATATGAATTCAATGTAAACATTGCATAACAAAAACGATTCTGAACGAAGACGGTCTGTCGACTGTCAATCTATATTTAAGTGTATTAGTATATTTTACGGTATTAATACTATTAAAACGATTTATTTTACTATTAGTATGTAAAACAGTAGGTTGAATTATTTCTTGCTAAAAACATTGCATTTGAAAACGTTGTTGTGTGCATAAGATATAATAATATATTTTAAACGTTTAAAGACCCATGAATAATATTTTTAAATTACAACAAAATAACAAGATTTGTTAAATATCTAATTTTGTCCAAATTTTAACTTGAAATATATGGTATGAAAAAAATGTAATTATACTTTTTAGGTATGCTGGTTCTAATATGAACTACTAACGAGTAGGTAACCTTGTATTCAATTTTAAACTCTTATCTATTAAAATTGAACATTTTATAAATTTTTTACCACAAAATAATTTGAAAATATTCGTGATTTTAACGAATTTTGTCAACATTTGAACTTAAAATACTTTTAAAAAAAACTTTACCCCAATCTTTAAAAATGTTCTATATAATATCCACCTAAGAAGAACCTTGTACCTACTAAATTTCCAAACTCTTGGACGGTTCAAAAAAATGTTTATTGACATTTTGAAAACAAAAACTAAAAAGCGGGTCAAGTGGATGTCGCTTTGCTGTACAGTAGGTTACAAGTAGATCACTGTATAATGGATGGTATTAAATTTGAATTCAATGATATAATATCAATGTATACGAAAAACAATTCTGAGCGGAGACGGTATGTCAGTCTAGGATATTTTAAATTATATTGACATTGTTATTATACGGTAGCTGCTAAGTTGAATTAATATTATTCATATTATTTATTTATATTAACCTAAAATTATCAGTAATGCTAGAAAAATATTATAATATATACTTTTACTCGTTAAAATTGATTTTAATATGTAATTTCGTCCAAATTTGAACTTAAAATGTCTGTAAAAAATAATTGTGTTTATATATTTTTTAGATTTTTTGTTTACAGTATGTACTATTTATAAAAATCTTTATTTTAAATTTTCAATCCTTAGTTATAAAAACTGATCATTTTATAATTGTTTAATTACAATGATTGATAATTTTCGAGATTTTGATGAATTTTGTCAAAATTCGAACTCTAAATGCTTATAAAAAAAATGTGTGCCTATGTATTTTTTATAATTTTCAATTGCTATTGTAACAATATATCAGGAGCCTTGTATTAAATTTTTATTATATTTGGCCTAACAAATAAAAATTTATTGGTATTTATATAAAAAAAAAACAAAAAAATTGAAAATTGAAATGGTCCGTAAAAAGCTCAAAAACAGTCAAAATATATTCAAAATTAGATGGTGTATAGAAAATGCTAATATACACATTCAGTATAATTTTCATGCATCTACAGTTATTCGTTTTGAATTGCAACAAAATAAAAAAATCACTACATGAGAAATCGAGTAAATATCTAATCTTGTAAAAATTTGAACTTAAAATGTTCATAAAAAATTTTGTTGACTTGCTTATAAACAATTTTTTATTGATAAAATTAGGTAAACTTATGAGGAATCTTGTATTACATTTTCAAACCTTAGATTTAAAAAGGAAAATTTTTATGAATTTCTAACTCAAAATAAATTGCATTTTCGTCATTTTTACGTATTTTGTCAAAATTTGAACTTTGATTACGTATAAAAAAAAATTGTGACTACGGATTTTTAATTTTTTTCATCTGCCTTTGAAACTATATATTAGAAGCCTACTATTAAATTTTCAATATTTCTTACCTAACAAATAAAATTTTATTGACATTTATAGAAAAAAAAACGAAAAAAAATTGGAAACTGAAAATGTCCGTTAACAGTTCAAAATAAGTCAGAATATTTTGAAAATTCTAGGGTGTGTAGAAAATGCTTATATAAACACTCGGTCAAAATGTCTCTACGGTAATTTATTTTAGAGTTATACCAAAAACTAAAATCGATTTTGTCGAAAATTGGTTTTCCGTAAAATTCCCGTTGTTTCCTTAATTTTTAATTTGTTTTTCACGGTGCTTTTGAAAACTACTGAGAAATTTTGAACGCCCAAAGTACCAACTAGATTCACTTTCCTATCCAAAAAAGTACTGTTGAGGAAAATCAAAGTTTTTTTACTGTCATAATAGGTGATGACAGACACAAAAAAAATAAAAAAAAACACACATCATTGTAAAATCAATACATTCATCGCTCCGCTCAGAATCTAAAAAAAATTGAAAATTGAAAATATCTATAAATAGGTACCTAGTTCAAACAGAGACAAATATTTTGAACATTTTATTATGTATATATAATGATAAAATACAAATTTTGGGAAAATTTCAATTGTTTATAGTTTATACGCTACTGCACCCTACATTCTTTATTACAACTAAATAAAAAATTCTTTCGATGATAATTTTATTTAATTATCTTATGCAAGCGAATATCCAAAGTTGTAAAAATTTGAACTTTAAAAGCTCATCAAAAAGTTTATATGAATTTCAGGCAATTTTTTTTTTTTTATTGGTAGAAAAACTAGAAACCCATTAAAGAAATCTTGTATTCAATTTTAAAGTCTTAGATAATATAAGAAGAACAATTTTTATATATTTTTAAAAACAGAATAATTTGCAAATTTTCACGATTTTCCCGATTTTAACATAACCCCAAGAAAAAATAAACATCAATGTAAAATGAATAGGTACTTTCAATTCCCCGCTCTGAATCTGAAAAATGGTATTTAGTTATTTCAGAATATTATATAAATAATATAGAATTTAAACTATACTATAATAATATATATGAGGTAGGTTGGAACAGCCTTCTTCAGGCCTGAACAGAAGTGGACTACAATCCAGAAATGGCAGACTGTATATGGGACGCCATAACAAAAGCGGCTTGGACGAGGACTCTGATTCCGGACATAGTCAAATGGTGGTACCAGGGTCCAAGGCCAATCAGCTTCGACATGGCTCAGGCCTTAACTGACCCATGGCCGTTTTCAATACCTGTGGTTGGAGGCTAGAGCGCATTCACCGGCGTGCCGGAGGGCCGAAGCTGTTATGCCAGTTTGAATATACCCAAGTCAAGTTTAAATTTGTGGGCTGAAGGCCAAACCAGGGTGGTTAAGATGCCCCCAGCAATGATGTAAATTACGTTGGCTAACGATCATTAGTATGTATTTATTTTTATTACTAAATTTATAAATTTGTTTTGTTTTTGAGCAAAAAACGATGTGGACAGTGAGGCAGTAATGGGAATCTATATTTTTAAATATACCTTTTTAAGAATACCTATTTAAAAAAAAATATAGTTAACTACTTACCTACTACTTGTATCAGTAGTATCATAATTGAAAAAGATATTTAAATTATATCAATATTTAATTATGAAAAGTTATGTGATTATTTAGTCCTTACTCAATACTCATTCACATGATACATTACAATATAAGGTACCTACATCACAGAATGATTAGAAACAATCATGAATCATGACAATATGGACCAGCAAATAACAATATTTATATATACTTTTATGCTTTTATACTAATATTTAGAAAACTTCTCATATTTTATCGTCTCCTATAACTTTTATACATTACAGAAATAGAAAATTATTTATTATCCCGCATGTATTATACTTTACAAACAAATTATTATTACCTAAAAAAATTAATTAGCTAAATAATATTAGAAACGAATGAAACAGAACATTTCTTCATCAATATATGTTAGTATTAGTTCTGGTTTATGTCCACGGAAAATTGAAAAAGGGTTTCTGTAAGGTTCCGGATCCAATATTATCAAAAGGCTCCGGTTCCAGTTTTTTTTATATTGGTTACAAGCCCTGTCAAATACACAACGATATGAAAAAGGTGGAATAAGGCCAAACCATCACTAAATCTATTTAAACAGTTTAAGTATGAACAATTTAACACACATTCATATTATGTGAAAATATGTAGGTAGTTAAAAATTAGAATTGATTAGTAGGAACTGAATCATATTTTGCTCACAAAACTAAAAAGAAAATGAAATTCTTTTATTCAAATGCATTATATATATTATTATTATGGATACAATTTAAGAAAAATTAATCATTAGATTATGTTTATTCATTTGCAAGGAAATTAAAAATTAAATATTTTATTCCTAACCAAATGTCGATTGAGTTTTTTTACATTATATTATAAACTAACAGTAAATCTTACTATATACTTATCATCCGTTCTTAATAATATTCATTATGATATTTGAATGTTTGTAAAATCGTTCTACTATTATAATCTTTGATTTTTGGATCTAATTACTCTAGTTTTTTTTATTTATAATTTGTTTTAAAGGCATTCATCTATTAATTAAATTATATTACAAGAATCGTGGGAACTGATTGCGATGCGTTTTTCTAAAGTAGATATTCCCGAATGACCATTTTCCTGAAACATCATATTTTATAAAATACAAAAACCTGGATCCCGAAAAACCATTTCACATCAAACAAAATAATATTCTGAATTTATTTTCATTATTTGAACATTTTTTTATTAGGTTTATTTATTATTATTTATTAGGTAGTTTGTAGTTATTATAGCCTTCTAGGTATAATGTATATGTTAAGGGCAATGTTAACATTTGGATTAAGTCGACATTAGTCTGATAATACAACATTAGTCAACTGTTAACGTTACCCACCATGAATGTTATTAAATGTTGCTTAATGTTAACCGGATAATATGATATCATCCAAGAACTTTTGGATAATGTCTTAACAACCATAAAAATGTATAAAATCATTTTAAATTATTAACAATATTAAATATATTTAAGACAATTAGTAATTACCATAAAATGCATAAATTATTAATATGAGTTTATATTTAGTATTAATGATACAAGTTTAAATTTTATTTTATATTGTTCAAATATCGTTGTTTATGAAATTTAATTTTCATATTCGACAGTCGACAAAATACAAAAGTTTGAATCTTTTTTTTAAATCACAATATTGTGCGTCCAACACAGTTTAAACGCGGTTTCCATTAACATTTGAAGTATTCCTGTTCCTAAAAAAAAGCGTTCACACATAAGTATACAGTTGAATATTGTGTATATATAATATAATATATTATATACATAATATACTGTATAAAATATAAAGGGTGATTCAGAGGTATATTTAGGGGGGAATAGTAAGTTCCTACACAGTAAAAAAGGTGAGTATGTTAGTCCCTACACCGGTATTAAAATGAGATGTTTAAATTCCTACACGATAAAAAAAAAAAGTTGCGTTAGTTAGTTCGAACAATTCCTCTGTGATTCTTCCTATTTTGGATTTTTATAATATTTTATAATCATCATATTATATTTATTTGTGAAAATGTATTATGCGATTTTTTTTATATTTTATAACTATCATATATTTATTAATTTATGAATGTGTATTATGTGATTTTTTTTTTTAAGACATAATAATCAGTTTCAGACCATTAAATATATGAAAATATATAGTTTTTACTGTGTAAGAATTTACATATATAATTTTTCCGCCTCATAGGAACTAACATACGCACCTTTTTTTTACTCTGTAAGAACTTACATAATAGGTATATAATTTTTCCCGACGTGTAGAAACTTACATACGTACCTGTTTTTTTACCGTGTAGGAACTTACATATGTGTCTTTTTCTATCGTGTAGGAACTAACATATGTATTTTTTTTACCTGCTAAGTCTCGTGTAGAAACTTACATTCGCCCGATTTAGATATGTAGTGGCCCGTGAGTGGAATATATTGTTTATTAAACCTAGGTATATTAGTTTTTTGATAGAAATTATAATTTCTTTATAATAATAGAGAAAAAGCGGGTAAATGGCTGTAACTCTGCTGTACATTAAGTTTCTAGAGAGTCACTGTTAGAGTGTATGTGTTAAATTTGAATTCAATGATACAAAATCATTGTATATTTGTATACGAAGTACGATTCTGAGCGAAGATGGCCTGTAACTTATAACTCCATAATATACTTACTTAGAATATTTGATGATATTATTGTGATTAAAGTAATTTATTTAACCATTAGGCATTAGTACAACAGTAGATTGAAATAATTTTGCCAAAAAAATTACATTAGAAATCTCATTGTGTGTATAAAATTTAATAATATACTCATAGACCTTATACGGTATAAGGTCTATGAATATACTCTAAATGAATGTTTCATATATTCACGAATAATATTTTTAAATTACAAAAAAATAACTAAAACAGTTATTCTTGGTTTTAATACTTTATATCGTCCAAAATTTGAACTTAAAATGTATATAAAAGATAACTGTGAAATATTTTTTAGATTTGTTTGGTGCAAAATGAACTATTTATGAGAAGCCTTAAATTTTAAATTTTCAATCCTTAACTATAAAAATTGAACAATTTATAATTATTTGACTACATAATCAATTTGAAAATTGTTGAGACATTGATATATTTTGTCAACATTTGAACTATAAATTAATATACTTTAAAAAAAAAATCGTGCTTATGGATCTTTAATATTTTTCAACTGCTATTATAACTACTTAGAACTTACTAGGAACCTTGTTTTAAATTTTTAAGACTTTTGACCCAACGAATACAATTTAATTGACATTTTTAGAAAAAAAACTAGAAGAATTGAAAATTACAAATGAATTACTATAAATAACTCAAAACGAGACAAAATATTTTGAAAAATTTATCGTGTTTAAAAAATGAAATAAACTTTTGATAAAAATCATTCAAATACCTAAGGTTTTTTATTTTGGAATAACAACAAAATAAGAAAATCGTATGAGAATTTGTTACGGTTAGTCAATTCAATGACTAACTTCAAACGCTAGTTTAAACATAATTTAACTTTCCGGTAAACTTTTTTTTTTGTCAAATTTAAGAAATATTATATTATAACATTTTTTTAGAATTTCTAACTCGAAATAATTTGTCTACTTTACAACAAATTACTGTGGATTTACACTCAACTTTTTTTTTAATTTCCAATAACAAAACTTATAACTTATAAAGAATGTAATATATACAACTTCAAGTTTTTTGACCAAGTAAACATCTTATATTAACTATAATTTTAAAAAAAAGGGGCGGAAAAAAATGTCTACAGAAAAACATCCAGTCATAATATGTATAGATTTTTTGATTACCTGCAAATGAAATATTTATGAGTAACCTTGCATTCAGTTTTAGAAATAGATATAGGTACAGATAAAGGTTGAATAATAATTCTTATTATTTCAATAATTGTTATAAAAGGAGCTAAATAAATTTAAGTGGAATTAAATGTGGAATTATATTTTTTTTTTTGTTACATGTTGACAAGACAATACATAATAACCAGAATGGTAAAGCTAATGTAATTGTAAAAATTATGCCTTGAAGATAAAAAAATACAAGGAAATAAAATAAAAAAGTGCGGGTAAGTAAATGTCGCTCTGCTGTACAGTAGGTTACGAGTGGGTCACTGTATAATGGATGATATTAATTTTGAATTCAATGATATAATATCATTGTACACGAAAAACGATTCTGAGCTGAGACGGTTTGCCAGTGTGGATATTTTATTTTATATTTATATTTTTATTTCATATTATTAATACGGTAGCCGGTAAATTGAATTAATATTACAAAATTACAACAAAGTAACTAAAATCGTTGTTCTTGGTTATTTGATATGTAATTTTGTCAAAATTTGATCATAAAATAGCTATAAAAAAAATGGTACGTTTATATTTTTGATATTTAGTTACAGAATAACCTACTTACGTGGAAACTTGTTTTAAATTTTCAATCCTTAGCTATGAAAGTTGAAAATGTTATCAATTTTTAACTCAAAAACTATTTTTTAATTTAAAATTTGATAAATGATGTCAAAAATCGAATTTTGAATGCTTATAAAAAAAATTGTGCCTATGTATTTTTAATATTTTTCAACTACTACTGTAACAATATAATAAGAGCCTTGTATTACATTTTCAAGCTTTTTTTACCAAACGAATACAATTTTATTGACATTTATAGAAAAAAACTAAAAAAAACTGTAAAAAGAATATGACCGTAAATAGCTCAAAACGAAACAAAATATTTTGAAAATTTTATCAAGTATAGGAATTGTATAGGAAGTATCTACCGTCATTCGTTTTTGAATTACAGCAAAATAAGAAAATCGCTACATGAGAAATCGAGTGAATTTCCAATGTCGAAAAAATTTCAACTTCAAACGCTCATAAAAATTTAATTTGACTTTCAGTTCGACATTTTATTTTGAAAAAAATAGTCAAACTTATGAAGAATCTAGAATTAAATGTTCAAATTTAGATTTAAAAGGAAAAATTTGTATGAATTTCTAACTGAAAATAATTTCCATATATTCGTGATTTTTACGTATTTTGCTAAAATTTGAATTTTAAAAGCTAATAAAAGAAAATTGTGACTTTAGATTTTTAATATTTTTCAAAAGTCATTGTAACAATATATTAGGATCCTTGTATTATTTTTTCAAGCTTTTTCACCCAACAAATAAAATTTAATTGACATTCATAGAAAAAAAACCTAAAAAAAATAGGAAACTGAGTATGCCCGTAAAAAGTTCAAAACAAATCAAAATATTTTTTAAATTTTATCGTCTGTAGAAAATGCTAATATAAATAACCAATGAAAATTTCATGTATCTGCGGTCATTTGTTTTAGAATTATACCAAAATCCAAAATCGATTTTCCTGCGCTTTTGAAAACTATTGGTAATATTAAAAAATAACCTCCTGAATGCACCAACTAGATTAATTTTCACATCAAACAAGTTACTGTTGAAGAAAATCGAAGCATTAACTCGACTATTTATCGTGTACACAGACACAAAAAAAAAATTAAAAATTAAAAAATTAATAAAAAAACACACAACATTGTAAAATCAATACATTCATCGCTCCGCTCAGAATCTAAAACTAAAACCTCGGCTTTATTCCACACAAAAACAAGGACACTTCTAACAAAAATTGATGTAAGTATTTGAAAACATGGTATTTAAAAGATAGTATACCCACTAATGCAATTCATAAAACAGAATTTTAATAAATTCATTATTAATGAAAAAAAATGGAGGTGAATACACTAGGGGCCCGTATTACAATAATTAAACTGAGGGTTCAGCGTAACCGAGGTTTAAACTATGATTGTAAAATGGGCCCTAAGTAAATCACTCATATACATGTCTACAACATCTACGTATACCTACACAAAAATCGATCATCATTATAGATCCATACAATACATCCTCAACAACCAAAGCCATAACCATTAAAAAAAAGGGTAGAGTATGTTTTTGAATTTACAAAATTTAAAACTTAAAAAAAGCTAAAAAAAAACCCTACCCACTCTGGTTACGGCCTTGTGATTACTACAACTCTTGGTGGTGTCCGCGCAAACAGTAATACATTAAATGTGAAGGTATATAGTCTGTATACGTATTAATAATAATATAGTGGTGATCGGTGGATTGGCTCGTATAGTCGTATACCTACAACTATCAATAGCTGGCGAATGATATGATCCAAGGCGAATATAATATTATGAAATGACGTTGGCCGTTAGCCCCCCGAGGTAGTGGCTCAATTATTTGTTAAATAGTTTTATTTCATCCTGGGTGGACAAGTTAAAGCGATGGATGAGCTGTTTTCAGTGTCAGAGGCATTTTTATCATCATTTTTGTTGTGGTGGTACACAATACACATTAGCACAAATCGTAAATAAAGTATTTGAGTGCTTAAGATTTCAACATTGACTCAACGAGCAAAGTTCGTGGGTCACAGGTTCTTCCAAACTATTTAAATGTATATACCTACATTTTTAATTAAAAACTGTTAGAAAATTAGTATTTTTAGAAAAGTATACTTCTCGATTAAAAATTAAAGTAATCAAGAGTTGGTAGGTATAGATGGATTAACAAACAATCATCAAATTAAAATAAAGGCCAATATGAAATATTGGAATAGATTGCATCAATCAGCAATTCACATATTTTTCCAAAATATTATTTATGAAAAAGTTTATAATATGTCTATAGTTAGTTTTTACACTGTTAAAATAATCATCCTGTGTATTATATATTATTATATAGTTAGGTACCTAGTTGTACAATATATTATATCATATATATGTATATGTAATAACTATAAAATATTATAAACATTTCCGGATATGAAGAAAGAATTATTCATGACAATATTACGATGGATATTGGATTTACCTTAGTTATTTCTTATTTTTAACTGAATAACTGTTAATGCATAGCAATTTTATTACATTTGATTTATTTTATTGTTATTACATCCAACTGATCTAAGCATATAGGTCTATAAACAAGTACATTTAATATTCTTGGAACAAAATTCTAAATAATATACCGATGTACCTATACACAACGAAAAACGAAGCACCGCATGTCAGTTTACTCAATCGTAATTTTTTGCTCGGCGTTTGATAAAATGTATTTATTTTTTTCAAAGGAATAATTCGTTTTAAAGAGTATTCGGAATACATAATATAGTAATGAGTACTCTCTCAAAAGCTGTGTTTAAAAAGCATTGGAATACAACCCCCGAGCATGGCGTTCACTGGCGCAAGACGGCAATAATAATGTGGTGCAGGCGCCTACTGCAGCAGCCTCGCCGAACGTGCTTTTACGGTGCGTGTGTCGTCGTCGTTATTATATAGGTGCCCGCCGCGTATATAGCCGGGTATCCCAAACATTAGCGCTGCCGCCGATGACGGCGCTCGACGGGAGGAGAGTGAGCGAGTGGGACGGAGCGAGAGATACAACCGCGCCGACGCTTATTACCCTTTGGGATCGCTGTATATAGTGTGTGTGTGTGTGTGTGTGTGTGTGTTTTTTTCCGTTCCATGCCGCCGCAGCGCTTTGCCGTTTCAGTGCGAGGCCTTAGCTCGTGTTCGGCCGGTGCGCGTGTACCTTCCTCGACTCTGACGACGACTCCGACGACTTACGAAGTTACGACTACGACGACGACGACGACGGCGACGACGGCGACGGTGGCGGCGTTGGCGTCATAACAGTCGTAGCATTATTTTTTTGACCCCCCCTCCGTCGTCATCGGGAATACTGCTGTTACATTGTAGTGGTCGCAATCGTAATAATTCGCAGGTAAGCCCATAAAAGAATAATAAGACAGCATCATTTTTGCATTTAGCCGTGTAAAGTTTAGTCCTTTGAAATCCACTGCGGAGTTTACATTTTTATAAGTTTTTTTGCGCATTTACGTGCGTGTTTAAAATTTACAAAGCGATAATAAAGTATTGAAGTATATGCTCTAAAGACATTTTAATGATATAACTCGGTTATATCGTGGTTTTTTAACGCAACGGAAACCGTGAGCGGTGGAGGTATTATAGGCGTGTAATATAATATAAAGTACAATATTATACCTACATAGGTAGTGTGTTTTTGGGAGAAAATTGATTTCACACGTGGGTGGCCTTAGGACCTCGAGTTAATGAGATACGAGTGTATTAAATTTTATTTTTCTGCTGGACGCCGAAGATAAGAAGAAAGTCCCACGCCACGAGTGATGTATACGTGTCGGCGGCGGAGATCATAATATTATATACTACTGGCTGCCGGCTGGTACATATTATATTATTATGTTATGCGGTATACTGAATAAAATAGAATAATGCGATGGTAAGGAACAAGAGTACCTACATCGTCACATAGTATGCTGGTAGAGTGGAAAATTGATTTTCTCATCTTTGCGTGTGCTGACGATGGATGATGTGTGGGCGGGCGACCGTAGAGGGCTGATATGGTGAGTCCGCCGTGTGGATTTAAAATAAATTAATCGTTAAAACGGATGAATACGTGCCCGGAATGGGAGACCCCGAGAAAAAAATCATTACAGATATATATATTAAATATTAACCAATAACCAGTTCTCGAGTAAATGTACAATATACTACACTTATACCTATTATAATTATTATTATATTACAAAAATCATCTCGACGGTATCATAAAACAACATATATATGCTACAATTACATAATGACATACGTGATGTATATATAAATATATATTAAATATATTATATGTCTATTAATTTATTATGGCTTTTATTCGTTGAGCCTTTATAACGTTCTGACAAATGGCTTCATAAATACACAATCTTTTAAAAACTATGCTCGTTGTACACTACTATGGGACCCAGGTATATAATTTAATAAAATATAGTAGTAATATTAATTATTAGTCTCTTATCATTCCTATTAATATTGGATCATATTAAATTATTGTAGGTATATGAAGGCATGAAGCTATAATTCTGGTTTCAGAAAACTGGGGACATTCCGTAGAAAATACGTTGAATAATTGATCGAAATATGACCTCGCAATGGCCACTCAAATGACACATACTAACATACACTTCACTTGTCTACCGCAGTACTTAAAAATCCTAGCAATATGAAAAAAACTTATCTTGTCAAACTACCTGAAGGTACATGAACTATAGGTCAGACCTTACAAATGTGAAGGTATATTATAGTTCATTTAAAAATCAGAAGTAGAGTTTTATATATAAAAACCTGAACGTTTTTAAATTAAAACTTTTTTAATAGTTTTTTTAAAATTTAAAAAAAAATATTAATAATTTATAGAGGACAAAAATATTAATACACACATATTTAACATTTTAATACCGGGTAAAATTACTAAGCTAGGTACTTCTTTAATAAACTGATATATTATGTTTCTACATAACACAGTTTTATGCTTACAATATACCTACCTATTATAATTTCGAGGTAATTAATAATTTATTATGAACCTATTCTATTTAAATATAACTTCTTTTCATTTTGTGATAAAATGTACAACTATTATTCTCAATATAGAATTTTGAGAACATCAATGAAGTTATTTGTTTTATTACAATAGTTTTAATTATTTATTTATTTAAACACGTTTTTAGATTTAAAAATTAATTTAATTGAATTAAGTATTTATTATTTATTTAATATATTATTGTCTATATAAATTGGAAATTGGCAAAATTTATTGATGGTAAATTAAAGAAGACATTTTTAAAGTTTCTCTAGTATATGGTTCTTTATTTGAGAAGGAAATATAAATGGGAAATTTTTTATCCTATATAAATTCTAAAAAATATGAAAATAAGTCATTTTTTAAAAATGTATAATTAGTATAAAATATTTAGGCTTTAAAAATTAAATAAAGTAACATAGATACTATATCTGCTATTAAAGTTATAAATTATGTTTTCCATGCAAAGATAAACGGTAAGATTGTCATACACGTTTTAATATTACATTACTTTAGGAGATCAAAAGTAAAAAATTCCAGTAATATTTTAAGAATCCGGAATTCCAACTGAAAAACCAGGGATAACGAGAATTTTTACGCAAAAGCAGTTTTTTACTAAATCAATTTTACTTATCTTGTATGTATGTAATTCATAAATATTAAACTTGGCACTTGAAACTTTTTGCCATTTTGTACAGTAGTATTTTCTACACTTCATTCAATTTTCGAAACATTTAGATAAGGTTATTTTAAACTATTTATTCCATAAACCTATCACACCATTCTACGATATGTCGGTATTTACACAGTTAATAACAGTAATTTATGATGATACATTAATGTATTATGGGCTGTAGTTAACTTGCACCAAAATTGACCCAAAATATTTACAACATAATATGTAATTTGCATTAAAACAAAGATATGTAATTACTAACTTGGGTCATCTCAGGTAGTAAGAAATAAGAATTATAATTTGAACCAAATTTCAAGTCGATTGCTCTTTCATTAGTACCTAATACCTACATACAAGTTTCGATAGTACAGACGTACAGTATAATTTATTGAGATATAAGAATCTGAAGACATAGAATATTCCACTTTAGATTCTGAATGGTTTTTTTCACTTACCTATTCATACCGTTCTACCTTCTACTGTACATCAGTATTGACTTCAAAGCTACCTTATAACAATAGTATAAAAAAACAAATTATATACCTAACTAATATTATGATAAATACATTATTTGAGGCAAAAATATAATTTTAAAACACTTAATGACTAAATATATAAGTATATATTTTTGTGCTACAAAATATAAAGTCTTATTATTATAAACAAAGTTAATAAATTAAAAAAATTATATACAAATATTAATAAAAAAAACTATATGTGGGATTACAATTAAAAAAAAAGAGGGTTAGTGTATATCGCTCTGCTGTACAGTAGGTTACAAGTGGGCCAGTATTTAATAGCTGGTATTAAATTTTTTTTTTTCATTTATTAAATTTTAATTGTTTCAACATAATCTTTGTTTTTACATTATTTTTTTATATATTATTCAATAAATTACATAACTAGGTATGTAATAGAGTAATAAAAAAATAATTTATAAATAATTTTAATTTAGCAAAATGTACTTAAATTATGAGTTGTTTTATTAGATCATGTTCTGATGATGCGGATGATGATTCTGGAGGTAGCAAGACGTGTGGGACTTGTAGGAGACGTGGCTTTAGTCTGCGGTTTTTAATTCTTTTCCCGATTTTGAAGTGAAAGATCCTTCTATTGTGTTTAGTTTTGAATGAAATTTTTTAAATTGTTCTTTGATCCATGTGGTTAGGAATGGTATTCATGTGTCGTTGTGGAGTTGTGTGTTTCGCATGTGCCATGGGGCTTTAAGAGCTATTCTGAGAAATTTGTTTTGTATCGTTTGTAATTTTGTAATTTTTGTTTGGGATGCGGCTGCCCCTATCGGGCATGTATGTGTTATTAATGGTCTTATTATTAATGTGTGAGTATTTAATCTGAAGTGTTGAGCTGTAATTTATTAGGGGATATAAGATTTTCAATTGTGTGTAGGATTGATTTAATTTTTTATTTATATGCATTTTCAGTGTTAATTTTTTATCAAGGTAAACTCCGAGATATTTAATTAATTGATCTTTATTATTCCATAATATAGGCTGATTTTTGATTTTTAATTAAGTTGGATTTGTACATGTCTTTAGTGTAAATATTTTCGCTTCGCTTTTAATTGAGTTAAGAGCAAGTTTCCATTTTGTGAACCAATCTAATATTTGATCTAAAGAAATTTGTAAATCTGTTATTGAGTTTTCAAAATTTTTATGTTGTGTTATGATATCATAGCTAAAAATATTAAACAAGGTGGGGCCAAGGACTGACCCCCGGTTTTTTTTAGTATTCTTTGGAGGAATCAGTATCTATTCGTACTTTAAACGTGCGATTTTTGATAAATGAGGATATATTATATAGATAAGTTGGCAGTTTTAGTTTTAAGTTTTAACTAACAATATAATTAACAATATAGATTAACACATGTATAATTAATAAAAACAATATTTCAAAAACCGTTATTCTTGGTTATTTAATTTGTAATTTCATCCAAATTTAATCATAAATTACTTTAAAATAAAAACTGTTTGTTTATATTTTTAAGATGTTTTGGTTACAGAATAACATTCTTACGTGGAACCTTGTTTTTAATTTTCAATCTTTAGCTGTGAAAGTTGAACATTTTATCAATTTTAACTACAAAATTATTTTAAAATTTAAAATTTGATAAATGTTGTCAACAATTGAACTTTAAATGCTTATAAAAGAAAATTGTGTCAAAGTATTTTTAATATTTTTCAACTACTATTGTAACAATATATTAGGAGTATTGTATTAATTTTTTAAGCTTTTTGACCCAACGAATAAAATTTTATTGACATTCATAGAATATTTTGAAATTTTTATCATGTTTAGAAAATGCCAATATAAATAACTAGTGGACATTTCATAAATTCGGTAATTTGTTTTAGAGTTACACTAAAATTGGTCGTGTTGTCATCTTCTTTTGCGGCAGTACAACTGCTTGGATTTTCTTCAACAGTATCTTCTCTAACAGGAAAATGAATCTAGTTGGTATTTTGAAGGGTCGAAAGTAAAAAAATCTTAATAGTTTTCAAATGAGCAGAGAAAAACAAAAGACATATTAAGAGAAGATGGGAAATTTAATGCAAAATCGGTTTTCGAAAAAATCAATTTTGGTTTTTGGTGTAACTCCAAAACAAATGACCGTATATTCATGAAATTTTCACTAGTTATTTATATAAACATTTTCTATACACAGTACGATTTTCAAAATATTTTGATTTGTTTTGAACTGTTTACGGGCATATTGAGTTTCCAATATTTTAGTTTTTTTTCTATGAATTTTAATAACAAACCTTGAAAATGTAATACAAGACTCCTGAAATAACGTTAGAATAGAAGTTGAAAAATACAAAAAATACATAGGCGCAATTTTTTTTTTATAAGCATTTAAAGTTCGATTTTTGACAACATTTATCAAATTTAAAATTTAAAAATGATTTTGTAGTTAAAAATTGATCAAATGTTCAATTTGTATAGCTAAGGATTCAAAACTTAAATAATGTTCCATGTAAGTGGTAATTCTGTAACTAAAAAATCTCAAAAATATAAACACACAGTTTTTTTATAGTTATTTTATATCAAATTTGGACGAAATTACATATTAAATAACCACGAATAACGATTTTAGTTATTTTGTTGTAATTTTATCTTAATTTAACTTACCAACTACCGTATTAATAATAAGAAATAAAAATATAAATATAATATAAAATATCCACACTGACAAACCGTCTCAGCTCAGAATCGTTTTTCGTATACAATGATATTATATCATTGAATTCAATCCATTATACACTGACGACTGACCCATTTGTAATATACTGTAAAGCAGAGCGACATCCACTTACCCACCTACAGTAAAGCAGAGCGACAACCACTTATGCGCCATTTTTTTTATTGAAATTCTATTAAAAATACTACAATTAAAAATATGAATGAATAATTCTTGCTATTAAAAAAATTGCTTATGATTTGTTCTTTTTTACAATCGGAAATTCTGATCCTTGAAATATGATAGTTTTTTTTTATTCATCTAACCCTTTTAATGCGCTATTAAGTATTGACTGAGATAATTTGTATACACTAAAAATGTGTTGATTGGTTAGCTTAACCAGATTGCGTAGCATAATATAATATTATGTTTCATTTAACAGTTTACTCCTACTAATTGTATTATCAGATTATCTGGATACGAACGTATGCATGCAGTTTAAAAATTGCTTTTAGTAGGTATACCATGATACAAATGTTTTCCATAAACAACAATTTATTGTCTGTAAGTTTAACCACCTAATAATTTATTCCAATACGCTCGATCCAGGTAAGTCCTGGAAAATAATTAAAGTCCATGTGCATTGTATATTTGTATATTGCAAAATTTACATATTATGTACCTAATACAATATATTAATCATTAATGTACATACAATCTTGGCTAATCCTATAATTGCTATAGGCTATACTGCTATAGCACTGATCATTTCCTAGTCTAAACTCTTACAATAATTGTATTCGATTTTCATTGCTCTTAAATATCAATTTATTACCGTTTACGATACGGACCGAAGCGATGAATATAATATTGCCTTATTGCTCTTAACAATGATCTGTGTATTTTTTCATTAGTGTCTGTCATTACTTTTTGGAGTAGAAATTTTTATCTAATCATTAGCATTGAGAGTGGTTCCTGGTTTGGTTTTTAATAACGAAAAATAATTGAACTCTTAGTAAATATATACAAAATTATATGATAGGTAGTTCATTTCCTATTATTAAAAAATGTCTAAATAAGGTAGGCCTTGATATAACGAGCATTAATATTTTGAATAGTTGAGCAAAAAATGCATGCATATTGAGTTGAAAAATAAATTAGCAATAACTTCTACATATTTCTAATTGAAATCTAGATTATATGTAGATTGGTACAAAACACGAATTTAATTAATGCATTTTTAGTTACAATTTTCATTTATTTAATCATTAGCAAACTTATATTTAATTGTTATAAGTTGTTTTAGTTATATTCTTTACCTTGATATTCAATAATATTTAATTTGTTCAGATATTTTTTCATATTTTTTAAAAAAAAGTATTAATTCTATTCAGACATTTAAAAAACAATTTTATTCTCTTAGTCATAGTGTTTGTTATAATAAAAATAATAATAATTGGTAAGACATATTATATAACGCCAACTAACATATTTGCTATTGTCATTATAATCCACTAACATAAAATGCCTGTACAGGTCACATATGTATCAGAATTGTCAATAAATAATATAACATGCACTTCTCGAATTATTTTTCTCTCACAATACTACAATAGTCTCAAGTTGTAATGTGTAAAAAATCAATAAAACCTAACATTACACCACGAATAAAAATATAATAATATATTATGGTTTTCAGTTAGTACAAATCCTGCACTATAATTTTTTTTAAAAGATATTTTTTTTTATTGATTAAGCCGCTGTAGGGATGGCCATATTAGCTTTTTAAGTTACAAATAATTTAAGATCACATACATTTTACATTTTTTTAAACATTTTATCATTTTAGCAATAATCATCTAAGAAGAAATATGATCAGTTGTTGTGTGTTGTTGTTGTTGTTGTTGTTGTTGTTGTTGTTGTTGTTCGGGTGGAGTGTTTTCGACAGAACATTACTGAACATTTCGGCATTTTGTCTTTCATTTTCGTTACTATTATGCGTAACGGTCGGTATAAACATGTTTTACCGTTGGGAGTACAGAAAATAGTATACTGATAGAAAAGTCTTTCTCCTCTTCATGAGGTGTTGATAGATTAGTAATGTGTGGCCAATTCTCATTCTGTTAATGGAGGTTTCTGTTTTTCTCAAGATGCCAAGTATAGAAGTAGCAATTTGTGTGCGTGCTTTTTAATTTTGTTTAATTTAGACATTCCTGGGATCCATTGCTGTTACCGGCAATCCTAGAAAGGGGGCTGTAAACCTGGAGAACAGTGGCCCGTTGAAATGAATTAGTATTTTTTGAAATGTTGATAGGAATACTTACTTTATATTAAATAATATTTTATGTAAAAAATGTATGCTATAATATTTTATAATATAATAAGTAATTTTTTTATTTTAAGCTGTGGGTCAACCATTGATTACCTATCTAGAAATCGTATACATATTTAGGACACCTGTATCTCTTGTACTTGGTTGTATTTTATTCGAAGTCTTATATGGGGCCCACAAAAAAATTTAGTACAGGAGCCAAAATTGTATGTGGAGGGAGGGGGGCTGGCTGTTATCAAATATCGTAATATATATCTTAAATATTGGAGTTTACTCCGACGATCGATTTAACGTTAAGTAAGATGAAATCTGTTAGAATAAGAGCCTCCCAGGATGCAATTACATCATGTACTTTTTGTCCGTTCTTTCGTTGCCCAATGCTTGATTATAGCTAGTTATCCATATAAACTCAATTAGAGTATCCGGGATTAGTTAATTATGTAGTTGGTTTTAGGAATTTCCTGGCCATTTAATTTGGGGTTATCGATGATTCTCAATGTACTGTGAGTTGCTGAGGATGACCGCTTTATGCGTAATGAGTCTTTTATAAGGTCCAGAGCATAAGAATTGCCACTGATTCAGCTGTGTAGATAGAACTAACATTTGGCAGCCTCAAAACAGTCTTGGAATACTACAGCTGTCCCAATACCGTATTATCCATTTTTGATCCGGTCGGTGTATATATTTCAGTAAAATCAGAAAGTTCGGATAGGGTTGATTAAAATTGTTGATTTTATATTATGGGTAATGGGTATGGTGTTTTTCTTAGTGAGTTCACTAAGTGTTGTGTTGACGTAGTTTGGTAGATGTTTGATATCGCGCTATATGCGCTAGAGTGGTTTTGTTCTTAATAACATCTAGGTAAGAATACGAAATATATTTTCCTAGGGCCACTTTGATTTGGTTCATTACTTTGACATTATTTTGGGTACGTCATGTGGCGAGTATCGTGCTACTATGGGTTATTTTTATGTTAAAGGGCGCTACACCTGCAATATTAAGAATACTGGATATCGAGCTGGAGTAAAATGCTCCGGTGTCAGTTTATGACCGATGTATCAATATATTTAGAGCTGATGCTTTGGTATTTGTGAATAGATATGAATATATTCGAGCTTAGATAAAGTAAGAGCTTCATATGTTTGGAGTTAACTTGACGAGTGGCTTCTTTATGATATTGTAACAGTTCAAAATGTAAAATTATAAAACAATTTAATATTGCCTTCAAAAACTTATTTATAAATGATAATGAAAAAAAACTTCCTTCTTTTTTTCTTTGAAGTGGCGTAATTACAGGGGGGGGATTTTGGTGTAGTATCCTACTCCCACAACTTTTTTATTTTAAACTGGTGTACAATATTTAAGTACTTATCATAATATATATATTTCTTCCTGTGTGTAAGTATTCAATTTCCTTCTAAGCGGCTGCACCGATTTTGATGACATTTTTTGTGTGTGCTTGAGTGGCTCCTTGAATGGTTTAGATTTACAATTGAACCCGGTAGGCCCACCCCGGGGAGGTGCTCAAACAGGGATTTAGAGATTTACGATGAAGTTTTTTGTTTATAAATGGTTGCTATTTGTTATAGGAGAAATAATAAGTAGAAATAAGTATTTATTTATTATTGGTTGTCATTGGTTGCCATTAGTTATTCGGGCAGATCCGCGGTACAAGCATACATAAAATCAAATTTTCACACATTGCTACCAAGGTGGCCGAGTTGCACTTACTGCAGCAAGTTACACCCAAAAGGAGTAGAACAATCACAATTTTTGTAAGAGTTGTATTTTTTTTCAGGCAACGAAGTGCGCAGGATCAGATAGTTTAACTATAAATACCTATTAAATATTATTATTTAAATGCATACAAATATTAGTTATTTTATAGAAACAACACATAAAAACCCGAATCCCCTATTGTTGCTGTACTTAACTAAGATAATATTACTTATAATATATTACATATTACTTCGCAATAAACACTTATCAGTATATAATCACCATTGTAATTGCACAAATTTATTGAAATATGGCATTACAATGCAGTTAAGCTCACAGGCGATTTTTGGAAATCTATGTATTTTAGTGAGTTAAGAACAATGTTGCAATCAGAATTTGTTAATTTGTCGGTAGGCCTTTTGAAGTTTGCAATTTTGAGTATTTTACGCCTACGCAGATTATTCCAAGAATCTATTCGAAAAAATGTAGATTTTAGAACTTTATTAAATATGGAGACTGTACGACACTTCCTGTTGAATAAAACTCATCCTCGAGAGTCGTCAAATCAATTCAAAATTATTGAACTCCTAAATTCTTGTCATAAGTTATTTAAAACTTTTAATCGTGTTAAAATTATGAATAATTAATCAATTTCTTTAGGATTTTTCTACTGTAGAAATTATTTCTTTGGGTAATTTTTAACATTTATTTTTGTATTTAAAAGAATTACGTAATTTGTCATTTAATCTTATTTATGTATGAATAATATTGATGAATAGTTAACTTAATTTAAATATATAATCACTTTTATATCAATGTACTTTTTTTTCAACTGAGCGGACATTTTTATTTATAACTTAAATATTAAAAGTAAATATATAAATATTAAATATCTTGAATCTCGTTGAATGTAATAATAATAATAATTTTAGATTCTGGGCGTAGCGATTAATGTATTATATGTATAAGGATGTGTGTTTTTTTTTCTGTTATCAACATTTGTGGTAGTAAAATGATCCAATTTTCATCATTTCTGATATAAAAGTGAATCTAGTTGGTGCATTCCAGAGGTAAAATTCTATATCAAAATTCCCAGTAGTTTTCGAAAGGTTAGGTTTGAAAAAAAAAAAAATTAGGAAAAATGGAAAAAAAAATGTATTTTATTTTAATAACCGTAGATACTTTAAATCTACACTAAATATATGATATACTAGTATTTTCCATAAATGATGATATTTTTGAAATATTTTGACTCTTTTTGAGCTATTTATAGCAGCTAATATAAGACATTTTATAATAGATTCTTTATAATTTATTAAAATCAATATTAACGAGTAAAAGTATATATTATAATATTTTTCTAGCATCATTGATAATTTTAGGTTAATATAATTAAATAATATGAATAATATTAATTCAACTTCGCAACTATCGTAAAATAACAATATCAATATAATTTAAAACATCCTAGACTGACATACCATCTCCGCTCAGAATTGTTTTTCGTATACAATGATATTATATCATTGAATTAAAATTTAATACCATCCATTATACAGTGATCTACTTGTAACCTACTGTACAGCAGAGCGACATCCACTTGACCCCCTTTTTAAAAATTAAATTCATTAATAATTACACAATGTACTTGCCTACATGTTTTATTTTCAGTAAAATATATTATTTTCTTTCGTTACCTTCAACGCTTACCCCTCCCTCTCATACAGCTCTTATGTGCAACTGATTTCTGCTAGCAGCCCCTCGGTAGATTAAATTTGGTTAATCAAATATTGTACAATAATAAGCGGAGCGACGTCCACTTGATTCCCTTTTTTATTTTCAATCTTATAAAGAAATGTATTTTAATTTGTAAAACATGTTTTTATAACTCGTTTTTTTTACCTTTTTGTGTAAATTATTGTCATGTTAAAAGTTAAAAGTTTATATATTTCACATTTTCACAATATATTTACCTATGTCATGGTATTTAGCATTCTGTGTTTGTACAAAATATTTAAATTTATTATTGAAAATGACTAGATATTAAGTTTCCAGCTCCTACAAAACTTTTACTTATAAGTTATTAATAATTTCTCACCAAAATAGTAGAAGTAGAAATTTAAATATTAACATTTTCGGAAGTTTTAAAATTACTTGCTGTATAAGTAAATATAAATAAAAACATTTTTAAATTATCTTTGCATAAAACATTTTTTTTTTTTTTATTTAACAGATTTATTGCATATTTTCTATATTTGAATTCAAATATATAATTTGTATGTGTACCAAAATGTTATTATTTAAATGTGTTTTACACTTTAAAAATTATGAAATTGAAATTGAAAACAATATTTTAGGAATAATAATTTAGTGTAAGACAGTTCCATTATTATTATTTTTTTGTTGTTGTTTTTTCACTTGTTTCTTTAGTAGATGATAAACAGTAAACTATTCAAACACAAAATAATATATATCTTTATCCATCTAACCTTACAAAAATTAAATGAACATAGTAAAATAAATGACCAGTTACTATTATTTTTTAAGAGGACACTGTTTTTATGATTAGATTTTATCTAAGATTGTAAGGCATTACCTAACCTAAGTCCGACTCTATAACTATAGACTCTTACATTATTTCATATTTGATGTTTCGATCATTCGAAGATATATATATTTAATGCCTAGAGGCTAGAACTATTAATCAGTACTAAGAAATGTCTTAAAAGTGATTAATAGTTAGGCACCAACTTTAAGTAACGTAAATTGAAATCGGTAAAATTGTGTACGGTTCAATTTTTAAATCATTCATTAATCATTAGTAGTTACAGTTACTGAGAAGAAAAAGTACGAAGATAGTCAAATTTATAACTTAGTCTGTTCTGTCATATTATTTTCTTTTGCTTATTGCTACTTTAATAAATTATGAAAATGTAAAAAAATGTAAAAGAATTTTACTAATTAACTACTTAATTTATAATTATTGAAATCAACATAAAAAAAAATAACTTTCTAATTAATCACTGTGGCCAAATGCAAAATTGATCATATTAATTAAATATTTTGAATCACTTGCTTATATAATTAGGATATTTTTAGAAAATATCCAATAATATTAAATTCGATGCCCTCAACATGCCAACATTTGTTAAATCATTTTTATGAAATAAAAAAAGAGTATGCAATTGTCTGTACTATAAATAGGTTGTGAATATCACAATTTGTTTACAAAATAAAATATTTTTTTATCAAATATTTTAGCTTTTATAGTTGGTAGTATACTACCTAGTGTTAAATTATGTACAACATTGTAATAATGCATTTTGTGTAATTTAAAATCGTTGTCTTATTTTGTCATTACTTAATGATTACTAGAAACAACTACTGATAAATTAGTTTTATTGTATTAAAATTTATGTATTTATTAGAATCTTTGTTTTAAATTTTCAATCCTTAGTTATAAAAACTGAACGTTTTATAATTGTTTAATTACAATGATTGATCATTTTCTAAATTTTGATGAATTTTGTCAAAATTCAAACTTTAAATGCTTATAAAAAAATGTGTGCCTATGTATTTTTAATATTTTTCAATTGTTTTTGTAAAAATATATCAGGAGCCTTGTATTAAATTTTCATGATTTTTGGCCCAAAAAAAAAAAATTATTGGTATTTATATAAAAAAAACTTAAAAAATTGAAATTTTAAATGGTCCGTAAAAAGCTTAAAATAAGTCAAAATATTTTCAAAATTGTACGGTGTATAGAAAATGCTAATATAAACATTCGGTGAAATTTTTAAGTATCTACAGTTATTTATTTTTGAATTATAACAAAATAAGAAAATCAGTACATGAGAAATCAAGTGAATATCCAATGTCGTAAAAATTTGACTCGGTATTCAATATTTTTTTTCGATAAAATTAGGCAAACTTATGAGAAAACATGTGTTACATTTTCAAATCTTACATTTAAAAAGAAAATTTTTTATGAATTTCTAACTCAAAATAATTTGCATATTTTCGTTATTTTTACGTCTTATGGCAATATTTAAACTTTAAATGCTTATGAAAAAAATGTGTGACTACGGATTTTTCATGTATTATTGTAAAAATATATTAGGAGCCTTGTATTAAATTTTAAAGTTTTTTTACTCATCAAATAAAGTTTTATAGAAATCTATTGAAAAAAAACCTAAAAAAATTGGAAAATGAAAATGTCCGTAAACAGCTCAAGATAAATCAAAATATTTTTAAAATGTTATGGTGTATAAAAATGCTAATATAAACATTCAGTCAAAATTTCATGTATCTGCGGTAATTTCTTTTAGAGTTATACCAAAAACCAAAATCGATTTTGTCGAAAATTGGTTTTCCGTAAAAATCCCGGATTTTTCTTAATTTTTCATCTGTTTTTCACGGTGCTTTTGAAAACTACTGAGAAATTTTGAACGCCCAAAGTACCAACTAGATTCACTTTCCTATCAGAAAAGGTACTGTTGAGGAAAATCAAAGTATTTTTACTGTCATAAAAGGTGATGACTGATGACAGACACAAAAAAATAAAAAAAAACCACACATCATTGTAAAATCGCTCCGCTCAGAATCTAAAATAAAAACTATATATATATATGATCAAATAAATAACACAAATTATAAACATAAAATAAGATTATATACATATATACTTAATACATCAATAAATCAAAATAATATTATGTTGCTTAACTAAAATATATTAATTATTTTCATCATAAAACAATATCTATTTTCCTGGGTTTTTGTCCCAACTCATCAATGACCTCTTCAGGAGTTAAATGCATAACCCGGTATACCGACAACATGGTCAATCCATTTAATCTGCCCTGTGTAAATAATTATTTTTCAATATAAAATGTAATGAATAAGAATTAAAAATATGTATGATGAAAAACTGTTTACCTCTTTCATAGTATTTATCAAATAAGATTTTACCCTTTTAAAATTCGAAAAAATTCTTTCTGGAGTAGCTGTTGATACCGGCAGTCTACATGGAATTTGTAATAACATGTGAATACTTAGGAAATCACTGGACTACAATGTTTTAATGCATCAATTCCATTAGATGGTTTGACATTCAAACCAAGTTGTAGCTTCCACATTATAAGTTCACCAAGAGCGGTAGACAAATCATTATCAGATAAGTAGAATGAAATAAGAGATTAAAAATCAGCTTCATTGGAACCTTCGTTGTTGTCTAATAAACAATGAAAACCTAAATAACGTAGATTTTATTTATGCACAATTTATTAATATATATTTATGTTATTAGGAACTAACCTTTAAAAATATTATGGTGTTCTATTTAACACATAATCGATTCATAACAATTATAGGTATATACAACATACAACTTTTAGAAAGCACTGATTCCTATCACAAATTGAGTCACTATAAACAACGAAAAAAATATAATTTTAAAACTAATCCATCTTTTGCGTTGAGTTAAAATTTTAGAGGTAATAATTTACCTTTAATTTGTGTAGTTTGTGACGTTATATCAATAAGTTGTTTTCGTGTTTTCGATAAAGTATAAACAAAAATATATATTAATATTATTTGTCCGTGATTATAATATAGTAAAAAATATATACCAATAGGTATTCACAACATAAGGTAGTAGGACATATTGAATGGTAAATTAAAAATTACTACTATAATAACTGATAAGATTATTTTAATGTATTGTAATTGTAAATTGTAATGGTAAGTGTACCTACCTATAATATGTTATTAGAAATACTGAAAGAAAGGTATTTTTTGGCAATACGCACAATTATCAGGATAGGTACAAAAATGTGGGGATGTGCTAATAGTTTAAAGGATAAAACTAAACGTAAGAGGAAACCTAAGTATTGGATTCAGTCAAGCAAAAGTTAACCTTAAAATCGACCAGAGACACACAACGGGAAAGGCTAATCGATCGTTCTGGATAAGAATTTAGAAAAGAAGACGAGGTTTCCATTTCTTCTCTGATCATTCAGTGATCAACTAGTCAGACTAGCTATGTTTAATATATTTTGGTGAACGGGTGCAGAATATATTATATTATATTATATTTTCGTCACAGGTGGGAGCATAGAACATAAAATAATTAATTTAATTTTTGACGCAAGAAATATATTCAATATTATAATATTATACAACTTTTTTTAGTGTATTTTAGGATAATCGATAAGTGAATGAGGAGTTTTTTGGTAAACTTTGAAATAACTATCACACTTTTTAGGGTTTTTATCTAACCCACTGATTGAAAAAAAACAGACCCTTCTAAATTAAAACTGTACAGTGTAATATTAAGTTATAAAATACATACAAACTTCATATGCGCATTAGGTAAAATTCGGTCCCTTATAATTGTTATGGATAAATTTCAAACTTTTACTATATTTGTGCTTCACTCCACTCGCCATCTTCTCTTCGCAATAATAAGTTTCCATTACTGACCCCAAAGTGTATACATTTATTATGTTTTCACAATATTTCCCTCTAAAATTATTATATATTCTAAACCATAATCGATACCAACTTCAAAAAAACTATTGTTAGCAATAATAATAATAAATTGACACTTTTACGATTTATAAACCGAACGAAACAATGTACTGCAGGTTTAATCAGACGTACAAACATTATAATATGGGGATAGTATTAACATTTCCCTGGTTTAAATAATGGCATTATATAATGATTTTTGTTTTTACTTTTTATATATAACGCCTAATGTGCGTTTCTGAAAAGTCTATTTAGTTTTAATTATTATTATTTTTATCTACTTTACATTACAATACCATGTTGAATTATATGCACATGTTATTTCAAAAAAACGTTCACATTTTTATTATATTTTATTACGCTAACTTTTGAAAAACGTTTTATTTTTGGTTAGAAACTAATTTTAGTTGAAAATCGTTATAGCACAGTTGTTCTAGAAGATTATTTTTTCAAAACTCATATACCTATCATTTTTACAACACCTGAATTATCCAAAAACAAAATAAAACATCCAAGTTAACTAGAAATTTACTAACAAAGTAATTTAGACATTTTGTATGTATTTTTTTTATGTTTGTTCGATTTTGAAATCGTGAATTGTGGCCTGAGAGGTGACTGTGTAGAGATAGACCTCTAAGACGAATTAATATTGATAACAACGATGATTTAAATTGTCATAATGTTATAATAACCTTAGTTATCATCGTTTATCAGTAATTTTTTACAAGTTGAAATACTATTCTAAGGATTATCCTATAAATTAAAAAAAAAAAGTAATTCGTGTTTTTATATTAAATTTTTTCATAGAATCATAGAATGAAAGAAATACCATTCGGTTCTTTAAGTAAAATATTCAAATTCTGGATAAACTTATAATACAATTTTCTCATCGCTTTAATTATTAGGTACCTATGTCAAACGAAAAAAATAATTTTATTTACGTAACTTAACTCTAAATTTGTAATTTTTCGTTTTACTTAAATACTATTGGTTAGCTTAAGTACTATAGTTATAACCTATAATATTTTCAATATATTTTTATTATATGTATATCATGTTTATATAAATAGTACTATGGCTCAGTCACCAAAGCTAAATTTTATTCATGATCAATAAAAAAAAATCTGTTTTTCCCGGACTACTTAACAACCCTATAATAACCCGAATAATAATATGTGGTTATGAGCACCCAAACGTTGGTTTTTACCTATATAACACTAGAAACCCGAAACTCATATAAATAATTCTGATGCAAAGCACCGGTTTCTATGTTTCTTAAAGCTAGTCGTATAGTTAAGAGCTTGCCAATTAATAAAACGTATTGTATCAATATTTTAAATATTAAATCTACAATTCAACTTATTTTTATATTATTAAACTTTTCTTTCTTGAATTCGATTATCAACAAAATAAAGACAAATTTTATTTTATTTTATTTGTTCACACAAAATAATTTTAATTTATAATTTCATAATTTTGCAATAACAAAAAGTGGTACTTAATTACATGGGCCAACTTGAAAATAATCTTGTAAATGTATTTATATATAATTTATTGGTTGAATTATAAAAAAAAATAGAAAATAGAAAATGGAAAACAAAATATAAATAATAGAAGTATTTTAAATTCAGAATTTTTGGTGCAAACAAATAATATGTAGGTATATATGCAGTTATATAGAAGATCTTAACATTTTCATCAGTAATTAGGTTATAGGTAATTATTTTTTCATAATATAAATGTTAACTTTATGTTGAAGGATTTTGATAGTATTAGTAATGCCTTAACGATTAAATCTTGGTAAATTAAAATTCAATAGTCTAAATTCTAAAAATAAATAAGATTGATTATAATTAATAATATATTTAGATAAGAGTCTGATCTAAATTTGGAAATTATTCAATGGTTGTTAAGTTTAATGTGTAACTAATATAAGATCATACAAATTAATAATATTTCCGTTGACATTAAAATCGTTTTTATTTGTTTTCTTGGTTCACTTGAATAAAACATTTAAGAAATATTAGCGCTATAACTACAATTGTATACTGTATTTCAGTAAATACGTAAAATTAATTAATATTGATATTTAGATATTATAAGTAAATCGTAAATGCGTAATATTTAACAAGCCCATATACGTACAGAGATAATTATTATAACTACAGGTACTCATAATATAATTTCTGCAAAATACTTAGGTACCTACCTCAGAATTTCAAAATATAGTATCATAAGCATAATGCATCTCACCTTATAAATCCTCAAGTGTAGGTATACGTTTTTTATAAGCGACGTTGATGTGACATCAGGTTGGGCTAATAGGAACGGATAACTAATGCCCGAAAAGTCCTTTTCTGGCGTTTGTTATGTCCACTGACATATTATAGACACGGAGAGGGACAGTCACGAGATGGAGAGTGATTGAGTTATGAAGGTTCCTAAAATTAACGACGAACATAATGCGAGGGCACACAGTGAAGCGGGCAAGATAATTCTGACTTACAAATGAGCAAAACACAAGGGTGAGAAATGAAAAGGAAATAATAGTAGGACGCAAGAGAAAGAGTATTTTGGTTAATGTATTTCCTCAATTGGTTCTGCTCGTTGAATGAAGGTTATTGATCCTGTGTCATTATTTTTATTTTTCTAATGACAGACCACGGACCTATAACCTATTGTTATATTATTGTTTTCATTTCCATAAGACAAAATGTGGTTGTTTTTTTGACTTTTCTCTATTTTCTTAACTTGTGAGATAATTCCAGCAGGAATGAAAATTATAAAATATTTCTGTCTGCTGAACATATTTTACTCGTGTAATGAAATGTGACAAGACAACGTTAGTCCAATAAATACACATTTGCTACATTTTTTTTAAACATTAGTGTATAGGTTTGTTGTTATAGCCAAGACCAACAACTATTTCTAAACTGTCTCAATCCATACTCACGTGATAAATGAGCCGTTTTCCAAAATAAGTATACTAGGTTAAAAAAAAGATTCAACAAAAATTAGCTTTTAATAACGTAAAACGACTGATACAATTTAACTTAAGATACGTTTTTTTTTTCGTATGTCACTGTCCGGTAGTAAGTCCGGATGCCTAGTTCGGACGCCTATTTGACAGAATTTCTATTAGACACCCGTATAGGTTTCTGCCATGCCGGGTTGAGGGATGGCAGTCTCTCTCTCTAGACAGTTTCCTGCCCAGAGAGAGGTGCCGCCAGTGGCCGGGATTCGAACCCGCGATGGTGCGCGTTAGAACCGACTCCGTAGTCCGCTCGGGCACTCCGTCCCCCAAAATAACAAATTACATTAGTAAAAGTGGATATTAAAACTCTTAAGGTGATACCACGAATTAAAATATACGGGATACGGAACGGAAGGGTCTTATCAATGCGTTTTTCTGAGGCCGCCCGCTTCTCACTGTTTGGCCTTCACTTATCACACGTTCGTTCGGTATCCTGTATATCTTAATTCGTGGGTGATACTCAAACAATAAATTAAAAATCAAGTTCATAACTTTTTTAGAAACTACGTTGAGTTTGAGTAACATTTTTATAAATAAGAAAAATATTTTAATAGTAGGTATATTAAACATTGACAGTTTTTAATATTTTATTTCTATTTCATCTTTAGTAAGGGTAAAAACTTTCTTGACTTTTATTAAATTATTAAATTATACGACCTTATTGGCTGTTAAATTTAGATCGAAAGGGGAAAAACTACAAGTTAAATATTTAATAACTGTTATTATCAAAGTAAATATGTAAATATTTTATGATTATATTCACGTAAAGGATAAATACAAAATATTTTTTTTGAATAAGTTTCGTGATAAATTAATACTTAACATGTGTCGTATAAACCTTGTCGTATAAAGTAGGCCAACAAACAATGAATTTTTGGCGATAGAAAAAAAAGTTCCTTCGCAGAAATAATTAGCCATTTGGATTTATACATTGTTTAATGACCAGTACGAAGAATTTACCAAATATATTCCACTCCAGGATCACTACTGACCAAAATCCGTCTTTACTTTCAATAATTTGATTTAACATATAATCGATAAGATTGATGTAAGATCAAACTTATTTTATGCGTAATTTAATCTTATATATTATTAATTTGTATATTAAATTTCAATTTTAAAATAACCCAACCACTTTCCTAGGTAACAAAATAAGGTTAAATATAAACAAGTTAGGAGATCTCACTCTGCGAGAGTACTAAATTCCTGGTTTTTAAACGTATTTTTATGCAACTCAATTAACTATAATTCTATATTACGTATACAATTTAAAAATAATTATTTGGTAACTTTTATATTTTGGTACCTACTATTTATTATTGGCTACTATGAATCTATATTAAATACTTACTCATACTTTGATATTTTTAATATTGGCTTATATGAATTTACATTTAATAGAACCACGGATATAAAGTATTAGTACCTGCCTACAAATAATCATAACAATTTACTGGTTACTAACGGACGGACGGACATATAAAGGGGATAAAAGGTGTTCTATACTTATTACTTATGTTTATAGAAACCTAAAACGACTGTTATTTTATAAAAATTTATTTTCGGTAAGTAAATTTTAATCCTGTGGTGTGTTTTAATTGAGCATAATAATGAATAATGATTACTGATAAATCATATTTATTATTTCATAATACTAAATTTGTCGCTAGAACGTATTTATTATTGTATAGATATGTATAATGTTGGTACATCATTAAACTAAAGCCGTTCTCTGATCACAATATTCAACATTTGTGAAAAATAATAACATATATTTCACTCATGCCTAGACGAAATTTATACCAAGGTTTTCTATCATCAAATAATTTATAAATTTTGATGGGTAGATTAAAAGTGTTCATTATAAATGTGTGTTTATCTCGATTTAATTATTTAGGTACCTACCTACATCAATAATATTGATAGTAACGAGTGTTTAGCTTTGAAATTTTACAATACTATAGTGCTTATATACAGTTCCATATTACTATATTAGGATAGTGACCACATTCTAAAGAATAATATATTTTACTTGGGTGGATAAACTTGTCAATATTGTAGATCAAATTATTCAATAAGGGTCACGTACACATTTTCCGGTCACCACTATAACTTTTACTATAATATTCTCTCGGACCATTTTAGAAACTCAATATTGATGAAGAAGAACTATAATATAAAATATGTACAAGCAAGAAAAATAAAATGGGTGTGGGGAATTGTGTATACTCAGCTATAGCCTCGCTGATCTCAGTGCAAATCAATGTATTAGACTCTTATAGTGGACCAATTAATATTAAATTAACCTTGAAATATTAATGCATAGGTTTTTGATTTTAGTCAGTTTATTATATATGTATGTGATAGGTTAGAAGGATGGTTATGAAAGTATTATGAACCTACACTCACAATTGGTTAGAAATTTAGTAAAAATGTTGTTTAAAAGGATTTTTGTTTTAATTATTTAGCAGTTTACTGGTAATTTAAACTTTCGTTATAATATTAATAATATGTTATTTTACTTTTTACTAGAAAATCTAAAACTTAAGTTAATTGATTATAGTTTTATGAATTATAACTATATTAGGTAAGTATTATATATTTATAAAAGATTACATATCAAGATTTCATTTTGATAAAAATAAATATGTAATTATGGTTTTATGGTTTTAAAATATAAAATTTTTCTTGTCTTGAAAACATATATACCAGATACCTATTACCTATATATATATATTATATGTAAAATATATTGTTGATTTTGGGGAATATGACGAATGACGACTGATGAGACTATCGCGTGAAATGCATGAAGAATTCAAATGAGATAAAAGAGTATGGTGATCAATGTCAGTGGCATTCAATTTTATATCGGTACAATTAAACGGAAATAATTTAGTGTCGATTCAAAATTTATCAATTCAGTATAACGCGAATATTTGGAGTTAAGAATGCTTCGGGTTTTTATCACCCCCATAAATCATCTGAGTTTATAAGCCAGAAATTATCAAAAGTTTCCTTATTGAATAGGAAATTTATCATAATATTAAAACTGATACCAAATAACGTGCAAGTGCTACATGGTATTTATACCCTTGTATAGAATTATTATGCAAATATTTATGTATGTCCAACTTACGTGTTCACCAATAAGCTCCCTCAAAAGCTTATTTGTTACACTACTTAGTTAACAATAGGAATGATAATTTTAAAATTCAAAATAGTATGGACAAACATTATTAATCATTATAAATTATAATACTTCTATTATTGACATTTGACAATATAATATTTTATATTATATATTCTTTATAAAATGTTTAAATTTATCAAACTTCATTGTATTGAACACTACAATGTGTAAGTGGTAGTGTTTCACAATTATATTGAATATAATTTATAAATAAGCTTTTGTAAGTTCAGATTGAAGGACAATGAAAGAGGTTGTAATCTACTAGAATTTTTTTTATAACTACTCAATATAATTGTACAGCTCATTTAAAAAAAATGTAGCCTTTAATTAATTAAAAATATTTAATAAAACAAAATATTAGGTAACGTAAGAACATTTTTGAAATTTTCATTGATTATAATATAAGTTATAATATTATATAGAGTGTACCTAGATATGACTGTATGAGTAAACTTTTAATAGAAATAAAATTATGGTGTATCGAATAGTAATGATAGTTATTACTTGTTAGTAATTATAGCCATCAACCTTTCTATCATCATTGGTAATTGGTATGAACTTAAATTCATATCATCGGCAATGAACTTAAATTTGGAAAACGAATTCGATTATTTGTCGTGTCTATTAAACCTCGTACTACGTGATTTTAAATAATCATACTATTTACTTTTAAAGTATTGATTTTTAAAAAAGTATATAAACATACATATATTAATTTTTGTAAAGTGTATATTTATTTCGTGTTCAAAAAAAATCTCTAAATTACAATATAGGTAGTACACATTATGAAGAATAAACAGTTGCGTCTGAATTTCAGGTTATTTTATGTGTTTTGTTACCGTTTTAAGTCGACTGCTTAACCACACTTCTAATTTATCATAATTTAAGTCTAGTATTTATGTTGCATTACTTAAATAAATCTATTTTTGTATTATTTTTTTTTTTTTTGGGGGGGGGCAGTCCTTTCTCTTGTATTCGCATAAAAAAATGTAATTATTTATTATATTAATAATTTAAGTAGGCATTGAAGTAATTACGATATTCTCTCAGTACCTATAATCTAATATAAATAAACGATTTTGTGTTAATATTATTTTCAATTTCAATTTTCGGAGAAAACTGATTTTATAAACATCGATTACAGCCTATACAGGCAGCAATTGCTATAGTTTATACGGTCGTGTACGGATTACCGCTAATAACTATTGGTAGCGGTAGGCCGGAGCTTTTGTCATCAAATTAATAATTAGGTATATCACAGTTGACATTTGTTGATAATAACTTACTATTATTTTTACTATTTAATATATTTTAGTATTTTATATTTGTACATTTTTACCCATGAATAAATAAGGCATAAGAGTAACATCATTGTAACTAGTTACTAGTTACTCGTACTTTTACAAAAGTAACTTACCCAATACAGTTTATACCCAACATATGACATAAGCGCCAAAGTTCCAAAAATGACATATCATTTGTGCCAAAATTAATATTTTATATAAGTAGTTATTTAAAAATTTCGATCTTATAAAAATTGTCAGTTAATATAATAGAAAATAATTATAACTTAAATAAATCGGTTGATTTTTTCGATCTTATAAATTATAATTCATCGTAATCAGATAATAAATTTGTCGATTAAGACTAAACGTTTGGAGTTTTAAACGATATATTTTTAAATTTAATATATATATTATATATGTTATTTAATATCTATTAACCGTGGCACACAGGTACCTTGGATTTTGACGCTTTCGTACGTCACTACTTTTTTTTCTTATGTCATTTTGGCGCCATGTCCACCGCTTTGCTATATGGGTTGGGCCACTATTTTTGGTATAGCTAGCTTACAAAATTATAAGTAGAGCTTTAACAAAATATATTTTTTTTGTCTATATAAAAGAAACTTTAAGGATTTTAAAATACATGTTCTAAAAGTACAGTTAAATGTGTGTTTGATTTTCTACTATAAGCATTTTGTGTAAGTATAAAACTTAAAATTAGATTTACTTTAAATGTGTTTTCTAAAACAATAAAAACACGTGACATTGTAAAACTAATAACCTCAGTAACCTCAGTAACCTCAGACTGAAACTAAAATATAACTAAATAATATGTAACTGTGTACCTATTGGTTCATATCAAACCGAAAATGTTTGAAATTCTATATAATATATAAACCGATAATTTTTCTACATACGACCACTCGAAAATATTACCTATGTGCATTATACAAATATTCACACTGTAAGCATTTAAAATAACAATAAAAAAAAAATTAATAAAGCAACTGAATTAACACACAATACTGCAATATGGTATTGTTATTTAATCATAAAATAAATCTTTATTTTTCAGCTAAAAAAGGCCACAACATTAGGTTTTATTAATGTTCGCTGAACTATAATGTCCATATTACCACCCTCGCGTGGAAAAATTGTATTCGGACTGGGTATAGCCTATTTACTGGTGCAGTTTTTATATGTCAGTTATTACAACGAAACTCGTCGCTTTGACAATCTGATTACAACAACACAAGAATACTTCCCATCGACCAGCCCTGTGCCAATAACTCACCTCAATATTTCCGGTATTCAGACTATGGTAAGTAAACAAAATATCTCCATGTACTGATATAGATACATTTTATAGTAAACTTCACTGTAACATTTACTCTATTTTTTTCATTAATATAAAACACACCAAGCGTGTTCATATTAGAACTTATCGCAGATTTGTTTATTATATGCCCCGCGTTACAATGAGTGACATTGAATATACATTTTCTTTGATAAAAAAACTTTTAATTATCTAAAATGTATTACACTGCAGTATAGTGCTTATCCATAAATATTAGTTTTTTTTACTTTGCGCATTACATCATCGTGTCTCCACAAGTGTTATATTGTTTTGAAATCGGTTTTTGAATTCAACGATCAAATTAACTTTCAATTTAAAACACTCAATCTGGTATGAAATAGGCCATCTTCTGTATCTTATTTTATTTTTATGATTTTCCTTAAAATATAATTTATAATCAAAAATTGCGTACAAATAAAATATTGGATTATAAAAATAAAGTTTCTATTCTCAAATGATTTATGATTAAGACAAATCATAAAGCCACTTGTATTTACCGACTTATTTTTAAAGTGAAAAAGGTTCTTTAACTTAAAAGTTAAAAAGAAACCAAAAAAAATCTAGAAATATTATTCATTCCACACCTAAATATGTTAGATATTAAATGCGAATTATACACTAGAAATACAAAAACCACGAATGTTCAGCAAAACGAAACTATTTTTTATAAATGTAACTTTATTCAAAACATATTTTACCTGCACAATTTAACTATTGTTTTCAAATACAAGAACTATTTTGTTACCAAACATTGGTACTTACTCCATCAGACAGTACCTGCGCGTATTATTCACTTGTTTTATTTTAAATTATGTTACAGTTTTATAATAATGTTCAAACTAAAGAGACGAAAGACAAAAATCTTCTCACGCCTTGTCCACAAACTCCACCTGCTCTAAGTAAGTTTACAATTGTAGTTTTAGATGATGAGTGCAGCAATAAATGTATTAATTTTTCAATGTATTGTGAGATTTTTTTTTTGTGCCTATCATCCATAGATAATAAAGATATCGATAGGGCACACCAGTAATCAAGGGGAACAATTGAAGCCAAATAAGTATACCTATATCAAGTGTCGGCTATCAATATAGGAGAGCCTCAATTGCCTTCCCCTGTAGGACCGCGGCCTCAAATATATTTAACATAGGCGTGGCCTATCCATATCTTTATTATCTATGCTATCATCACCTATTGGAGCAGTAAAAATGCATAGATTTTCAACTTCAATACCTTTTTAGGGCGGAAAGTGAATCTATTTGGGGTCAAAAGTAAAAAATTCCCAGTAAGTAATTTCCTCAATAATTGGCAAAAACGAAAAAAAATTAGGGAAAAATAAGAATTTTTACACAAAACATTTATTTTCTTATTTTATTTTTATTAAAATACGATTAACCTTGGATCCTTAACACTTTCAACAAACTGTGTATACTAAAATAATACTTAATAATATATGCTGACTGCATATGCAATGATTTATCATTGAATTAAAATTGAGCACATTAATTTCAGTGCTCTATCTTAATGATTAGGTACACTCGACTCCTTCTATATAAAAGAGCGGTTACCTACAACCTACCCCCCCTGTCTTATCTGGCAGTTATAGATATAAAATCTAGAGTAGAAAACGCATATATTATATGTATAATTTTGCCAAAAGATTCAATAAAGTAAAATAAGAAGTCTATTAAAAAATAATGGCAATAGTTTTATTTTCAATGGAGTATTATTTAGTTTGTAATTTGTACAAAACATAAACATTTTTTACGTATTTCTACGTAATTTTGGTACTATTAAATCTAAATATTATGGGTACAACCACAGTGCATAATACTAACATTTATATACTCGAACAACTACACGATTCAGTATGATTTTGTTTGGTATGTTATTATAGTTGTTATATAGGTACATAATATTTTACAATGTCAATCAACTTATTGAATTTTAATAAACGTCAGATTAATTTAAAATTGTAATTCTTCAAAGAACCTAATTTTTAATGTTAACTTTCCATAAAAACTTCAATCTTCGTTTATATTTCTTTGAATCTAGAAAGTTTAATTTATACTTTAAAGGATAATTGGAACGGTTTTACCTAATTTATTCATTATTTATACATTTTAATTTATCTCAAATGATTTAAATAATTTAATTTAAAGAGTTTGCGCTAAATATGAACTCTCAGTATTTTATTTACCTACAAATATTTATTAAAACATTTTTTTTTTATCACAGTTATACCTAATACTTGTTTTAAATAACTAGTTTAAAATTAAATTAATGAACAGATTTAATATTACACGTAGTCTAGTCTGCGTAGAGTACCTATACTTATGTACTTCTCAACATCCTGCCAGTCTATGCACTTTTGTGTCTTTGTCTATTTTTTGAACTAAGGTTTACAAAATTAATCAACCAACCCAATATTACAATTAATGTATCTCAATCTATTTGTACTAACGAATTTTAAATACGATTTTATGATTAATTTTAGTTACTTAGTAATTTTTATAAACTATAGTTATTCATTATAATGAGTTGGATAATATAATAAAAATTATATAATTATCAACGGTAACTCTGTTTTTGTATTTAGCATTGAAGCAATGATACATTTTAAACGTTTATTGTTATATACACGACATAATACAAACGCACGGAATCGTTTAATCACGTCCCAGTTGTTTTGACATTTACATTAGGAAATTATGCAAAATATAGATAGCACATTAGCTATCATTCAACAAACATGACGTATAACATTATTTATGAGTTTGGAAACCCATAGGTCATATTATAACTATTTTTTTAACTTTATTGCAATATTTGCAATATTTGCAATAGTAAAATAAAAATTTATTTTTACTCTTGTTATAATATTATTACGTGGCTTGGTGTAGCGCAGTGCATACATTCAACTGCGGAAACGCTCCGAATGTACGTATCGGCCAGCGTTGCTTGTTCCCGGATGGGTGACCACTGACCACCCAAGATTTTTAGCAATGATCCTTGCCACACATACTAAACATGTTTCAACTATAACCGTTCCTCTCCCCTACAAATAACCTACAAAAAAAACAGCTAATGGCCATGTGGCCGGGCTCAATAAAAAAAATAAAAAATAAAAATATTATTACATTAAATTAAATTAAAGGGACATCTAAATATGTGTACCTAATTGAATATACTTGAACACATTTATAAAAATTATTAAATCATAATAAATATAATTCAACAGTAGATAATCAGAAATTGAGAAATGTGTAATATTATAAATTATGTTTTAAAGTAACTATGATATATTATTATAGATGGTTAAATTTATGAATATATTTTTTAAATATGTGAATTTCCTAGAAATTGAAACATTTATATTTAACTATATTTTTTAGTACACTTTACAGTATTCCCGATTATCAATTTTAATACAAACCATTTTCATCTAACAATTTTTTTTAGACTTAATATCATAATTTATGAATTCATAAGATTACCTATTTTTTATTGCTGATATTTTTTACTTCACTTCTAATCTATTTTTTTATATAAATTTGATTGTTAGTAATGCATTATGGATAGTCATGAATCATGATTAATGAATTAAAATACCTATATGGCTATATATATAAGCATAAAATACACAAAAATAATTTGTTATATTAATAGGTACATTGATTTTTCTTACTACAAATTATTTTATATTATTTTTTATGTAGTTGATTGTTATATGATAAAATAAAATAAAATAATTTTAACAAAAGTATAGTCGTATAGGTAACACGTCCGCATACCTATACTTTCGTAAGATACCTGCTAATATATGTATCTTATCGATATTTATGATTTGTATTGAATTTTTATTATATTATACTTCAGTAAAAGATTAATGTAATATGTATAATACTTTATATTCATAATGCATGTTAGATTTGCAGAATAATCATTTAAAAAAACTTTGCAACATTACAAACTTTTTATTTATTTTTCAGACAATGTTATATGTTTTACTACCTTAACGTTTAAAAACAAAAATTGCATAATATTTAATTTTTTTGATGTTGAGCATATTATGTGTACTTATCTTATCAGTTGTTTGTACGAGTATAATATAATAATATGTGATTCAGAATTTATTAAATATTAATATTATCATACGAGCTGAACAAAAATAAAAAAGGACCTAAAGTTGAAAATTCAGAATAAACGAAAAATAGGTAATAATTCTAATAAAAGTGTGTAATCATAAAAAAGTACCCAAGAGCTAAGATAAAAATAAGTTAAAAAAATGAATTTGTAGTCATTTGTTATGATATTAATCTATACTAATATATAAAGGAGACAAATTGTCTGTTTGTTCGGGGTAATCTCTGGAACTACTTAACTGATTTTAAAAATATTTTTGCCATCAGAAAGGTACACTGTCCTAAGTATCTATACTTTTAGATAGATTCTATAGCCTATATTTTATCTCGATAAGTGTCCCTTAATTTTAGATTCAGAGTGGAGTGAATAATGTATTGATTTTATAATGATGTGTGTTTTTTTTTTTGTGTCTATCATCACCGTTTGAGCAATAAAACTGCTTCGATTTTTTTCGACAGTATATTGTTCGATGGGAAAGTGAATCTAGTAATTTGTTTTTGAATTACTAAAAAATACCAAAAATCGGTTGAGGATCAATAGTTAATTTAATGGTGAATATCCAATGTCGAAAAACTTTGAATCATTAAACGCTCGTAAAAAGTTAATGTGATTTTCCGAGAAACTCTTTGTTGTCAAGGTAAAAAAACGTATGAAATTCTTAGATTCAAAAATAAATTTCTAACTACAAAATACTTTACACATTTTTGTTTATGAAAAAATATTCACCTAACCTAACAATAATTCTGGAGGGCCTAAAATTCACACTAGGGGGGGGGGGGCTGAGCGCAACATATACCTGTATCCTAAATTAATGTAGGTACCTATAATAATATTATGTATAACAACTTAATGATTAATACGGAAGTTTGTAATTTACCCCAAAATAAGTACGCAATTTGGACCACTGTATAGGTAGGCGAAAATAGTATTTTTAATTTGCACCAAAATGAGTATCTTTGTACTCAATTATTTGTCTGTTTCAGTGTTTCTTCGTTGACAGTGAGCTTGGCGGACTCGAATGACAATAATACATTTTCGGGATTTCTAACTACGTTATCTGGTAATCATTCCATATCGTTCATCGGTCTTCATTCAACCGAGAAACATAAAGTGCAATCCAACTAATCTAACAATCAATACACATCAATTTGTCTAGCTTCTAAGCGGAGCGATGAATGTATTTATATAATGATTTATTGTATCTGTCATCGCCGTTTGGGGCAGTAAAACTGCTTCGATTTTCTTCTATAGTATCTTGTTCGATGCAGGGAAAGTGAATCTAGTTGGTGATTTGGGAGATCAAAATTTAAAGTTCACAATAGTTTTCAAAAGCGCAGGGAAAAACAAAATAAAAATTAAGAAAAAACGGGAATTTTTACTCAAAATCAGTTTTCAACTAGCTTATCATGACATTAAGTAGGACTTGAGTCTTGATGTGGATTTAGCTAGTTATTTGTCAGGTCGTTCGAGGAGAAGGATATAATCTCTCGTATAATTTCGTTGGTTTTTCAGTCATTTTCCAGAGAGTATACTATTATTTGGTATCAGAAAACTAAGTTATAAATTTAATTCATTGAATCGGTATAATACTAATTGGGTTTTTCAGCCACCTATTAAAAGTGATTGTAGATAGTTTTATGAGTTATATACTTTGTTTTTGCCACAAGGATCGAGCACGGCGTTTTGATTTTATACATTTTCTTAAGAAAGAAAGAATTGTGACAATATGGTTATTGATTGATTCATGTTTGTGGTCGAAGAGGATGAAAGTAATGCTGTATTTTGTTATTTTAAATATTGCATTGTCAGAATTTAAGAGTCAGTAATTGTTATAATTTTTGTTGACCGTATTAATTTAAGTTTAGTGTATGTATATACATATAAATGTATTCCATATATTCCAAGATAATACTATCTTAAATCGTGTGGAATACTAATCTATAAATACCATGTGAAATATAAATTATAATTTCATTATACAAATGTATGAAAATAATTTTGTAGGTCGATACTAGGTATTCGATATATTTTAATTGTAAAAACAAATATGCGGAAATATTTATAAATAATAATTGTTTATACATCATGTTAGGTAAGAATTAATTGGTAAAAATAAACGGAACTCATTGCATTAAATAAACAACGTTGAACTTTGAAACTTTTAAGTACTAATAATTGTTGTTTGACATTTATTTAGTGATTAATCATAACTTTATAATTGTTTTGTTCATATGTAATTGATTAGAACTCTTACTACTTTTTTCAAACATAAAACAATAATTAACCTAGCTTGTTTAATTTGTTTTACTTATAGTATCTATGTACTTTTACGACTAAAAAAATATATGTTTGGTAATAATTGCTGCTGCTCTATACAAAATTTTTAATATTTTTTGAGAATATTGATACATAAAAGTTAAATTTTGAAACGACTTGTTATAAACATTAAGTGTTTTAAGTTTAAATGAGTGTAGTTAAGTTTCACTGGAGAATCCGTCAAAATGTTGGTCTATTTCTCCTATCACACATAACTTTAAATGCTTATAACAAATATAACTTATTTAAAATTTGATTTTTAGATATAAAATGTCTCAAAATATTCTGCTTGGAAATATGAAATTAAAAATGTATATTATCTATCAAAAACCAAGCAACCTTAAAATTACATAAAACGATTAAAAGCATTTAAATATTAAATGTTTTCAAAAATATTGTTATTATCTGTTCAAATAATGTAAAAAAAAATGTAAAAGATATCGTTAATAGGTACTTATGTTAGCCATTAAAAGAATAAATATCGTAGGTATCCATTATTCCATTATTCTAAAGAGTATATCAATTATATATAATATAAATTAGAACATTATGAAAAAATTAATTAAATGTAGTGATGTGAAAATAATATCAAAACAATCAGGATTTATATAAACAACTAACAAGTGTGGAAATAAAAGTAAATCAACTGCCGTAAAGTGAATTAAGTCCAACGTTTCTCCAACTCTTCTATATAATTTCGTTGACAACCGATCGGTTGGCTATTTCAATCAAAGTCCCATTGACAACAAAAACTTTAGTAATTTAGTTATATTATGCTATATGTTTTATTCAAAACTTTTATTATTATCAAAAGAATAAATTAATAACGTCATACCTATTTTATTTTCATTGTAAATACATTTGATAAGATAATTTATAGTACCTATACAAAATAAATAATATACATAGACAATACTATACTCTATGATTTAAATATACAACTGTATTAATAATATGTTAGTGTTTGGAAAGATAAATCTTGTGTGAAATTATGCATTTTTATAAATATACATAATATAATAATAACTAAATGTACTGCAAAAGTTTTATTTCAACGTCTCACAAAAATTAATCGTATTACTTAATATAATTCTTGTTGACAAAATTTTGATTTTTTTTCTTCATTTTTTTAATAGATGGAACAGTGCGTTTGCTTGTACCTGCTCAGGAAACGTTGGAAGAAGTTGCGCAGCAGTTATCCTGGCTGAGATCCTTAGAAGGCGGACACCAAACGCCTTTAGACTGTCAGGCGAGATATAAAATTGCCATTATAGTGCCTTATAGAAACCGACTAGCCAATCTCTGCTCGTTCCTTTTAAATATGCATCCATTTTTAACAAAACAACAGTTGGATTACACTATTTTTATCATAGAACAGTTCGGTAAGTCATTAAAAAATCATTTTTATAGGTATGAAAAATATTTAAAAACATTAATAAAATCAAAATATTAAAAACTATAAATAAAGTTGTACAAGCGATTCACTTGGATATGATTTAATTTTGTCGGTTCGTTTTTTCAACTAGACGATGGACTGTTTAACCGGGCGATGTTAATGAACGTTGGGTTTACCGAAGCTTTGAAGTTACATGATTTTGACTGTTTCTTTTTCCATGACGTAGACCTTATACCAGAGAATGACAGAAACATATACAGTTGTCCCGATCAACCAAGACACATGTCAGTAGCTATTGACAAGTTTAATTACAGGTAGTTATAATCATATAAGATTGTTTAGTTCTTCTATTTTTGTATACATTGAGAATGAATGATTCAATTAACAATGAACATTAATTGTCTCGACAAATATTTGTTGAACAAATTATATTTTCACGGCTTTTAAGTAGGTAATTAAATTAACGACCCATAATTTTGATTTCGTATTATAAAACTGAATACTTTTTTAGAAATTCTTATGTAGGTACCTACCTATAACTCTTAACTACAAAATATTTAACAAAATATATATATATTAGTTTTATAATATTAATCTAATCCTCAATCGATCTAAGTTAGATCGTCTAACTTCCTATCTGAGTAATAAAGTTTCATATTATGAAATTAATAATGTAGTTGTCAATATAAAGTTTTGGTCCAAAATGAACCGTTTTAAGGAACAGTGTAAAAAGCATTTTATTTTCTAAAAAATTAATTTTATCGAACAAACATTTTCCGTTAAAATAATCACTATGTATTATAGAATATATATTGTATTGCATTACCGTCTTAACTTAAATAAATTTTATAATCAAAACACAACATCATATATTATTATATTTATCACACAAAGTTTATAAAGTTTATTGTAGGGTCCTTTTAAAATAAATAATAATAGTTAGGAAAAGGTTCTGCATAAATATATAGCAAAACGCAAGGGACAAATTGCCAAAACGTAGAATTATCAAAATTGCTTATAAAAGAATATATTAAGTATAATATTATATACCCCTCTTTGAATAGTTAATTAGAATAATCTCAAATCCTTTTATACGACTAAACGAGTAATAATTATGGACCCAAGTCAAAAAAGGACATGAAAAAACTCTGCTTTAATAGTAATTCATAATATAAACGTGGTGGTTCTTTTTTTGAAGAACACTTATTACTTCAAAAACATTAATATTTTTAGAAATTATTTTTTTTTACTTAAATTTATACCTAATTTTAATTTGCTACAAAACCAAAATGTTTATATAATAATATATTTTTTACTATTTTTATTGTTATAATTATTTTAAATGACAACATATTTGTTATTTGGTGTTCCGAAGCAAAACACAATTCGGAGTACCTACTTCGATGTATAAAAATCTAATAATTTTCATATTTAATTAGTTAAGAGGTTAATAACTCGTAGAATAACTATCTAAAGTTTAAAAAAGTGGGGTAGAGCGTGGTGCCGTGGTATAATACAATAGATATTAGGTTCATTGAAAAATGCATTTATTTTCTTGTTAACGAGTTAAATTTAAAAAAAAAAGTTAGAAAACCTTAAAACTTTGTTTACAACAACTTAAAATTAATACTGAACCTACAATTACATACATTATTATAATTATACGTAGAATGGGCCGTTATCGATTAACAGTCATTTACAGTATGAAATATTCCTGTAGGTAATTCATTCATACCGCCAATTTCAAAGGTAATTATAATTTTCCCTATTCTACGTAGTATGTTCTATTTATGAGTAGTTCACGAATAATATGTTATGTTACAACCATTGAATAAGATAGAGGTAGAATGGGTGTTGGGTAATACATTTTAAAATAATAATAATTCAATGTATTCAAAAAACCTGTTAAGCTTAGTTTTCAATAATGTTTAAAGGACAATTTTTTAAATATATAAGTGCTCTTAAAACTAATTGATGGGGAAAGATTGTCAAAACGTATTTATTATATGATATTGAATATAATACAGTGTTGAAATCTCAATCAATTTTATCATAAAAATATCATTGACTACTAAATTGTCATAATTCTTTAAACTATTATTATAATATACTGAAATTCCTAAAAATAATAACACAATAAGAAATTTGTAAAATTATATATTAATATAAATATATGTATATATTTTTTTTGTTTACTTGAAATTCATTAATTCTCAAATTTAAACCCTTAACTTCCACTTAAATTTTTTATTCATATTAAAAATGCGAATATTGAAGAATTATTAATCAGTGATTCGAAAAAAAGTGGGATATTTGATTTTAAGTAAATTTCTTAACAAATCGAATTATGTTTTCAAATTTCTTGTCACATAATAAGTTTTGTTGATACTTTGGGCTGTCAAAAATTAAATGCTTATTGACCACATATAATTAGTGGCATGTGTAACACGTGCGATAGAAATAAAAACCATAATTTTTATTATTTGTTATCATTTTTAGTTATTTAAATTTGTAATGACAATGCTACAGAGCTACGGAAAAACGTATCTATAAGAAATCAAAATCATTCCCTGGATAACTAATATCGTAAAAGTTTCCCCCGGTCACATTACACAGCATCTAAGATGTTTTAGTTACATTGATGAATTAAAATATTCAAATTAGATATAATAAAAGATTTGCATACTTGAGTTATTCCCATAAAATGGATTGCTAAATTACTTAATTTCAAATTTCTCTAATAAAAAAATAAATATTATTTCTCAAATAAAAATAAACTTTATAGTTTCATAATTTGAATTAAAAACTTTCTGTCTTTACTCTTTATGTCTAATTTCGTTGAGTAGTTCATTAAGTTACAATTTTTTTTATTTTTTTGAATTAATATAAAAATAGTGATAATTATTAGGCCAATCATGAGAAAAATATGATCCAATTTAGTCAATAAATTCAGAAATACCTTATACCATCCTCGAATTTGAGAAATGAAGTATTTTTTCTATTATACAATATATCTTAACCACACATACACACAAATATGTCACACACGTCATATATCATTAAGTATATTGCATTGCTTGACAAAATTAAGACAAAGGGGGATATGGCATCCTCATCTCCCGCTCCCCCGTTAGAACGCCCATGATGTTGATCATCATAATAATAATATAAACGTGCTATAATAAAAATTCGAAAGTACCTAGTATATTTATTATAATTATGATTATAATGACTATTATAATAATAACATAGATATATAATATAAACTAGATAGCCGACTCTGTATACAAATATGACGCCTGGTCGCCTAATGCAGTTTGGGTAGATAATGTTTACAAAATATGGATGTTATCAATCCTCGTGATATCAATTAATCAAAATTAAAATTGCTTTTTGTTTAACGATAAACTTTCGTAACTCGTCAGTTGTTGACTGTTGTAGTTGACAGTTGTCTTATGTTTTTTGTAACTTAACAATTTTGAGTCTGGTTTAAAATTACAATTCTGTTGTAAATTATATTTGTTGTGCAGTTTTTATATCCAAACACATTATGGTGTGCTCTTGCAGTGTTGGAAAATATTTTATGCTATATCTTAGGATATATTATTTTAAAAATAATTAAAAAGCTTGATTGTGATTCTTGTATTAAAAGTCTTTTCAAAGAAACATCAGACCATAATTATTGTTCACCAACATATGTAAATTTGTAAATTTAAGGCAAAATGGTAGCTTAATTTTAGGTTTCGAAAGTTCTTTTAAAATAATAATGGAGGCTGAAAAAATTCTATCAAATTTATCAAATAATCTAACAAACCTTAACATACCCAATTTAAATAAAAAAATAATGTATCGATGCATTAATAACTTGTCTCTTGATCGTAATATATTTAGTGAATTAGATTGCAACGGTAGTATTTTGGAACGACCCCATAAAATTATTTTGATTTCCTGATTATTAAATAGATATTTAAGCGTCAGATTAAAATCATTTGATAAAGAATATTCTACATTAGTAAGTAGGTACTACAAGTAAAAGGCATAGATTAAACAAATTAATTTTGTTTTCTAATCATTGACTTAGTACCTACAATAGGTAATTATATGTTATGTATTAATTAATGTTTTGCCCTTGTCATATTATATTATATTATATATTATATCTAAATTATATCTTTTTTTTTTGCAATGATGTTGTTATTATGTTAACACCTAATAAAAGAATCTTTTTTTATTATACCTATTTTATTAATTCATGGAATTTAACTTGATTTCTTTGCATGTGCAGCATTAAACAAAATATGTTGCTTGCAATATACATTATCATGAACATTTTAGTTGACTACCTAGCAAATGTTCACAGTTTTTTAGTTGTGCAAGTGCTACATCTTCACAAGCCAATATACATTAATACATTATACACTACTGGAAGTGAGCACTCAGTATTCAGTAATAGTACTTGAATACTTAATAATAAATATTAATAGGCTATGCCAAAATATGTTTAAATTTCTATTTTTTTTTTTTTGATCAGTTACATACTTACATGACAAATTATTGATAATGATAATTGATAACAATATGTAAACATTGCCCAATCTGCATATGGCGGCCAGACTTCAATAATTAAAACGAGTCGGCTATCTAGTTCATATTATATATCTATGAATAATAACAATAATTATTTCGACCTCGTGTGTTCAGACTGCCATACGTGGACTTATTCGGTGGAGTGATAAGTATGAGACAAAAGCATTTCCAGCTGGTCAATGGATTCAGTAACATGTTTTGGGGATGGGGCGGCGAAGACGACGACATGGCGTCTCGGGTCAAGGCACACGACCTAAACATCACCAGATACCATCCGGACGTAGCACGTTACCATATGTTGACACATGCCCAACAAAAGGCTAATCCAAAAAGGTATAACTGGCTAATTGTATTAAGTACACTTTTATTATTATTATTACTTATTATTATAATTTGTAGGTACATCAAAATGTATAATCTTTAATCATATAGACGCGTATCGTAGACAAAAATCTTACACGTTTTATGTTATTGTTGTATATTATATAGATTCCAACAAAAAAAGTTTTTTATTGAGCACACTCGTAATTTTAGAAAGGATAACAATATGATATCATAATATAAAGCCAAATCATACACTATAATTTTATTTTTGTAAAATAATAATATTGAACCGAAGTTGTTTTAAAGATCCATATCGCAAAACTGTTGGTCTGTTGTACGTAGCTGACGTTGTAGTATGTTTTATCATCTGCGGTTCTTTCAGACAAGTTCTATAACTGTGTTTTTTAATTTCGATATGATACGTAAGGTACTATTATTATAATTTATGATTTGTTTTTCTCATCCCATAATACCATCAAGAATTCACTGAACTGATCAATGGTGTCGTTAGAATATAAATAAAAAATAATAATAAAGTTGAAACATTTTTAACTTCCGAAAGAATTCTGTTCAGTAACTGTCGTAAAATAATATGCACCCGTAGTTGGTCTTGTTTAGTTGTGAGTTATGACCAGACTGTTATGACTATTTTTTTTTTTTTTAGATTTTATATTTTGTAAATGTACTATTGCCAGACTACTTATGAATTATTATTCATTTTAAATACTACATTTTAGTTTTTTAAAATTTTTTTTAAATGTTTATTAAAATATATTGAACAATATTTGTACTTTCATATTCTATAAATTATAATCCTTATGTAACGATTTACAATACTAAAGTTGTATCACTTAACGTCCTGCTTATCAGTTATAAATTACATATAGGATGATTCACCAAACATGCTCAAACCCCATTTCTTTAAGAGGATGCCACACCCGCTGTGTTGTCTCCGTCTTACAAATGCGTAACATACCAAATTTACGCTCAGTAGATCATGTTTAGACTTCAGCTCCGTTAGTTTAAAAATTAGAGTTTAACGACTTATTACGAAACTTGATGGTCAGAACATTATTTGTGCTCGCATATTAGTTTTTTGATAGTTCAATTTTTTAGCAAGTTATGCGTTTATAATATAGCGTAAATTAAAAATGCTCATATAACTGACTTAAAAACTGAATAATCGTAAAAAACCGACATACGAACAGATAATTTTTCTACCATCAAGTTTCATAATAGATTGTTTCACTCTAATGTTTAAGTTAAAGGAGCTAAACAACGTGATCTGCTGAGCGTATATTTGCTATATTACACATTTGTAAAGATCCACACTGCAGCGGTGGCGGTTATACATACGGGTGTGGAGTATTGGCGTCCTCTTGATTATGCATGTACTCAAATATTCTGATTTTTGGAATTTCTATAAATATATTTGAAGACCGTTATTAAAAGTACGTATTTACTACTTAGATTTGTTCTGTAATTTAAGGAGTGTTCTAACTCCTATGGCTATGCTACAAAATTATTTTTTTCGAATCATATAAATAACCCTATTCTGCTGTACCTAATTGTTAAGATGATTTTTCTGAAAATGTTTATGTACGTCTAACATAGATATAAAGTGGCCAAATAAGTCGGTATACACTTATTTTATATATTAGAGCAAAAATAAAATATATATAAAACATTTAAAATGAAAAAAGGGGGTCAAGTGGATGTCACTCTGCTGTACAGTAGGTTACAAGTAGATCACTGTAAAATAGATGGTATTAAATTTTAATTCAATGATATAATATCATTGTATACGAAAAACGATTCTGAGCGGAGACGGTATGTCAGTCTAGGATATTTTAAATTTTATTGATATTGTTATTGTACGGTAGCTGCTAAGTTGAATTATAATATTATTCATATTATTTAATTATTAACCCAAAATTATCAGTGATGCTGGAAAAATATTATAATATATACTTTTACTCGTTAAAATTATTTTAATATGTAATTTCGTCCAAATTTGAACTTAAAATGTCTGTAAAAAATAACTGTGTTTATATATTTTTTATTTTAAATTTTCAATCCTTAGTTATAAAAACTAACCATTTTATAGTTGTTTAATTACAATAATGATTGATCATTTTCTAGATTTTGATGAATTTTGTCAAAATTCAAACTTTAAATGCTTATAAAAGAAATGTGTGCCTATGTATTTTTAATATTTTTCAATTACTATTGTAAAAATATATCAGGAGCCTTGTATTAAATTTTCATGATTTTTGGCCCAACAAATAACAATTTATTGGTATTTATATAAAAAAAAACAAAAAAATAAACAGTCAAAATATATTCAAAATTAGATGGTGTATAGAAAATGCTTATATACACATTCAGTGAAATTTTCATGCATCTACAGTTATACGTTTTGAATTGCAACAAAATAAAAAAATCGCTACATGAGAAATCGAGTAAATATCTAATCTTGTAAAAATTTGAACTTAAAATGCTCATAAAAATGTTTGTTGACTTGCTTATAAATATTTTTTTATTGATAAAATCGATTTTGTCGAAAATTGGTTTTCCGTAAAATTTCCCGTTTTTTCCTTAATTGTTCATTTGTTTTTCACGGCGCTTTTAAAAACTACTGAGAAATTTTAACTTTTGACCCCCCAAAGTACCAACCAATTCACTTTCCTATCAGAAAATGTATTATTGAACAAAACATTTTTACTGTCCTAAAAGGTGATGACAGACACAAAAAAAAATTTAAAAAAATAAAAAAAAATAATTAAATAAAAAAACACACATCATTATAAAATATAAAATCAATATATTCATCGCTCCACTCAGAATCTAAAATTAGAATTATGTGTGAAAAAAAATAAAAATTTGTACCTAACCTTTTAGGACAGTAAAAATGCTTCGATTTTCATCAATAGTACCTTTTCTGATAAGAAAGTGAATTTGGTTGGTACTTAGGGAGGTCAAAAGTTTTTCAAGTAGTTTTCAAAGGCACCATAAAAACAAATGAAAAATTAAGGAAAAAACGGGAATTTTTACGGAAAACCAATTTTCGACAAAATCGATTTTAGTTTTTGGTATAACTCTAAAATAAATTACCGTAGAGACATTTTGACCGAATGTTTATATAAGCATTTTCTACACACCATAGCATTTTCAAAATATTCTGACTTATTTTGAGATGTTAACGGACATTTTCATTTTCCTATTTTTTTAGTTTTTTTTTCTATAAATGTCAATAAAATTTTATCTGTTGGGTAAGAAATCTTGAAAATTTAATAGTAGGCTTCTAATATATAGTTTCAAAGGCAGATGAAAAATATTAAAAATCTGTAGTTACAATTTTTTTTATATGTTATCAAAGTTCAAATTTTGACAAAATACGTAAAAATGACGAAAATGTGCAATTTATTTTGAATTAGAAATTCATAAAAATTTTTTTTTTATATCGAAGGTTTGAAAATGTAATACAAGATTCCTCATAAGTTTGCCTAATTTTATCAATAAAAAAGGGGGTCAAGTGGATATCGCTCCGCTGTACAGTAGGCTACAAGTAGATCACTGTACTATAATGGATGGTATTAAATTTGAATTCAATGATATAATATCATTGTATAAGAAAAACGATTCTGGGCGGAGACGGTATGTCAGTCTAGGATATTTTAAATTATATTGATATTGTTATTATACAGTAGCTGCTAAGTTGAATTAATATTATTCATATTATTTAATTATTAACCTAAAATTATCAGTGATGCTATAAAAATATTATAATATATACTTTTACTCGTTAAAATTGATTTTAATATGTAATTCCGTCCAAATTTGAACTTAAAATGTCTATAAAAAATAACTGTGTTTAAATATTTTTTAGATTTTTTGAATACAGTATGTACTATTTATTAGAATCTTTATTTTAAATTTTCAATCCTTAGTTAAGAAAACTGAACATTTTATAATTGTTTAATTACAATGATTGATAATTTTCGAGATTTTGATGAATTTTGTCAAAATTCGAACTTTAAATGATTATAAAAAAAATGTGTGCCTATGTATTTTTAATATTTTTCAATTGCTATTGTAATAATATATCAGGAGCCTTGTATTAAATTTTCATTATTTTTGGCCCAACAAATAAAATTTTATTGATATTAATAGAAAAAAAAACTAAAAAATTTGAAAATTGAAATCGTCCATAAAAAGCTGAAAAACAGTCAAAATATATTCAAAATTAGATGGTGTATATAAATAGCTTATATAAACATTCAGTGAAATTTTCATGCATCTACAGTTATTTGTTTTTGAATTGCAACAAAATAAGAAAATCGCTACATGAGAAATCGAGTGAATATCTAATCTTGTACAAATTTGAACTTAAAATGCTCATAAAAATTTATTATGACTTGCTTATAAACTTTTTTTATTGATAAAATTAGGCAAACTTATGAGGAATCTTGTATTACATTTTCAAATCTTAGATTTAAAAAGAAAAATTTTTATGAATTTCTAACTCAAAATAAATTGCACATTTTCGTCATTTTTACGTATTTTGTCAAAATTTGAACTTTGATTACCTATAAAAAAAATTGTGACTACGGATTTTTAATATTTTTCATCTGCCTTTGAAACTATATATTAGAAGCCTACTATTAAATTTTCAAGATTTTTTACCCAACAAATAAAATTTTATTGACATTTATAGAAAAAAAAACTAAAAAAATTGGAAACTGAAAATGTCCGTTAACAGCTCAAAATAAGACAGAATATTTTGAAAATGATATGGTGTGTAGAAAATGCTTATATAAACATTCGGTCAAAATTTCATGTCTCTACGGTCATTTCTTTTAGAGTTATACCAAAAACCAAAATCGATTTTGTCGAAAATTGGTTTTCCGTAAAAATTCCCGTTTTTCCCATAATTTTTCATTTGTTTTTCCAGGCGCTCATGAAAACTACTGGGAAATTTTGACTTTTGACCCCCCAAAGTACCAACTAGATTCACTTTCCTATCAGAAAAGGTACTATTGAAGAAAATCGAAGCATTTTTTCTGTCCTAAAACGTGATGACAGACACAAAAATAAAAAAAAAATAAAAAAAAAATAAAATGTGTATATTAGTATTTTCTATACACCATCTAATTTTAAATATATTTTGACTGTTTTTGAGCTTTTTACGGACCATTTCAATTTTGAATTTTTTTGTTTTTTTTTTATATAAATACCAATAAATTGTTATTTGTTGGGCCAAAAATAATGAAAATTTAATACAAGGCTCCTGATATATTTTTACAATAGTAATTGAAAAATATTAAAAATACATAGGCACACATTTCTTTTATAAGCATTTAAAGTTTGAATTTTGACAAAATTCATCAAAATCTCGAAAATTATCAATCATTGTAATTAAACAATTATACAATGGTTAATTTTTATAACTAAGGATTGAAAATTTAAAATAAAGATTCTAATAAATAGTACATACTGTAAACAAAAATTCTAAAAAATATATAAACATAGTTATTTTTTACAGACATTTTAAGTTCAAATTTGGACGAAATTACATATTAAAATCAATTTCAACGATTAAAAGTATATATTATAATATTTTTCTAGCATCATTGATAATTTTAGGTTAATATAATTAAATAATATGAATAATATTAATTCAACTTAGCAGCTACCGTAAAATAACAATATCAATATAATTTAAAATATCCTAGACTGACGGTATGTCAAAAAAATGTATTTTATTTTAATAACCGTAGATACTTTAAATCTACACTAAATATATGATATACTAGTATTTTCCATAAATTATGATATTTTTGAAATATTTTGTTTCTTTTTGAGCTATTTATAGCAGCTAATATAAGACATTTTATAATAGATTCTTTATAATTTATTAAAATCAATATTAACGAGTAAAAGTATATATTATAATATTTTTCTAGCATCATTGATAATTTTAGGTTAATATAATTAAATAATATGAATAATATTAATTCAACTTCGCAACTATCGTAAAATAACAATATCAATATAATTTAAAACATCCTAGACTGACATACCATCTCCGCTCAGAATTGTTTTTCGTATACAATGATATTATATCATTGAATTAAAATTTAATACCATCCATTATACAGTGATCTACTTGTAACCTACTGTACAGCAGAGCGACATCCACTTGACCCCCTTTTTAAAAATTAAATTCATTAATAATTACACAATGTACTTGCCTACATGTTTTATTTTCAGTAAAATATATTATTTTCTTTCGTTACCTTCAACGCTTACCCCTCCCTCTCATACAGCTCTTATGTGCAACTGATTTCTGCTAGCAACTCCTCGGTAGATTAAATTTGGTTAATCAAATATTGCACAATGTAAACTTACATATTTTGTATAAACAAACTGGTGTCAACATTACAACAAAATGTTCGCTGACTGTTGTGTACCGGGAACGGTAATTAGTTATACCTGTACGGATGTACGTCATAAAAGTTATAACCAATTATTATTTAGTAATTAGTAATTAGTAATTACTAAATAATAATTGGTTATAACTTTTATGACGTACATCCGTACAGGTATAACGTCTTGTGTAAGAATAGGGATAAGGTGGTACGAATGGCCAATGAGTAACATACTAACATAATATGACATCATACATTCATACATCACATATACTATCATCAATTTCAATTTTCATCACCATAATAAAATTATTACAGCTGACGCAATGATCGCAGGCCGCAGTATGGGGATATATACAAGCATCGGGCGCGTTGAGGCTGAAGTGATAATAACAATATTTGTGTATGGTGCATCGTATTACGTATAGTATTAATTAGTATACTTGTGGTGTTGATGAGGATTTAATATAATTAAATGGCGGGTTTTAAAGGAGTTTCCGCACTACATAGGTACCTCCCCCCAGCATTAGTAAAATACTATAAATTTGTGCTACAATTATTGTTTGGTTAGTATTTTTTTTAGGTTACTATATTATACATAGCGTGAGCTTATTCTATTTTTTCAAAATTGTTTCATATAAAAATAAATATAATATAGGTAATTATAGAAAAATATGTAAAAACAAAACCTATCAATATTTCCTGAACAGACAACGATTTATAAACGAATCATATTCGCGTTAAATGTTAATATAATCATTCTGTGTAGTGTGTATTTATATTATTTACGTCTCCGGGGATGGCAGTAATAACTAATAATAATATAGACATATAGTCATGGTACATTAATCACGTGCCTACATACGTTTTATTTACAGACTTTATGATGATGATAACCATAATAATATTATAATAATAATAATAGTAATAGTAATAATAATAATAACAGTGTATGTTTATATTTTACGCATGCCAAACAGGTACGAAAAGTTGTACAGCGGCCGGAAACGTTTCAAAACGGACGGACTTAACAATCTCGAGTACCGGGTTAAAACATTGAAACAATTGCCACTGTTCACATACTTGCTGGTGGACTTGACCAGTAGGCGCAGTTGATGGACGATGTTAATGTGGCGCTGGCCGTTCGGTCAGCAGGCCGCTTAATAAAACCGTTTATGCTCTCTCACTCACTCTTTAACTCTCTCTCTCACTCTCTCTCTCTCTCTCTCTCTCTCTCTCTCTCTCCTCTCTCATTCCCTCTCTTGTCTGAGAGAGTCCCGTGGCAAATTGTTATTTTCAATCGATATACAATGTAAAGTACGTATAGGTTCGTACTATTTATTATTATATAAGCATTTTTTTTCTTTTTATATATTAAAATATTATATTAAACTATCAGGGTTATCGTTCCCTGATTTGGTGCTAAACTGAAACACGTATTGTTATTTGCATACGCTGCACTTGAATTATATAATATGTATAAAACGGGGAGTTGTGTACGACCGAATAGATAGATATCGCTGGACTCAAGAGGGAAAAACCAAAATCCGGGGTCCTTATTATTATTATTATTATGATCATCATCATTTCTCGATTCGAGGACAATCGACTTGCGACCGGTGACAAGAGACAACATTATACAATAAATGTATTAAAAGATGCAGTTCCAACGGACAAACATGAAACACCGCGACCGCAACCAAACAGACGTTTGAATAAAATATAAAAAGTACCGCTAATATATTATAATATATTAATATGCACCGTTACCGTTGGTACTTGGTTTACGCGGTACCTATTTCGAAAGATCTCATCGTCGAAAACGGCAAACTAATTTTATACAATTTAATAACGTAATTTAGTAGTTACCGTTACAATTCTTAGCAGTTACAATGGCCTATTAGGTTAGTTAGGAACGACCTGTCCACATAACATTTCGTTGTTTTTCAGGATACCGGTCACTTTTTCACTCGTTAACATTAAACATTTTATAATGATTATACACATATTGTATAATATTACATTATTACGTGGTTTATATTTACTAATATAAGCATTTTATAATACCTATAGATATGGGTAGATATTTTAGCAATATTTGTTTTTTTCTATAAGATTTTTATCTTCTTTTGTATTGTAGATAACACACCAGCTAATGAATTATTGAAAGTTTTACTCCTTGTACATACAACATACCTTAGAGGCGAGGTTCATTATTATTTCACTCTAATCTTACTTTTATGTATTCACAACAATACTTTTGACATATTTCATGATTTTGGGATCAACGAATAGGCGATAAGTATTAGGGTAGGCCTATATTTGGGTCAATATGACTCTGTGATATTTATTAAATATATTATATTATAATACACACATTCTCTATCTTTTTATTGGTTCAGAAACCGGGCAATTTTATCATTGAAGGACCCGCCGTATCTGTTATTTAAGATAAACGAGACTTGTAGCTTTATAAATTCATTAATTTAAAATGTAATTTACTAATAACTATAATAATAAATATTATAATATATATTATGTACGTATAATATCTGTATAGTAATTTATTATTGGGTACGTTTACAGTTAGATATGTACCTATTTTTTTTATTGATGTGTTTTTTGAAAATATTTTTATTAGTTTATATAAATTTAATATATTTATTTATATGTGTTATATTATAAAGGAAACAACTTTTTAAAAAATCGACATTTTGTCATCCTATAATATTATATTCAAATTATATAATACCCAACGAATTTTGCGTCCAAAACCCTCATATTTCGAGGCTATCAAATCTTATTAAATCCATACATGCTATTTATTTATCTGTGCAAATTACTAAAATTGTGCACGTATAAAACAATAATAAATCTACAATATTACATTAATTTTATAAAATATATACGAAGAATAATAATGTAGAAACTCAACCAAATTTTATTTTTAAATACTTTTGAAATCGAATTCAAACTCCGAGTACTCTCTTTAATCTTTATTATCTATAATAATTTTTATCAAGATAAAATATTTTTGAACGTATTTTAAATCTATACAAAAATATATTGTAAAAGTTGTATAAGCGTGTTGTATTTGTGAACATCGTATTAGGCTGGGGCTAAATACGGCGCATCCGCCGCGTTCTGAACGTTTTCCGTTGAATTAGAAATGCATTGGTTTATATCGGAGCAGCTATACACGACGGCTGTATACCGCGGCGTATTACTTAGTATTTAGTACTAAAAATTGTTTTCCTTACGATTAGAAATTTCAATATTTCATAAATCATAGTTGAAAATGTAAACCTTAGTGTAAGTTGTTATTGCGTACATAAAAATACTATAAATATAATTAAAATTTGAATTGACGAATTGAATGGGAAGGGTGCTAATTAATTAAAAGTATAACAGATGAGATGAACTTCTGAATACATATAGTGTAATATTATAACGCAATATATTATCACATTAAACTTTTAAACTTGAATGTTGATAATTTAACATGTTCAATATTATTTAATTATCTGATTATGGGTACCTACATTCGAAAATAATACTTTACATTTATGAAAATACGTTTGAAAATATTTATAAAATAATTATTACCACAATTCACTCAAAATACTCAAAATTATTTACAAAAATATAAATAAATAATTATAAGAAAAATAAACTGTCCACAGGTTTAAATTGTAATAAGATATTACATTTTTTATTACTTATTATTTTATATTTTACTTATTATATTTATTGTATTAGATATATTTTGCCACATAGAGTGTACAGACTGACATCAATGTGTATTTTATTTTCAATATTATTTGTTAAATGTTCATTTTTAATGATGTTCATAAAATAATTTAGATATCTTGTCATATACCTAAGTTGTTATGCCGTTTAGTTTTTTTCCGTAGTTTACATTATAATAAACTAATTAGGTATGTTATCTCACTACTCGGCTACTGTTGTAGACCTAGTTTATTATTTGTTATACACATATTTTGTTTTTAAAGGAAAATGTATAACCTATTTCTCCTAAATATTATATTGAATACCTATGTATATATATTTTTTTTTTGTAACTTTTGAATTATTTTAGGTCATATCACTTCTGTACTAAAACTTTTGAGACTATTCAATAAATTATTTCATTTTTAAATCACAATAACTGATTAACAGAAATATTATATCTATTGTTTGTACCTACTAATCTTGCAGTTTGTAAATGTCAATCTTAAAAGTACCTTTACACTCTAACCAGTCTAACCCTATAACCGTCTATCATAGCTATAGGCATTATAGGCGTGCGTACGGGGTATGCAGGGTATGCAGTATGCACTTACATAGCGGGCAGATGCTTGTTTTAGGGGGCACATAAACAGTCTCAAACAACACTGAACCCTCTGATCATGACTGGTGGTAAATGATATAATAATATCGATATGGTCAATGGACTTTTTTTTTAAATTTACTATGAGTGATTCTAAATTATTTAAGGAATTATGGGTTTTATTTTAAGTTTAGGTATTTACTATTTAGATTTTAGGTACTTAAAATTAGATAATAATTATTTATTTTAATACATGCGCAGAGTGCAGCCAAACAGGCCTAGTAACTATATACTTACTTTACTAAGTATGCCACAGTATAAAGATATGGGCTGCTCGTCCAACGTACTCCTTAGAGACCTTTGTTGTTAGAAAGAGATAGCTAATAGCTGTTTATTGGAATACCCATATCTTTATAGGCCTATGATGCCTCATAGACCATTGGTATATACACGGGCAGCTTAACGGCATAGCGCCAACCTGAGTAGTAGTATATAACAATGGTTAACAGTGATCAATTTATAAAAAATATCTTTACCACGCGTTAGTAATCAAATTACTTATCAGTTATCCTACGGGTTACTGGCCTGATACGTGCACCCATGCATTTGTTTGTTCTGCGTAGTGCAAGGAGTAAAGGAAAATAAATCCAGCATAATATTATGGTAGGTACCTTGAGTGATATCTACCGGTATTACAACGAACGTAAGGCGTTAGACGATAACACCTGTAACTTATTCAAATAAAATATTATACATACAAAATACATACATTACATGTTGCTTTGCTGTACAGTAGGTTACAAGTGGGTCAATGTTTAATGGATGGTATTAAATTTGAATTCAATGATATAATATCATTGTACCCACTACCCATTCGAAAAACGAATCTGAGCTGAAACAGTTTGTAAGTGTGGATATTTTATATTATATTAAAAAGGTTATTACTTATTATTAATACGGTAGCCGGTAAGTTGAATTAACAGTATAAAATTACAAAAAAATAATTAAAATCGTTATTCTTGGTTATTTAATATGTAATTTCGTCCAACTTTGAACATAAAAAAAAAATTGTGTTTATATTTTTGAGATTTTTGGTTACAGAATAACTTGTTGTGGAGCCTTGTTTAAAATGTTCAATCCTTAGCTATACAATTTGAACATTTCATCAATTTTAACTACAAAATAATTTTTAAATTTTAAATTTGATAAATTATTGTATAAAATCGAACTTCAAAAGCTTATAAAAATTTTTTTCTTTATTTACTTATTTTCTTCTTAAATTGTTCACTTTGAAAATTTTGTTTTGTTATTTTGTAATAAATTCTTTGCCCCCCCCCCTCTTAATTTGAATATAATAAAATGTGTAAAATATTACTTTTTTAAAAATTATTTTCCCCTTATCATATTGTATTTGTTGTTCAATTAATAAAAATATTTTTGTGAAAACAAAAAAATTATTGTTTCTTATTTTTTTCATATTGTTCAGTGTATAAAATGTATACTATATAATGAATCGTTTTTTTTTAATTTAATATATTAAAATGTGTCACCATATCACATAATATCGGGTCATGATTTACAGAGATTATAACCTAATCGTCAGCAAAGTCGGCGACTGTGTTCGGGGAGGTGGGTTGGTCAAAGCAGTAGATGTTATAAATAACAGGAGAAAGAATACCCGCCGAGATTTTGGCTATACTGAAAAGAGTTTCACCGAAACGAGTACTGAAAAATCTGTCAGAAAGATAAGATTTAATGATCAGGAAGTATACAGGATGTAGGATTTTTTTTAATTTGAATAGGAGCCCGTCGTGCCAGACCCCTATCAAATGCCTGAGAGATATCGAGAAAAACACATGTGCAATTATATGTTTTCTCTTGTGTATATGAAATTGTATCTACAACTCTATGAACTTGGTGGATTGTTGAATGGGTAGATCGAAAACCAAACTGGGAGTCAGGAAGAATGTGATTTACAGTTAAGCATGGTAGAATACGCTTGAGGATAAATCTTTCGAGGATTTTAGTGAAAAAAGGTAATAGGCTAATGAGTCGGTAGGAGGAGATGGAATCAGGAAGTTTATTGGGCTTAGGAACGAGAATAATAATCGAGAACTTCCAGAGAGTAGGAAAATATGAAAGTCTGAGTATGAATTAAATATGTGTGTGAGGTTGATGATCGCTTTTTTTGGCAGGCATCTGGAAACTTCAGCAGTGATTTGATCGAATCCAGGGGATTTTTTGAGAGGGTATTTATCAATGGCATATTTAACTTCATTTGGTGCGAAGTCTTTGCGCGCTACTGAAAGTGGGGAGTCTAGAAACTTCCACAGCATTGATGCTGTTTGGGGAGTATATATCAGGATGGGGCTTGAAAATATCATATATACAAAACTTTTTAGTTTGAGATTTTAGAGAATTTTGCATAATATTATTTAGGTAACGAGAGTTATCTAACTTACTTAGGGTTTTACATTGTGAATATATTATGAAAGAAAATTGTAAATAATCACTACTACTTACTAGAGCATTGACATCTTAAAGATAATATTTGATAAGCATAGGAGTAATTTCAGTTTTTGACTTGGAGGGCCGGAGGGGCTTACATATTTACATGAAACAGACCTAGTTGAAGAGTGTTTGACTTTCCAGTACATTTTTTTTTGCCCCAAGTGTCCTCATGTTATCCATAATTCAAGTTTTGGTCAGGGGGGAGAATTGAGGGGGCTTCAATATACTTTCATATACTAATTTCTTACGACACCACCTATTGAACTTTTCTACGGTTGTTATTTACAAAAATGTTTTTAAAATACTTTTTAGTTCTCTAATGCCCGACCATAATACTTTCATAAAACAAAATTAGGTAACCAACACAAATTATAAACACATACCTATTATTAATTAAAATAATGTATTTAATAAATATTTTGATACTACCTACCTACTTATCAAATATGAAATAATTTAACATTTTTCTTTACCTATATTAAAATTAACATACTATAGGTTACCTATCTACCTACATATAAAATATAAAATCTGTTTATTATTCATTGAGTACCTAGGCAACTAAATTAAATGGATAAAATATTGAATGTCCACTTAAAATTATTGTAAAATTATGGTGTAAACGCAGCGTTTTCCGTCACCAGTATAGCCCATTCTAATTCAAAAACAATGTAAAATTAGAAGTTTGCGTTTTTATTACTTCGGCGTTCGTCCAGCCAACCATCGTTTTCCGCCACGGACTAACCTAACCTAATCACGTATTACATCCATCATGTATTATAATTTATAGCTACTCCGATATAAACCAATTCATTTTGAATTCGACGGGAAACGCGGCGGAATACGCCGTGTATAGCCCCGGCCTTATAATATCATATTCCTATGATCGGAACAAAAATAATATAATATTATACGATAATATTTGGATATTAATTAAATTCTGAGATTTTTCTTTGACATTGGTACAACTGCTACTTGATGATTTAATTAATTATTCATAGTTTTGCATTCATACATTGAATTCCGATCATTATAGAGAACGATTTAAGATATACTTAAATATATATAATATGTAATCTTAAATCGTGTAATAGAGTAATCTATCATGGGTCCAATGCTGCGATAAGCACCGCTCGACAATTTATTATACATAGAACTCTCTTCTCTACATCGTGCATAGAACAATATTAACACAGAACAATATTATATTAATGTGGTTTCGTTTCATTTGTATGTGACCGTTTTTATTCCATGAACGAAAACAATAATGAATAAAAACGACAACAACGGCCGTTTATAATAATAATATCTTCTAGAATGTTCTCGAAACGATATGTGGTGGAGGGGACTTACCCGCTAATCTGGTAACCCAGCAAACCCACCAATCGAAACGTCGACCGGGGGGTGAATGCTATCGAATATTCCGCATTTTCGTCGTTAGCGCCGCCACTGTAGCCGAAGCAGCCAAGTCATTCAACGACAACCCGAGGGCCGAGAGCTTCCTCAAGAAACCGAGCCATTTCACCGTCGACCGCCGTCGCTCACATCTCGCCAGTCTGTCCTGCACTTCAGCCTTTTGGTAAGTTATTATTTTTCATTATTCCGAACAATTGCGAAAAATATGTTCGTAATTAATTGTTTCCTCTCGTCCGTCGCTGTAGACATTGTCATTTATCACTTCATAGCCTGTGACGATATCGCGTCGCCTTCCGCGGAAACGACAAACGAGCGTGTTTTTACCGGTAATGACTGGTTAAAATGGCCGCACCGTCTCTGGGCTCGGCTGCAGTTGTTACTTGCTTCATTATCGCGTGATCGATCGTATCCGTCAATTTCTTTTTCACACAATTTGTTTTGTTACTTGGCCCTGTGCCCCTGTTGGATTCCGAACCGTGATCGCGTCCATATTGATTTCTGTATTATTTTCATACCTACCCATGTCAACACTAAGCTACCTTTCATAGCTATATCTACCTATTTTAATACCATGCATGCAATAAACTAAAGTTCCGCTTTCATAAAAAGCACATTTTTCATACAAAAATCGGGGGTTATAATAAAAATGAGTAAACTAAAGGATTTTATTGAAAATTTAAAACTGTTTTAATAATTAATATTGAATTATTGATCTTTTTGAAGTGTGTATAAACGAATACACATAAGTACCTAAATTAAATTTCAGTATACCATATAAAATATGTCGATTCACATATTATATGTGAATCGCCGACATATTCCCCGATACATTTTTGTTGTAGACATTCCCCCCCCCACATATTTTTTTAATGTGTATTATTTAATATTATGATACAGCTCCTTGACAACACACTATAATTGTCAATATTTTTTTAAACAAAATAATCTCAATTTATGAATTTTACAATTTGAAACAAATATTAATTTTATTTAACAATTAAAATAGTGAGAATTAAGTCGTAGCTTATTTTTTTAAGGGAATAAACCTATTTTGATAAATAATAAAATATGTTAGAAATCATCTGATATAGTGAACCATAATTATTACATGAATTATATCCCTAGTTATTTTTGATATTATTTTCAGATAGGTATATTAACTACCTATATTTCCTATATGATCTTAAAATTCTTATTTATTATTTAAGTTTATCTTTGGATTTTACTAAAACTTTCTGTTATATTGGAGACTTAAAATTGTTTTTATCGTATTAGATAACCAATAAAAACAAGATTCATATATTTCAATTTCCTGCCACTTCAATAAGATAGTTGGGTGGTGGTCCAATACCTAAACTAAACCATGTGTACTATGAACCGAGGACTAAGATTTATAATCTTGGTCTGTGCCTCGTGGTCTTACTATGAAGGGTGGAACCAGTTTATTGCCCGGGCAACAAGGTGTCTTCCTAAAGTGACCTGAGTTAATACAAATAATATTTATGAGCTGGATAAGCTCACAATTGCTTGATAAATTATAACAAATATTAATTCAAATATGTATCTATAAAAAATGTAATTTTGTAGTTTATTCAAGAATGTTATGTAAATTTTTGTCTTGATAGTTAGTTACAAAGTTGTTCTATTACATTATTACATAGTAAACTAGATATTATAATCTAGGTATAAATGTATAATTTATCATTCCTTAAGTAGTCATAATATGAATGAATCATTATTACCTTAATACTTATGCATTTAATTTTTATAATTCCAATACCATTTTTCTTCGGAATAATAATTTAATTCAATTTAATTTGAGAATAAAAATTAAAAAATACAATAAAGGACATCACAAACATAACAAAGTATAAAGGTTGATCAACAACATGATGCACTTATCAGCAGTGGATCTTGAACATATTTATGGGGGAGCCATCTTAAATAAAATTTCATCCTAAATCGGATAAAAACATTTTATTGCATCAAACAAGTTTAAATATTTGATTACATTTACATTAGATTAGCTTTTTGATGGCGACCAATAAAAACAGATACGGCCAAAACGCTATCGGCAAAACAATGCATTTTATCGGCTGCCGAAAATAGATATAATAGAAAATTTACAACACAAAGTTCCATGAAGTTCTGTAACTTTTCTTCAAACTAGACTTCTGTCCACTTAAAACTCATTCATCGCATACCCTAGTGTAAAAATAATTATTTACTAATGGCATAATTCTTATATATATAAAGGAAAGTGTCCCCTCGAGAAATCAACGCAGAGCCAAAACCACTGAATGGATCTGGCTTAAATTTTCAGGATAGATTAATATTATTATGTCACCGTGCACTAAGAAATGATTTTTAGAAATTCGACTTCTAAAAAGGAAATTAAGGGGTTGTAAGAATACAACAGTTCCGCCATCTATCAAGTAATATCTAATCTTTTGTTTATAAATGGTTGCTATGTTATTATTATTACCTATCAACTTAAACGAATTATTTTATGATTTTTTTATTACTATTTTTTCCGATAATTCTGCTTTGATTTTTATATTATTATTAAATTGTATTTAAATAATATACTGAATGCAAAGTACATACATTTTCCTCAAATAAATACAAAAGAAAGCTATATAATTAACTTTTTTATTTATGAATCTATATAATATGTATATAAAAAAAGAGTTCGAAAAAATGTTAGTCCATTTATAACTCAATAATGGCTGGACCGGTTTAGCCGAAAATTGGTAGGAACGTAGCTTAGAATCAGGAAAAGAACATAGACTAATTTAAACAGGGTTAATTCCAACACGGAGAGGTGGTCAAACAAGGATGATGAGATTTACTATGGAAATTTTTATTAATAAAAGGTTGCTATTGGTTATAGGAGAAATAATTATTTGTTTGTTATTGGTTGCCATTGGTTATTAACAATTGTTATTACATGAGCATTCATTTATAGATTAATACATTTTCAAAAAAAATAGTAGGGGTCCTTGAATACGAGGAGTCCTACTGTCCTACGATGGACACTTTAGTTTTTAACTCGTGCTATTTGTTATAGGAGAAATAATTAGTAGAAGTTAGTAGGTATTTATTATTTCGTTGGTTGCTAAATGTTAATTGGGGAGATATAGCCGCTCATCGGTTTGTTTGATTGTTCGTCTACCAGGGTGGCTGGGTCGCACATACTGCAGTGAGTTACACACGACAGGAGTTGAACAACTACAATTTTTTGAAGAGTTGTCATAAGACGGGCAATGAAGTTTGTGGGATCAGCTATATATTATAAAAAACGATTTAAATATTATTGAGTGTATCATAATTACTACGGAAAACAAAATAATAAATAAATAAAAAAAAAAGGAGGTGTTCTTGAATGGTTTGGATTCACAATTTGACCTGGTAGGCCCAACTTGGGTATGTGCTCAAACAAGGATTTTTAATTTTACGATGAACACTTGTTTTTAAACCATTGCTATTGGTTATAAGATAAATGATTAGTAGGAATTAGTATTTATTTATAATTGGTTGCTATTTGTTATTCGGGCAGATCTGGTACAAGTTTGCATAAAATCAAATTTTTACACATATAACCGCTCATCAACGTTGTCCGTGATTTTACATAGTCGAATTGCCTATACCAGGGTGGCTGAGTTGCACTTACTACAGCGATTTACACACAAAAGGAATTGATTAATCACAATTTTTAAGAGTTGACATATTTTATGGGCAGCGAAGTGCATGGGATCAGCTAGTTATTTATATTGAAAACATCTATCTTAAAGTATAGTTTCCATGGTCATTAAATAGTATTGTCGGTTTAAGTTTACCAATATTGGTATGAAACAAACAACATAATTATAGTTTATTAATTGCCTCCCAATTATTGTGTTGTTGCTTTGTTAAAAATGAATAGATACTATTAAATTAAAATTAAGTTGTATATTATGTGTCATTGTTTTGGTATAATAATAAATGATTTATAAAAATATAAATTCAAATAAAAACTTATCTCATATCCTTGTTCAACAACACATTTTAATATTAAAATTACTGCCTACCATTTCCTAATAAACAACTGAATTTTTTTTTCCAGGACAAGTCAACTATCAAGACTTAATTCATTCCTGTAATCATATTATAAGAAACGCCTAAATTAAATTAAAATGGCAGCCAAAACTCCTGCTGTTGGTATTGATTTGGGTACAACTTACTCATGTGTTGGTGTTTTCCAACACGGCAAAGTAGAGATCATTGCTAATGATCAGGGAAACCGTACTACACCTAGTTACGTCGGTTTTACTGATACTGAACGTCTCATTGGTGATGCTGCTAAAAATCAGGTCGCAATGAACCCGAACAACACAATCTTTGGTAAATAATTAGCCCTTAATATTTTTATCAATGTGTTTTATATTGTTATAATAATTTTTTTAATATTAAAGACGCTAAGCGATTGATTGGAAGACGTTTTGAAGATGCTACCGTACAAGCTGATATGAAACACTGGCCTTTCGAAGTAATCAGTGATGGTGGTAAACCTAAGATCAGAATTTCCTACAAAGGAGAAAACAAAATCTTCTCACCCGAAGAGGTACCTATCCTATTAAATTTTAAATATAAAATAATACCTAACAAATAATAATTTTTTTTTAATTGTGTATAGGTATCATCTATGGTTTTAACCAAGATGAAGGAAACTGCTGAAGCCTACCTGGGAAAAACAGTAACAAACGCTGTTATCACTGTACCTGCATATTTCAACGACTCCCAACGTCAAGCTACCAAAGATTCTGGTACTATTGCCGGTTTGAATGTAATGCGTATCATCAATGAGCCTACAGCTGCTGCCATTGCATATGGTCTAGACAAGAAAACATCTGGAGAACGCAACGTTTTGATCTTTGATTTGGGTGGTGGTACTTTTGATGTATCCATCTTGACCATCGAAGACGGAATATTTGAAGTAAAATCAACTGCTGGAGACACTCACTTGGGAGGAGAAGATTTTGATAATAGAATGGTCAATCATTTTGTACAAGAGTTCAAACGCAAGTATAAAAAGGATGTGACCACTAATAAGAGAGCCCTGAGACGTTTGAGGACTGCCTGTGAACGTGCAAAGCGTACTCTTTCCTCCTCCACCCAAGCAAGCATTGAAATTGATTCCTTGTTTGAAGGAGTTGACTTCTACACATCCATCACTCGTGCTCGTTTTGAAGAATTGAACGCTGATCTTTTCCGTAGTACCATGGAGCCAGTTGAGAAATCTTTGCGCGACGCCAAGATGGACAAATCTGCCGTTAACGACATTGTGTTAGTTGGAGGTTCTACCCGTATCCCCAAAGTACAGAAATTGTTGCAAGACTTCTTCAACGGTAAAGAGTTGAACAAATCCATCAATCCTGATGAAGCTGTTGCCTATGGTGCAGCAGTACAAGCTGCCATCTTGCACGGAGACAAATCTGAAGAAGTCCAAGACTTATTATTGCTTGATGTCACCCCTCTGTCTTTGGGTATTGAAACTGCTGGTGGTGTAATGACTGCTCTTATCAAGCGTAATACAACCATTCCAACTAAACAGACACAAACTTTCACCACCTATTCTGATAACCAACCTGGAGTCTTAATTCAAGTATATGAAGGAGAACGTGCCATGACCAAGGACAACAACTTATTGGGAAAATTCGAGTTAACTGCTATTCCTCCCGCACCACGTGGAGTTCCTCAGATTGAAGTCACCTTCGACATTGACGCTAATGGTATTTTAAATGTTAGCGCTATTGAAAAGTCCACTAATAAAGAAAATAAGATCACAATCACCAACGATAAAGGACGTTTAAGCAAAGAAGATATTGAGCGCATGGTTAATGACGCCGAAAAATACAAAAATGAAGACGAAAAACAGAAAGGTGTCATTGCAGCCAAGAACGGTTTGGAATCCTACTGCTTTAACATGAAAAGCACAATGGAGGATGATAAAATCAAGGACAAAATTCCAGAATCTGACAAAACAACAATTATGGAAAAAGTCAACGATACTATCAAGTGGTTGGATGCTAACCAACTGGCTGAGAAGGAAGAATATGAACACAAGCAAAAGGAATTGGAGGGCATTTGCAACCCAATCATCACAAAATTGTATGCTGGTGCTGGTGGTGGTATGCCTGGAGGCATGCCTGGTGGAATGCCCGGAGGTTTCCCTGGTGGCATGCCAGGAGGTTTCCCTGGTGGTGATGGTGGTGCTGGAGCTCCTGGTGCAGGTGCCGGACCAACTATTGAAGAAGTTGATTAATTAATCTAAAATTATGCACATTCCTTAATTTAAATAAAATGTATTCCTTATCTTATTGAGAAACAGTGGTAACATTTATCCATTTTGTTATTATCTAATAAATACAATTTTTTACCTTATATCATGCCTTGTTAATAAAAAATCACCTTTAGTTGTATAAATGATCATATTAGTATATCACTTAATTGAACCCTTTCGACATTATGAATAAAATATTGAGTTAAACCAACCGTTAGTTATAAAATTCCAAACTAAGACTTGGACTTGTTAAATATAGTTATATTTGTATAAATAGTTTTTTGATTCATTGAGGAAGAAAAAAGTCAAAATGTACGTTATCTATTTTGGTAAGATAAGCAGCAAACAATTCAAATAAATTGTAAGTACCTAGCCGGAAATGTAACATGTGACTATAAAGCGATTTCCAATGACCAGTTGAGCCAAGTAGGTACTTGAAAATATTAAGGCACTCTTTTGGCATTGAAAGAATAAACAGTTGTACACAGTAAACGGCGTTAAAATTGTTGAGCACTATGAAAAATGTATGGTAACAAAATAATAAGGTATGACTGCATGTACATTATATATTGGTACCTATAACTTATAAGCTACAAATAAGGGGGAGGGACTTAGTCCTCCAATTCAAAGGTTCAGGATAAAAATCATTAGTGATATATTATGATTTATAATTTATGAATAATATCACGAATTAAAATATACTGGATACCACGGACTAAGATATACCTTAGTCCGTGTCAATGGGTCACCAAATAAATCAAAGATACTTACTATTTACCTATGCTATAATATTATGTTGGTATTACATTGTTAAGCAAGGAGTATTATGTCTATATTAATAATTTAATTAATTGTGTAAACATTTAAAAAAATAAATTATCTGCAAGTGACTATAACTCCAACAGTGTTATTCATAGTCATCGTCAAAAACCAAGGTTTAACCTAAGTTTGAATAAACTTGGTTTAATTCTTAGACCTTGGTTAAACTCGGGTTTAATAATGTATTATTCATAGTCAACATAGTCAATGGTCTAGGCTAAGTTTTGAAAAACTGTGGATTATCTTTGGTTTATTATAAATCGCCATAGAGCCACCCAAATTTCCATATTATTACTAATTGTTGCCAATCTAAAAAAAAAAAAATAAGGTAAAAATACATTCTATGTTCTATTATTTTAATGCGAACGTTACAGTTTTTCCAGGTACTATAAAAATAAATATATTATGAAATTTGTTTTTATTTACAAAAGTTACAAGAATAAAAATAAAAAAGTTTTAACTAATAATAATATGATATGTAATCTACCTATAATATACATATTACATAGTACGTTTAATAAAAAAACTGTCGTATGTACTGCGCTCTTGCTACATTACCTCTATTTTGGTTTATTTGTACAACATTATAATTGTCCTCATCTGCAGAACTATCACTTTCACTTTCTTCATTATAATCATCATCTTCACTACTATCTTCTGTGCTACTATTGTTGTTATCGTTAGGATTTATATTATTGATATTTAAGTGTTTTTTAAAATTTAATTTCATGTTGTGTAACACTGATAATGCTACTATAGCAACTTTAGCGTTCTCGAGACTTATGGTCATTCCTCGCAATAGACAGCGAAAACGTTGCTTGATTTGTCCAAATAATCTCTCTATTGTGTTTCTTGCTCTGATGTGTGTGTAATTGTATTGTCGCTCCACATCGTTTTGAGGATTAAGAATTGGTGTTAACATATATGGAGTACAAGCATAACCACTATCACCAAGTAAGATACCATTTATTGATCCATTTTCAAATTGTTCCTTGATAAGACTTTCGTTCCAAATCCTTGAATCGTGTGCACTTCCTCTCCAACGAGCAATTACATGCAATATATGACAATTTGCATCACAAATTACCTAAATTATTAATTATTAATTATTATTTATAAGTATTAAATATAATTTTAACAAGATTTTAACTTTATATTTTATAAATTTGAATATTTTAATAAAATACATGTTATATGGCTTACTTGAACATTTATTGAATAAAAGCCTTTTCTATTAATGTACAATTGAGCGTAGTCACCCGCCACCTTTTTGATCCGTATATGTGTACAATCTATCGCACCAATTATCGAAGGCATATTAAATTTTCTACGAAAATCTGCCTTTTTAGTAGCTAACTCTTCATTGGTCAATGGAAACTTAATATAATTATTTTTTAATGATGCTAGTGCTCTACAAATTTGGCTCAAACATCGACTAACTGTCGGTTGACTAACACCATGTAAGTCTCCATTGTCGTCCTGAACCTTAAATTATAATAATATAGGTACTTTAATTTGTTTTAAATTCATAAATGAACTATTACTATAAAGTATAAACATTAAAACATAATCAATAATTACTTGTCCTCTAGCTAAATAACGAAGTGCAATCAACAATTGTAAGCTCGGCGAAATTGGTTTTCCGCGATTGTTAACTGCTCGAGGTAAAAAGTCACGAATTTCGTTTACGATTTGTAAGCATTCTGCTTTTGAAAATCGATACTTTTTACGAAATTCATTATTAGTAAGTTCGATGTAAGGATTTTTACGAATCTTATATATTTTCCGCTGTCTAATAAAATGCACATTTCTTAAATTTCTTACGCGTCTAACATTTTGTACATTACCGATATCCATTTTTCGTAAGTAAAAACGCACAAGTTTTTAAAACACGAATGAATTAAATTAAATGATAATACATATTACATATTATTAAGATAACAGTGATTTTTATAATAAACCAGCTTTAAACCTAGTATTTACCTAGTTTATAAATCAGAGGTTTATCGTTAAACTTAGTCTATGGTCTAAATAAAGTTTATCGTCTATGAATAACAAAAAAGATAAACTATTGTTAAACTACTAATAAACCAATGTTAAACCAGGTCCAATTTGACTATGAATAACACAGTAAGTTTAACATTTTTATGTAATGCATTTTTATTTTTTTTAAGCGATGTTGCAACTAGAATAAAAAATTAAACAAAGATTTTTTGGTGTCAATCGAATATTGATTAAGTATAGAACGTTTCATGACGTAGAAGTCTATATACTTATTTCATCTTCAAGCTCCTATTAAGCCACTCGCGTGTGTCGATTTACTACAATTTTAATTTTATTTATTTTACAAACATCTAAACTTTTATATTGTAGAAATGTTAGTGAATTATATTTCAACATAATATAATATATTACTGTTGTATTGATTGTATAGACTACTGCGTGTTTAGTTTAATATATGTTAATATATGTTATTATAATATCATTAATTGTGTAAAAATATCAGCTATAATATAAATATATAATATACACGCAGTGACCGGTAACCGGTGACCGTGAAATACGTTTCGAGGTAAGACCGCATCGTAGGGCCTGCGGATAATCAGCTCCGACTAACCGAAACCCTTTAATTCCTACTTCTATATAAATTTAATATATATATATATATTACATATTATATTGTACGTTATTATTACGTATTCCACTATTCAATACATCATACATCGATTGTGAGTGCTGCGAATTAAGCGGATATAAATGCTAAAATGCAATAAAATGTATGATATAAATAATAGATATACTTAATCTATAATATACTTTATAATTTATTTACAAAACCGTGGGATATTTCGTATAATATCTAATAATCAGGATTCACATTTATTTTAATATTTTAGATAGAGATTACACCTACAAATACTAAGTACCTATCTATAGCTACGGTATTTACTGTATCAATAACCGATTTGTTTTGTAAACTTATATGTAGTTATGTATACTTAGAAAATACTACTTGTCTACTAATATAGTACCAACTCATCGTATTGCATGAAAACAACGACATTGGAAATTCGAGCTGGTTTGAGGTCAGTGACTTACACATTATTGTAAATTGTAATGATTGTGCTCTACCATAAAAAAATAACGTTCGATTTAACTTCTAGAAAATTGGCTAAAGAAAAAACAACAAAGAATACACTTATTTACCTAAAGTTCCCTATAGTTAAATAAATATTTTGTTAGCAAGAATAGTAAAAGATTAATATAAGTATGTATGTAGGTAAATAAAGGTAAGTTGTTTAGATAAAATTCTAATTGAAGCAAACGAATTTTAATGAGTATAATAATATTGTTGTTATTTTTAAAAATAATACGTGATGTTATAGTGTAGGGGAGTGTAGGCAGTGTTGCTGCAAAAGTATGTTGGTATTATTGGGTGACATAATACAAAATCTTCATATTATGCTTTGAACTTTGAAGATATGGCAGTGATCAAAAATGTGTATTTTGTATTCATTGAATAATGACTATTTAAAATACCTATCAATATACATTAACTATATAATTGAATTTTTAGTTTTTGGTTCCGTACACTCCATTCATTACTCCGATTTTACAATAATGTGTGTTTATTTTAGTTTTAGACACTTAAAAAAAAAAAAAAATTAATAAATACCCCCATAATCAGTTAATCAGTTTTGATAGCATCATTTCTAGTGGCATATCATTAGAATTATAGTTGGTACTTTTGGCAGATCAAAATTAAAAATTTTCAATACATTTTTAAATAATCTGGAAAAAAATATGAACATTTTATGCCCAATATTTTTTTAAATTAATTGTTTGGTAACCTTAGTTTGTGGTTACCAAATTGTAAAACCATCTTTGATTTTTTTAGTTTTTTTCTATAAATGTCGATGAAAATTTTTTTTTCTCCAAAAGCTTAAAAATTTAATACTAGGTTATATATAACCTAGTTTTATTGTAATATTTAATGCTGTAATTAAGGAAAAAAGCTTATCATAATAGTTATAGATAATAATTAAACCATTCTACCCTACTACCTTACTACATCTACTAGGAATAAATTAAATTATTTTAATGGCAATATTATTAAAAAACATAACATGAAATAAAATGAATAATAAAGCTGTCAGACTGTCTTCGCTCAAAATCGTTTTTCGTATGCAATCATTTATCATTGAATTTAAATTTAACACATGTTTACATTTTATTAACATTATAGTATTTTTAAATGAATCCTGGTTTTTTATTTTTCATGGTGTATCTTCAAAGCATTACCTACCTTACCTATTGTCCATAAACCGTAAATCACCATTTCTATCAACGTTTGATTGCAAATAATTATATACCTATAGCTCATAAATATAGAAATGCTAGACAGTCGTGTATAGGTTATGCAAATCGTCCAAAAGTCAGAGACAAATCGGTTTGTAAAAAAAAACCAAGTTTAATAAAATACATACAATAATTAATCACCACAATGTCTACAATAATATTACTTTTATTATTTCAACGTAATTCGTCTTTAATAATTACCCGCATCTAAACGCATCGGGGTGCACTTAAATACCTGGCTCGCATACACAGATTAACAATGCAGTGAGTTATTGGTATACTACCCGGTCCATATACCTGCAGTTACACCGGCTTAATTAATATAGCGCATTGTTTTTAATTGCTATTTGTTTTCTATAAAAGAATTTTAATTGGTTTTGCTTGAAAAAAACTTTATTACATGTTATATATTATTAAGTACGTATTATTTGATTATAAATATATATATAGATATATAATAATAGTACCTGTGGACTACTGTTGTGACTTTGTTTATTAAAGCATTAATAACATTAGATCTACACAACCTATTGTGCGTGTATTGACGTACTTACCTACATTATATTGTTTTATATTTCATCTCAAAAAGAGTTAAAAGTGTTATCAGTTCGTTGCGTTGTAACTTGTATCTCAGCAATAATAATATTGAGTCAAGCATTGTCCGACAGAAATTATTACTAACCAGGTTTTTTATCTACCCACACCGCTATAATAATAATAATAATAATAATAATAATAATAGTATAATAACATGACGTGGACGTGATAACAAAAGTGCCGTAGGTAGGTACTGTTGTTATTTTTTTGGAAAACTAAACACGTTCGTCAGTGTTTTTCTGTAATAGACATTTAATTTATTTAGGTTTTTTTTTTCATTGTTGTGATATTTTGATAACGCATGCCTTGTACACAATAATAATATATAATATAATACAGTAGTTGTACTCGTACCAATGAGCACACGCGAACCTATATAATATGCAGTGTCAAACATTTCTGTGTAGTGTATTATTGTAATGAGAAAAAAAAATAAAAATTCAAAGTAAAAAATAAGAACACAATATGCTTTAATAAACGACGAAACGTTTAAAGCGAACGTTTGCGCCGAGTTGTCGTCTGCCGCTGGGGACCCCGTGCGCATCTCGTGAAATATTTTAGGGGTGCATAATTTATCGCGAATCGCCGAAACCCGTAGGTACCCGCGGTAACTACTACCTATATGTTTACGACTTCTATTTTTTTACCTGTATGGTATACCATAACAGATACAATCTATATATGCACACACCGCGACTATCCGTGTATACCTTCGCGCTTATATAAATAATAATAATAATATAATAAATATATGCTATAGGGGTTTCGCACGTACCTACATTCGGGATTCATGGCGATAAACATCGCACATCGTCAATCCTAAACGGCGTTGATTGCTATCGTCACCGGTCCATATTTTTAGCCCTTTCAAAATAGCGTTATGAAAAAATAATGATAAAATCGAGTCGGGTACACACCGTCGACAGTGCAACGTTGGCGTTTATTTGTTGGACATATTTTTACCAGTCATTTTTTCAATGACATAGATAAGTGTGTTGCATAAATTAATCTAAATTTTTAAATTAATTTAAATGTTGTTTATAAATATATATATGTATATATGTAAGCTATTATATAGTATTATGAATACAGGTATTAGTGTATTATTACGTATACGACTGAGTGTTGCGCGTGCATTAAAATGCATTGGCAATTAAAACGATCGTTCAAGGTTAAACTGCGTTATATACGACGAATTCATAGACGCTTTACTCGTATAAATTAGCGTATTCGTATGCACTTACGTGCAATATTATGTTATCATAATAATAATATGTAGCTTTGCGATTCGTCTATTCGTTCGTGCTGTCTCGGGACGAGATATATTTAAGCAAAAACGCATTTCGTCTGCTGCAACGGAAAGCTGCCGAGCGCGTCCGAGTGCATATAATTATTACTATGATTATTATTATTATCATCATTATTATTATACCTGTTGCCTGTTGGCTATGTCGTTCGAACGGCGCAATATCACGGACGCTCGTTAAAAAGAAAAATTTTAAATAAAAAAAAACGGACATTGCATTACGACGACAGAATCTTATGGGAGAGGCTCACATTTAGGTGGCCTTGGCTTCGCTGCACCGCCGTTGTTGCATCATGCGGTGTTGCACCGGCCACCGGGCATAATATATACGTTTAATCGGAAAATACTTACATAAAAACCATGGTTAGACTCAAGGCCGATACTGAAAAAAAATTTCAGGGGAGGGGGTCCAACATTTTTTTAATATAGATAGGTACTGTACACATATATATTTCTTACGTTCAAAATATAATAAGTCTTGTTCTAGGTCCCCTTGGACCGCGGACCCATTGGACCCTCCCCCATATCAGATACGGCCTTATTACTATATTATATCTTACAAATTTATTATTGTTACATATTATATAGAACGATTTGAAAGCAAAAATGATTGAAATATGTTGTAAAAACATAAAGACATAACAACAAATAAGTTTATTTAATAACTTACAAAAAAATCAAAAATGAATTATATAATGTTAAATAATTAATAAATTAAAAAAAAACTAAAATGAACTTGAATGACATCGATTGAATACTATTTAAAATTATCTGGAAAAAAGAATAAATATCCATGGTATTTTTCTTATCTAGGTATTCGTAATAACTATTGTTTCCTACGATGTATGAAAAGCACAAAATAAATCAAATTGAATGCATTAATAGCAAAAAATGGGAAAATAGAAATTAAAATGTAAGACACTTAAAAAATATGCAGAAAATATGTGAAATATAAAATTTTAAAATTGAAATCTTATTGATGCACATGACAAACGTAAAGCATATTATATAGCCGTATAGGTACTCTGGTATTTTAGCCTATATCATATTGTATAGTATTCGGAGTAATATTCTATGTGGCTTATCAAATACTTACTACAATATCCGACTGTCCGAGCCCTGAATATTAATATAGTAGGTTAGTATAGTAGATATTATTATTTTACGCACGGTAATAATAATAATAATAAGAAGAAGAAGATGAACAATTTATTATAAACTCTCTACAGATATGAGTAGAAAAACATCGATCACGGTTTTTGATTATGGCCGGCTAATCACAAGTTGTTCACTAGTTTTTCACAAGCTTATCACAAGTTTTTTCACTAGTTTTTCACAAGCTTATCAAAAGTTTTTTTGTAATTAATTGCAGCTATATGCAGACGCAAAAACACGGTTCGTGGCACGCTTTATGAATTATAACTTATATGACTGATAAATCGTGTTAATATAATAATATCATAAACATATTGTTAAGCGTGCTGTATAGGTATACGTCAGCTACCGATATAAGTTTTGACTCTACCTATATACAGTCTATAGTCTATAGACATATAGAATAATACATTTATCATAAATTGTATATTAGTTTATTACGCATAACAATTAACACTGCGGGTATCAACCAAACTGTTGGCCATTTATTACTATTACGTGTTGTGCGCAATCATATTATATTATGTTTCACAATAACGATGATATTATATCGACGGTCCTAGTCGGAGAGTCGTCCCGACAGACATAAAATGCAACGTAATAATGAGTGATAGTTAAAATAATAATATATATATAATAATAATAATATAGGCAACGGCGCGATTGATATAGCATTATATAATTTTGCTGTATTTTACGTATATTTATAATATAATATTATAGGTAGCGCTAGGACGTAGGTGTACCTATACGTATAAAATATTTTCAAGGATTTTGCACGCGCAACAGAATAGGTACATTATTATAATGATGGCGTATTGGCGTGTGCAGTGTAATGATAAAAATAATAATAATAATATCATGAATAGTTATTAGTTTACAACCTAGGTATATAATATATCATAACAGAATAAACACTACGGCTGCAAGTGCATCGTCTGTCCGACGCGTCGTCTAGCGTCGACGGAAAGCGCTGCACACGCCCGGTTGAACTTGAACGACGGCGGTTTTATATTTTTTCCTCGTTCGCCGAAGCCATACCGCGATTTCCGTAAAGGTCGTTGTTGCATTATTATTACCATTCCGACACACCGTCGCCGTCGCACCCGACAAACTGACCGTGGCCTGTACTTACCCCCACGTGTGTCTGCGTTCACGTCCGTTAATCTTCCAGAATAATATACGCACACACCCGCGGACCGTCCGCCCGGTACGGTTGTCACATGACAGTTGAAATTCTATGGGCGTTCGTGTGTTGAGCCCACAGCAGTGAACAGTCGAAAATAAAAAGCATGGTCGGTTGCGAATCCAATCAATTTTAAATTTCTAAAATGGCAGATCAATTTTAAACGCCTGCAGCAGTGGTAGGTATACATAAATGTATTGGTGTAAAAACCGAACTTTATAATATTTTTTAGTGGATCTACATAAAATGTAATAGTATAATGGATGAGCCTTATGAATAATATTGCAAAACAGAAATAATAAAACAGAAATTTAATGGACGGAAAGAATTGCTGAGCTCATATTACAATTTGTATTTGTTGCAAATATTGTAAAAATATTCAATTAGTAATTTAAAATTATATTATTTATGGTATATTTCTGAATGTGGTTCCGACTGTTTATATGAATCGATTTCAAGTACAAACGGCACGCGCGCGCGCATTTTAAACGTTTACTAATTACTACGGGATTTGGACACAAACTGTGTATAAAAACATGAAACGTACCAAAAAAAAAAAAATTGTAATATTCATAATCAACAATAATAAACGTTAGTCAACATTAATAATTAATAAATAAAATATAGAATATATTTTCATTACATTTTTCATTTTATAACCAAACATGCGTATACATTTTTGGAGGATAATTATTGCCACAATCAGGCAATCACAAAAATATTATTGCTTAAAAAAACTTCTGGGTGCACGATTTACTACACAGATATGGATACCTATATCAAAATATAATGTGTGCAATTTACCATACAGACATTTATACCTAAAATGTATTGGACGCAATTTACGTTTGTCAGAAATTCAGAAATTATTTATTTCCTAATTTCGCCACCCCGCCCATGGGAAATCAGAACGTAGAACTTATATAGGCGTAAATTAACCACCATTTATATTATGTACAGCACACTATATTACACTCAATACTCAAAACAATTATAGTTATTATAGCTAGTAATGTGTAATTCGCGAATTTCTCGTATTTGCAGGTGTATAATATAAATAATAACACTTATCTAGGTAGTTACTATCTTCATTGTGTATCACCGACATGGAGATTTCATGGTTAAGTTAGGCGATAAGATATTCTTTATAAACGTCTTTATATATCATGGGCCAGCCGGGCGTATAATGCTATACTCTGGCCCAGTACAGATTTTCGACTTTTTTAAATTAATATTCGAGCCGGGCACAATTTATTCGTATATCTATAATCTATATGCATCTTTAACTCTGTGGGCATGTTTGATATATTACATATACCTACATATAATGTCATATATATATACCTATATATTATATATACATAAACGATAAACATAATTATTCAGGAAATTTGCAGTACTATTCGCCGACTCTTTAATTAAATTAAACCCTATAGTTTATAATAATCCATTTTATACATATAGGTACAGAACCGGAGAACGCTTCAGAATATATTCAACACGATATTCAAGTGTACTTTGCACATTGTATTAAACTAGGTATAATATTATGGATAAGTTGGGAGTCTGCAGTCATATAAAGACGTGTAACACGATAGATATATTATACGAGTTTTCGAGATTTGTACACCACGAGGACACGCATCTCTTATTGCTCATAATAGTATATATTGTTGTTATTAAATACGAGCATAGTCTGTCTGAGGAGATAAAGAGAGAGAGAGAGAGAGAGAATATAGTCAGCCTTCCGTAACAATATATTATACATATATAAATATATTATATTATATTACCTATATAGATGTATCATGTATGATAAATGAAAATATTGATTTCGACCGAAACGACTTCATCGTCCGGCGGATCCGCTACAGCGTACAAGTTTCTTCCGAATCACATATTAAAATAAACCCAGTGCGTGATATAATATTATAATATACAATATATTGAATTGTTTGATAATTTGATTTATATTTTATCGTTTCGAATCATAATAAGGTTGTCATCGAATGTTGTCCGACGCGATTGTGTGATATATTTTTATTTGGGTTGCACTCGCGTGTTCCTAATACAAATGATATGGGTACAATAAATTTATATCCAGAGCAGAGGTGGATTAGCTAGGGTGGCGGGTGGGCGATCCCCGTCTGGACATGGCAAAAATTTAGTCTGCTTGAATACATTTAAGCCGATAAGGCGATAAATAAATAGTGTATTATTAGCCCAAAAATGGGCCGAATTTACTGTTTCCTCTGGGCCAATTTTTATTCCCAGTCCACCCCTGATACAGAGACGAATATTTATGCGGGTAGATGGTAGTGACTATAGTGAGGGCTGACTTCTATGAATTATTTTAATATTATTCTTAAATATAATTTTCAGTTTTGTTGTGATTTATAGTTTATATAGCTGTAGATTATTCAGGTTGTTGTATTTATTATTTCAGACTTCGGTTGATACAATCTTAAAATTGTTTTGTATTATCAAAACAATAGGTAGCATATTAAAATGACTACAGTGGCAAAAAAAAATTAAGTGATGTCTTTTCTAAAAAATTAGTTATAGCAATTTTTAAAAAAAAACTAAAAAGGCAATATTGTTATTTGTAAATTTTCTAAATTGGACAATATTATTTTATGTCGATGAAACATGATGTTTTGACGCATGTGTAATATATAGTATAATATGTATCAAATGTTAAGTCTAGAGGGGTAATACTGTAATAGGGGCTGTATGCCTGTATCCAAGCTCTTAATACGTAATACACGTAGGTCTTGCGTACAATATAGGCGTCCGCGTCCTTGACATGTACTTAATATATAATAATATATACAATATACAATATTCATTATAAATTATAAATTATAATATTAAACTTGATTTTGCGTATTTGTGTTCCTAACGATTATAAATGTATACTAGGTTTTCGTTATACATACAAAATGTTCTATTGTCCAATGGGTATACATAAGCCGTGCGCTCATGTATAAAATATTAGATTGTATACATAGTACGGATAAAAGAAACCGATTAGCAATAAATTAACTGGCGCGCGAATCGTGCGTTTTTGTGTGTGAGTATATTATGTATATTATATTATTTTTATTGCTTTTTTTACCATGCACGTGGTTTCGCCGATATAAAATATCGAATAAGATTTTATTTATCGATATTTTATACGCTCACAATTTTTTTTTTTATTATATTTCTTCGCTACGCAGTACACACAAGCGTGTACCAGTGATATCAGTATATTATAATCGTATATAATATATTATTTTATAACGGCGGCAATGTGGCATACCATTACAATTCGAATTAACATTAAATAGTATTGAGCTTGTACAAATCTAATGTCGGGTCAATGTTTTTATGCCGTTGGCCCGCTACAAAAAAAAACAACAATAACTAATAAATAACACTGATTTGGAGCAAGTTTTTTTGGTAAATGCGAGTAGTTTGGTTAGATTCGGTTATGATGCAGCTTATATATGTGTTACGTAACAACATCACCACGTAACTAGGTGTATTCGATTGTTCAAAAACCGAAATGTCAAAAATGTCGTTTTTTAAACCAATAGCGACCAGACGGTCTCTCATTATGTGATTATCGGAGTATATTATAATTCACATTACATTAGGAGAAGCCGAGAAGGACGCTCTCTGTCTCTATCCTACACACGCGTAACATAATATAGCAAATCTATGTACCTAACCTGCAGAGATTCTACCTATTGATTATTTATAAACTATATGGTTAATATTAGAGCAAATTTATATGTTATCGAATTTGAGAAAGAGAAAGATGGTTTTTTTCATATTTTAACTACACCACTGGTGATCCATACTGAGCATGCTCAGTGCTCACCCTTTGTATTTTTTAATTACTAATTAATTTAAATTCTAATTTGTAAATACTTAGGTTTCTTATACAATTTAAGGAGCGTTCTGCGGCCATCAATTAATTTCTACAATTTCTTTTCCCAAATGAGAACTACCTCACAACAATGATTTGTTTGGAATTATGTATGCACTTAAATCGTGTTTTGACCAAGTGGTTATGACATTTTTAATTTCTATATAAGTACTATAGATAAAAATCCTTAATAAAATATGGTGTTTCATAACACTTAACATATAGGTCATAATAATATAGTCCAGCACTTTTGAACATTTTTATAAACTATAAAATGTTTAATAACTCACAAACAGTTCTTTCGAATTTAAATACATCAACGTTTAAAAAAAAAAAAAAGCATCTGTATTTAAAGACGTACAGTAAAAGAGGGTGGCTCTCGTTAAAGAAAAAAAAATCGAAATGTTTGAAAATATAGCCAAGTAGGTAGCCGTACAATATTAATTATTATGCATTAAACAATTCGAATAAATGCACGGTTAGATGTAAAAACGGGGGTGATCACTGAACGTCTGAACGTGCTCGGTGAATCACTCCGTACACCGTCCGAGTCGCATTATCCGGGCATTAGTTGTAACGACGTTACAAAATGTACGGCGATAAATGGGCGAGTGCAGGAACGTCGAGTTCTATTATTGTTGTTAATGTTGTTGTTATACCATTACGGTTTTGCCGGCGGCAGAGCGCTAAGACATTTGGCCGGTGCTCTACGTCTCAGCTCTCTCCCCGCGGTGATGTGCCCGTCGTCGGCCGCTGCCGATGTTTTTCGCGGTGCAGCTCGCCGAACCCGCGGCCGCTGATGGACGCAGTCGTCGTCCCACAATACCGCGGCCATTGCAGCAGTTGGCGGAGCGCACGCGGCACGGCGAGCGACGAACGGACCGCGCTGGCAACCTTCTTGGCACGCAATCCACCTCGACGAGAGTCCCTCTCAGCCTCGATCTCGTATTTTCGTTCGCATTCCATTCCGACGACCGTTCTTCGCGTGCGCGCGCCCGAGACCAGTGTGACCAGTTTCCGCGCGTTCTTCCCGGAACGCCGCCGCTAATTGCGTATACTAATTCAAGCATTCGAACGCGGCCCGCAATAAATATGAAAACAATAAGACAATTGATAATTGGACGACGGGCGAGAGAGAATAGATAATAATATTATTATGAACAAGAACAAAAAAGGATAAAAAATTATTTTTACACACACACGCGTGCGCCGTCGCGAAATAATAATAGTAATGAGGTAGGTTGAATACGTCGTCCTACCGTATAGGTATTTCGCAATAAATTGTCACCGGCGCGGCGGTGCACTTGGCGCGTCGTGTCCTCGGCCCGACGATGAGGATGTGCATTATTATTACAGGTTTGTCGGGCCACGCAGGTAGATGCACGTGTAATACACCTTTATGTGTCGGTCGTGCGCTCGTGTGTACGCAGTATATAAGGCCGTGTAAGGCTGCCACTCGTATTATTATATACGTGTAGGACATATTATTATTATGCATTATGCATGTGCGCGAAAAGTAAAATAAAAAAATTAATAATCGCGCCGTCCGGAGACCGGCCGTCGGTGTAACGGCGATAATATTATTGTAATGCATTCGAAACGAGTCGAACAGCCGTCGTCCGCGCATGTCATTAGTTGTTACTATTTCGTTATCGGAAAAAAAAATAAATGTATAGCTACAGATACGCAATAACTTTTTATGTTTTACATATTTTTTACATTCCGGTCAATTAAAAATTACGCTCTTCTGTAGAGATGACATTCGGCACGATAATTATTATTCGGCATGGACGTCGTCGTCGCATAATGTAAATCGTAACGTATTGTCGTTTGTTGTGCTGAGCGCGGCTGGTGAACTAGAAAATCGCTTAGCTCGCGTAACGTTTAAAAAAATATTGTTATGCGCCATAGTTTAATGTTTCATTAAATAGTAAAATAATAATAATCTCGCGTGCCACGTGGTCGGTGTACACCCTCGACACGGCCGCGGAGAACAGAACATTTCGGACGGAAGAACAATATCGGTGCTAGTAAGGGAAAAATGAAAAAAAATTATAATACGAAACGTCGGCGACGGGCGTGAGCAATAAAAAGATAAACATTACACAGTTTGGCATATCATAATAATATTATGTGCATAACACAAAATATATATACACCATGCACGTTTTGCGTTACTGTAACAAAATATAATAATAATAGGGATAGTAGGTTGTACTCGACACACGTTACCGGTTCTCGGTTGAGTGTATACAGCGTGCCCGCGGTCGCAGTAAAAAATAACAACATTATGTTGGAATTTAATATTATTATTATTAATATTGTGGTATGAGAGCGTGCATCTGGTATATTATAATAATTATCATCATAATAACACATAATAATAATAAAAATAATAATATTATTATTATTATTATTATAGCAAGTTGTTATGCATGTGCGCCGTCGGCCGTCGCCACCGCCGGACGAAGATGACGAAAGGTCAACGTTCGGTAATATTTTTTCGCCGACGTCTGCGTCTGGCGGCTCGGTAGTACCGTAGAAGTGGTCGAGCACGCACACAGGCACATTTCACATGCACACACCAGCGCGCGCTACGGCCACACAACGGTGTGTGCGCGCGTTTGAGAACTGAGAACCGCTCACGACACACCCGAAACACGTCCGTCCGCCGAAAGCGTGCAATCTTCTGCGTTCGATGAGTCTCCAATAAGTCTCCTCCGCGAGGTTAGACAGACGAAAATTTTCGCACAAAGAATTTGGACGTTAATATATTATCATAGTACTGTTGTTGATAATATGCAAACTGAAAAGTACCTATTGGTTACTGTCATAGAATAATTTAAGACATTCAATATGTATAATAATAGGCTTTTGGTTACGTAGGTGGGCTATTTTATTGCCTGGTACGGTAGAGGCCCGATAAACCCACCCCTAGGTTGACGAACCTACCCCGAGCCGTGTCCAATTATAAAAGAGGACATTTCTACAAATTATTATTGCCCAATGACACAGCGATTACATAACTTCTACTTAAAAATGTAATGTGAACCATAAAATGAGAAATTCCTCCTCGTGACAGAGGACTTCCAGTCTGGGCATCTCCCAACCGTAAAAATGCAGTAGATCGTATTGCCGTTGAAAACAAATAATAGTGACATAGTTACATTCTGACTAACATTATACGTGTCGAGAAAACGCACTTTTCCGGAACACCAAAACAAAAAACATAATATTATGACGTCGGTGTGCGTCACGTTCGTGTGCGTGAAAACGTGGGAGCTCGTCGTATGTGTCGGTGCTTGGTCTATAAAATAATAATAATAATAATAATAATAATGTGACGCGGTGAATAATTTCGGGTTTTGGCGACTAGACGGTTGCGCGCGCATAAGCACATACACACACACACACAACAAGGATCCGCCGCCGCCGCCGACGACGACGCCGCCACCGCCGCCGCCGCCGCCCCTTGTCTGGTCTCGACGTCTGCCAACGTCGACGTCTGCCAACGTCGCCGCCGCTACCGTTCCGCCGGGCCCATCGTCGCGCACACTGCCACACTGGTAACGCGGTATGAGTGTGTGTGCGTCTGTGTGCTAGCACCGCTCCACTCCTCCCACCACGCCACACGTTCTATCGCAACACTCCGTGTGTTCTTCCCACTCTGTTTTCCGATGCGTGTGCGTCGCCGCCGTCTGCGTGTCCGACCGCCGCCGATCGGGGGCTAGCAGCGCTATTACGTTCGACTCGGTCACGGCACCTCCACCTCCACCGACGCCAACACTGCCGCCGCCGTCACCACCACCACCACCACCACCGCCACCGTCACAATCACCGCCGCCGCTCGCCGCCCGCCACCGCCGCTACTACTACTACAGTACTACTACGCTACTACTGCCGTCGCAGTCGCACACAGTCATTCGTGTAGTGTACGCGCGCCCTGCAGCGAGTGTGTTCGTATTGTTGTTCTCGTCCGCGACGTGTTTTTTGTTTTTTGTTTTTTGTTTTATCATAACCGTATACATAAATACTATGCGAATGTATAATATTAAATTATAATATATTGAAATAAAATCGTTACATTTTTTTTTTTTTTTGGTTTTTCCTACTGTTTTAAGTGCGTGTGCCGTGTGTTCCGAGTGTGCGTATTCCGTGTGATATCGTTTTGTGTGCGCGCACGTTCTGCTCATACCAAAGGTATTACAATTAATAATCGTATAGTATGCTTTTTGCGCGCGCCATGATACGCGTTTAAACGCAATTTTATATTTTATAAATTTTTTTCGAATTTTTTCTTACATTAAATACGTTTCATCGTTTTGGACTCGAGCCGGTGTTTGATCCGTTTCCGCGAGTGTTTCCGTAGCATGCGCGATTTCCGCAGAGCTTCTAACGACCCATACCGGTGTATACCGGTTGATGCTGTTATCGTCGACGTGGTGCCGCCGCGACACATGCCGTCGTCGACACGGCCGCTACGGCCACCGGTGATTGTTGTCGCGCGATCGTCCGCGCACTGCGGGCATGACGTGTCCGCATTCGCCTCGGCGATATGAGTGCCGTCGTCGCAGTAGAACAGTGACAGGAGCGTCACCGAAATCGGTAGCGCCAGTAGTAGTAGTAGCAGTAGCAGTAGTAGTAGAAGTAGCAGCGACAGTAAGAGAAGTAGTGCGGCGAACAGACATCCGTGCGTAAGACACGAGCATTTGATTGTGTGGGGACGGAGGAGACGACGACGACGAAGACGACGACGACCACAACGACTACTGACTGACGACTCGACCCGAACGGTCGAGATGGAAGACGACCACCACAACGATCAGCAGGTGAACAACCCGCACATAAACAAAGTGCTCAAAACGTACCAGATGAGTGCGCCCAGGAGTCTGCAGGGACCGAACTCGGTGCTGGACGAACCTTCCGGCGCTGCAGTGGCCGTGTGCTCGCCCAAGGCGCCCATGCCCATCGCGACCGGTGGTGACTCTGAGTCCGGCGGTGGTCGAAAGACGCCGGCGCCGGCGCCACCACAGCCGCCACCCCTGCACCCGGTGCTGTACGTGCCCGACCAGTCGGGATGCGAGCTGTTCGAGACGGAACTGGAATGGGAAAAGATCGCGTGCTTCATGGTGGGCGGCGAGATGCGGTTGTGCCTGCCGCAGATCCTCAACACGGTGCTCCGGGACTTTACGCTCACCCAGATCAACCAGGTGTGCGACGAGCTGCGCATTTACTGTTCCCGGTGCACGCCCGAACAGTTGGACATGCTCAAGCACTGCCAGATACTGCCGGTGACGGCGCCGTCATGCGGGCTGATGACCAAGACGAACGCCGAGCGGCTGTGCTTCGCACTGCTCCACCGCATCCCGCCGCCCGCGGTCCCGGTGCCCGACGACGTGGTCACGTTCTCGTTCGAGGTGTTCCACGACGTGTTCGGCAAGACCCGGGGCGTGTGCATGCCCGAACTGTACACCGACAAGTTCTCGGCTTGCATACAGTGCGTCGAGTGCAAGGCGCTGTTCGCGCCCCAGCGGTTCGTTAACCACATACACCGGTTCACGGGCACCAATTCGTGCCACTGGGGCTACAAGCGCGAAAACTGGAAAGCGTACGTCAAGGTGTCGCATGGGCACCCGGACTACGCGCAAGTGGTCAACCTGTTCGAGACGTTCAAGGATCAAATCGACGAGTCGGCCACTGTGCACTTTTCCTCTCGGAAGCGAAAACAGGTAAGACCATAACAATAACAACAAAAGTAAATCTACGATAAAGCTCGCAGTCGTTATTATTAATTGTATCATTACTATCGCGATCGTTAATAAACGTTTTCGAAAATAAACGCAAAGTGCTGTATAGTCGGACTAATAATATATCAATACGGCTATATATAGATCGATTCCAAGTACTAATCCATTTCCGCTTAGATAACGTTATCTGAGTAAACCCTATTCGCCGACTAAGTAGTTGCAAAGGGTATACCCGATTGCGTACTATAAACATTTTTGAACATCGCGCATATCGTCGAATGACACGGAAATCCCAAAATACGACACGATTGCATAATAAATTGGCTCCAACGTTGTCAAATTTATAATTAGGTGTACAATTTTCCAAATACGCGTTTAAAAAATATATTATTTTTTTGTCAGCTCAAAGATATCTAAACTACTGTTTAAGGTTAAAAAATTGACTTACGTTCATTTCGAATAATAATCAGTCATAAGTCATAATATTATAGTAATCATCATAAAAATAAATGTTAAAAGAAATTCCGTTTAATAAAAAAATGGTTTAATACCGTTAGCTGGTTCACGTCATATAACATTTAAAAATAAATATGTCAACAAATTGTTATTAATTTTCAAACTATTATTATTTTAATTACGGTTTGATTGCAATATTTAAGTCGGTCGGAACAATTGTTTATAGCCATCTTTTGAGATTTTTGTCATCGTTTCGACTTCGATCCACTTTATTTTGGAAATTAATGATGTTAGTATACTACTACCATTATAGTAGTCCTATTAGTTTATAATATGTCTATACGCGTGGGCGTACACTGAACACCACTTGTCAGTTATCGCATATTGTGGTCGGGCCAAACGCGGTCTTTCTGTGCCGGCCGCATGCTATCGGGCCAGACACTATAACAGCAGGTACGTTGGTGGATCGTTGTGATCTCAGACTCTCTTATTAGCCGATGCCCATTGGTGACGTCGAGTGTTTCGCACGTCACTCTAGATAATAATGTTATAGTTTTTATTTTCTCGGTCGTCCGCGTACAAATTCACGTAATATACATAAGACACAATAACGCATTCTGCGGTGGGTCGTCTGCGCCCGCCGTCGTCTTGTGAAAAACGAGTACTTGCAAGTACAACTTATTTGGCGTAAACGCCGTGACCTTGTGGAATCCACGTAAGGAAACACGACGGCTGTCGGAAAGGCGGAACCGGACACGGCTGCTGCAGCAGCGTTGTGCTCGTCTAATTCGCCCGTCACAGAATGGGTCTTTAGAGTTATATCTTCGCGGACGGCGTCGGTCGATCGAGCCGTGAATAGTTTTTATCGGAGTCGTCGATATATCGTACAAAAACGAATGAAAATACCTATCAACTTGTACGGAACAACAAAAACAAAACTATTGACGACGTGCTGCTAAACCGTCGTCAGAGGAGGAAGGATCCCGGACAGACCCGTAAGTCGGCGTTTTCACACGACATCGTGTGTATATCTCATAGCGCTCAATAATACCACTGTCGTTTCTCCGCCGGTATACCTACGAGTCGTCGGGCCGATCAAATCGCGATTTTAGATCCGACAGCCACAGTTGCGTCGGACGACTGCTCAAAACGAGCTCTCGCGCCCTACAGATTAGCAGAAACAAACGCAATTTGACAACATGCAGAAACCAACGCAATTTATTAATTATTCGTGTGGAGGTACACTTCAATAAAACAATATATATATATTAATGTCATGATAATGGCAATAACGTTATGCACGCGCGCGCCATTCGAATCGTCCAGACGTATGTGTGTGTTTTTATAATATCGCGTGGAGTGAGTGAGATGGAGTGACGACACGACGAGGTCACATATTATTATTATTGTGGCGCTCGCGCATGTGTGTGTGTGTGTGTGTGTGGCGGCTGCGTTGACGTTAGGCTTGTTCGTCGTTAGGTGGATGCGGCGGCGGCGGCGGGAACTGTGTGCGGCGCACACACACACACACGCGCGCGCGCGGTCGTCGTCAGGGCAGCGGCGCGCAATAACAAACCGTTCGAACGAAAAACAAAATCAAACGTGCCCTCGCGCGTATGTGTGTCGCGAACAAGACGATATTCGTATGCATTTGTGTGTGTGTGTGTGTGCGTGTTCGACGAGTGCTGTCTACATATATATATATTATATAAAATTATTATAATATTATATTTTATAGCCAAGGACACGACGACGACGCTGCTCGAAGCTCTAAACCACACTCACGTCCGACTCGCCCACCCACCCACCACCGCCACCGTCCTTATACACGCGAGCGGTCGACGGAACAAACGTAATAGTATTACGTATTATTATTATTATAAAATGCATCCTACATTCGGTACGTGCAATAATGGCGAGCGCGCCATCCGTCTCCGACTGCGACTTTCGTTATCGTCGAAAAACATCGGTTTGTGTTTCGTGTGTGTGTGCAAACGTTATTGCCCCCGCCTACCCGTCCGTCACTTATCTTTCCGGCTCGCGCACTTACGACGACGACGAGACTATTTTATATTTTATCGTTGTCGCGTTATTGACCGCCGGTGCGGTAGTGTTGTACACAGGTGGTTCGCCGGGTTCGATTTTTCGAATTATTATTGCAAATTTGTATTTTATTTTATTTATTATTGATTACGAACACGACGCGGACCGAATGCGACTTGTGAACGTGTGAGTTCGCCGCCGACAAGGGCGACTGGGTAGTAGGGACGACAACCGATATTACTGTGTTTTTGATCGGCCGCCAGGGAAACTGGTGGGTTATTTCATCGCGACCGCGGTGTGACGTTGCGGTCGGTGTCAGTTGACGGCGATGAGAAAACGTTTTCTTTAATAATGCCTACGCACAATAATATTATAATGACTGACGGCCGAACGCGTTATCCGTTTCTCTCGAGTATTTTTTTTCCCAAAGGAATTCGGCAGTAAATGTTTTTTTTTTTTTTTTATAAATTGTATTTATTGTTTCAACATACCAAGTGTTTTTACAATAAATATAAATTCACGGGTAAACAAAGAAATCTTCGTGCTTGTGGCATGGTTGGTCTTCTAGCAAGATTTCCAGCGGTAGGCGTGGTTTTAGTATAGGTTTGATGTTTTTTCGCCGATTTTGTTATGAAGAGCTTTTTCAGTCATCAGTTTTATTTAGATTATTGTTGAAGTTTTTGTATGTTAATTATCCATTCGGGGATCCCGTGCTGATGTGCAGTTGTATTCTTAGATATTTGTTTTGTTGATGTTTTGCAATTTGTTCATTTCTGTTGGCGTAGCGGCGCCCATACTGGCATGTATAAGTTAGTGGTGGCCGTATACTTATTATGAACGTATATGTCAATAGAGAGCATTTCATCTGTAGGGTTGAGGTGAGTTTAGTGGAAGGTATATAGGATTTTGTATTTTTGTCATCCTTGCTGTTCCACTTTTGGTTGTTTATTTATACTAAAGGTGGGTTTACGTATTTTTTCAAGGTAAATACTTTGGCTTCACTTTTGGTGGGGTTAAATTGGGTTTAGAAGTAAATTTTTCGACTTGCCGAAAGTACTTCGCATGTCGATCCCGGTGTACGGACAAGTTACAACTATAAATTATTATGGTTTTTCCTAGAAATCAAAACGAAATAAATTAAAACACATAATAATCATTAAATTAATGTAAGCATTCATATATATTATTATAAAATATGCACTGTAGTATATTATTATCGGTGTTTGCCGTCAAGTGTCTGAGTTGTAGTAGCCGTGCCTTTATTATCCTGCTGCCGCCGTAACTAGTTTTTCTGTAACTATCGGAAACTATAAAACGTTTATCGTCCCATTCATAAAAACCCGACAATATTACCGCGTTAGGTAGGTAAATAATTATAATATTATGTAGTACGTACACGATTATACTCACGGTTTTATGTTAATAATACAATAATGACGATTTATTCAACAGCAGTGCGTACAACAGGTTGGATCAGACGAACATTTTTAAATGCTTTTTAAACCGCACTGTCGTGGTTAGTCGCATGGCGTGCGTGTTTCTTTTGAACAGAAACGCGGTTTTCGTGAAAATGAAAAGAAATTATAACAAGACGTCGATCGCGTGTACGGATCGTCGTCGTCGCTGATAATCAAAGAGTTAATTATTATGACAACCGTTCTACTATAGTGCACCGGTGGCGGGGACTAGTGTAAAATATCGGTTTTCGCCGCGCGTCGGGAGTACACGTGAACGCGTTCGTGCGGTGTTGCTACCGCTGACATTTAAGTAGCATTAGTGGTCACTGGTCAGTCATTATGTCGGCAGTGATTTTATAACGTTATTATAATAATAAAAATAAATTGAGTTTGGCGGCTAGACCTGTAGCATCCCACACTCGTGCTGAACGAATTTTGTATTATAATATTTTGGGATTAAACCCTTTTTAAAAAGTAGAAAACGAAATATTTTCAGTATATTAGTAAACTATATTTTTCATTCGCATGAAAAATAGGGCTGCTTGTTCAATGCATTTAACATCAATATATTTATTACATCAAATTGGTTTCTGAAGAGTTTAATTTGTTTAAAATACCGTATTTTTTTTTAAGTTTAAGCCATAATTAAAAACGTTTTTAACCTTTGAGTAAATGTTTATTTTGTTGTTGGCAATTCGTTATCCCGGTGACTGGAAAAAAAAACGTTACGGTTCACGCGCGAGTCGAACAGGTAGGGACGAACCTACGTAAAACGCCTGGTAAAGCCTCGCTCACAAAATATCTTCTTGTGACGGAAAACGATGGTCGGCGAAGAACTGAAGAAATCATATCCGTCTCGGGCGAGGGTGTCTGAGACTATAGGATGTATTATTTTCATCAACTTTTTTTATTTATTTCTTGAGTTGTTTTTTTTTCTGTTGTTTACGGTTTCTATATTATTTGGTATTATTGTTATTGTTTCCGCCGCCGGGCGCGGTTATGACAGGTTGATTGTATGGGCCATTGTTGCGACGGTGTTGTGTGTTGCTCTTTCGTTTTGTTGTTGTTTTTGTTGTTGTTGTAGTTGTGTTGGTTGTGTTGTCGTCGTCGTCGTCGTCGTCGTCGTTGCTGCTGCGTTTTTGCGACGAACCGAATGAAAAATGCGTCAAAAACAAAGAGAACCGGCCTCGCTTAACCTCGTCGACGACTTCGAGTGCCTTCGCCCGAGCCGCGTTGCGGCGGCGGCGTACAATGGAAACAGGAATCGCAGTAGAAATAATAATATAATAGGGAGTGAGTGAGTGGGGATGACGATGACGGCGCGAGATGAAACAGCGAGTGAGAGAGAGACGTGTATGCGTGTGTGGTGATGGGCAGGGGGTGAAGAACAGGTCTAAGGAGCTCAGGTGAATGGCCAGTGGGAAAAATTACGGAAAAAATATCCATTTTAGGAACGTACGTCCAACGATCGTATTACTTTAATATCTGTATAAAATATACGTACTATGTGTACCTTACCTCTTGCATATAGAGGTGTACAACATTTAAACATACACGCATCTTTTAGTGCACGTATTATATTATGCAAATGCGTTGTCGTTTGTGTAATTTCGGAGGTCTTTTCTATGTAAACGCTGTCGATCTCCCGCAGCAGATCTGAGTCCGCGAACCGACCGCGACCGTTGATGTGATTGAAGAATATACCCACGTGTATCGGATTACCGCTGGCCTTTTCTGGGTACACCCCGTCGATATAACGTTGTACCACTTTCGTCAGCATTTATACAATTTCGATAGCCAGGTTAGGCGTTTTTGGTTTTTTATTGTTCTTAATTAACATCGCCGATTTTGGCCATTAGTTACAATTTTTTATTTTTGTTAAATTATGTTATACTTGAAATATTCAAAATGTGTGTGGTGGTGTCCACGTCGGATCGGAGTGCTGCGTTTAGGGTGTTGCGTATGTAGAGGTTGTTGAGTTCAGCTGCGTATTGGAGGCATTCTGTGATTATGTGGTTGATTGAGAGTTCAGTTCTACAAGAAATTGATATTGGTTTTTCTTTTGTTGACACGAGGTATCCACGGGTAAGATGGATGTGGCCGATGCGGAGTCTGCTGATAATTACTTTATCCCTTCTTATATGATTGATATTATAATAAATGACATGCTTAAGTACAACATTATTAACACGAAGATTATTCCCGTTTTTTTCCCAACATATTTACATATCACCTGCAATCGATATTATTTTCTTGACAGGATCTTGTGGCCCGTTATCGTCCGCATACCGTTCCCTACCGTATCGAAGGGTATGTCAGCGACAGGCTCTCGTATAATATGCTATGTATTATGTAGTATCTACCTATCTACCTATGTGTAGGAATTCTCGGAACGTGAATTCTCTAACGTCTACCCCGAGTTGGGGTCGCGCATATCCTCATAATATGATAAACCTATCCGGACGTCTAATGTGTATGTAATATGTATATTATATTATGTAACCACGGTCGCCCGTTATTTCCGTCCGTTCACCTTTTTTGCGGTCGACATAACATCGGGTATAACATGTATATGCCGAGCGTGGCGCGACGACCCGCATTTATGTATCGCCCCGGAAATCCTCGAGCTTATATCGATTAGGTAGGCACATTTCGTTTTATTTTTCCGGTGTTTTCGAATGTCCGGTGACTCGTAGATATATATATATATATATATGTTCTCAAAATAGAAGACGCAGTTATATATTATGTAACAGCCGGGCGTTTTCCCAAGTCTGTGTACATATAGTAGTATGTAAGTTTTCCCACGCACGAACACGATACCGAATTTCCCTCGCGAATACCCCTTAAACGAGTCTATTATGGACATACGTATACAACATATATGCGTATACACGCACGCACATCCTCAGTGGTGCAGGTCCGTCGTCACCACAACGATACAGAGACGACCCAGTCTGGAATAAGCGTACAGCTTGTTGGGGTGTCACCTCCTCGGGCCCACCGATTAAAGGTCGTAACCCTAGAATTATATCAAATGGTCACCTATACCACTGTTCTTGTACGAGTATCAGTCAATAATTATTTTTATACAGTTACGTATTATAATACCTACCGAAGCCAAACTATCTAATTATTACTTTAAAAATGAATTATAATTAAACTATAATGCAGGTCTGCTAATTTTAGTCTGTTATTATTTTTAAATTATTTTATTTCATATTTACGGTGCGTTACAACATATTACATTCATGATTGGTATGTGTTTTGGTATTGTGTAACGCTTTACAAACTCAATAACCGTAATAGTAATTATAGAAATTGTGTGTAAGTACTCTCAGACTCCAACACATAAGAATAAGATTGAAAAAATTGTTTGATTTATCGGTGGAGACTCACAAGTTTACAAATTACAACCAAGTATCGAATCTTGTGGACTTATAATCCAGGCTTGGTCTCAGCAATGCCGATTTCCATCGAGAACCGTCGGTATTCAGATATTAAATAACAAGCTCTTGTATTTTTATAATAATATACCACATAATACATTGATAATTGGATATATTATTATACATTTTTTTTTTGATTTTTACAATCGGAATCCTGCTCGCATAATGGCGAACAACCGGTTATCGCCCGTGTGCAGTAATGATAATAATATTCTCGCGGTGTTTTCATAATCTTCCCTTGTCGTGTGCCGCGTTGTTCGAATAAAAAAAAAGAAGAAAAAATCGATCTCAAAGTCGTAACAATAAATTCGAAGACGGGTTTTCATGTAAAGGTTTTACATAAATTCTATGGATTCCTGGTAATCGGTGACGGTAGTAGAAACCGCGGTGCAAGACAAAAATATATTGTAAAATAATAATATAATATTTCCTTCTGGCTTATATGACGGCGACGACGACGACGACGACGAGTGCGGTGTACAATATAATATTATTATCTGTTCTCGCGTGCTGGTTCTCGCTCGCCAATACGCGGACGGAGGTGAGCGGCCAAACAACAGCGGCCAGCGCGATCCGCACCGGCAGAAATAGCCGCGATCCAAAATTAGATGCGCTCGGACGGAGCCTGCGCTGCCCGCCGCCGTGTCCCGCACCTGCCAGAAAATCAAATGGGAGAGGAAAAATAAAATAGTTTCTCTCGTGTTCCGTACATCATAATGTGTATCATGCGTACGAAAAATATTCGTTTACCTTCTTCTTCTTTTTAGCAGACTTTCGCTTTTCCTTGGAACCACGACCGCGGTGATGTCGTTGGCGCGCACCGAAGCACTCGCTCCGCGAAGACCAACGACCATGCGACGTGTAATAGAGTATTTCATGTTATCCTCTAATAATTATAATATCATATTAAAATGATATGCTTACGTTACATTATAAGTGTACCTACACCTCGTCCCGACCACAAAATCGTCACCAATTAACGGGCACGCACGCATCGATTGTTTTGTAATACGAGACGCGGCGGCGGCGGAGTGTTTTTACACGTTTTTTTTCAACACACAGTTGTACATCTACGATAACCTACCGCGTGGTGGCTAATGATGTGATATTTTCGTCCCACGCACACCTCTGCCACCGCCGCCGTTCCGGGATCTGCGGGAGACCGTTTGAAATATTATTTTTACGCGCACACGAGTCGTCGCCGTCTCGTCGCGCGCGTGTCTACCGATCCGACGTCATAAGATAATGATAATCGCAATAATAACGAGTACGTTAACGTGTTATTATTTTTATTATATTATTATTATTTTGCTGGCACTAATTTTTTAGTATTACAAATTATTGTATCCGGCGGAGATCGCAAGCGTATAAAATGGGGCGTACGATTTGATTTGTTATGTTTTGTTTTTTTATCGTATTAGGTGTAACTTGGGCTGGGAATTTAATACCTACCCTATAGAAATTGAAAAAATGCCCTAAAAATTAAAAAAAAAATGCAAAACAATGCGAAATAAAATCTTCTTATTCTACGAAACATCGATGTTATACAACGAGCTAGTTTTGGAAATCAATGCAACTTCAGTTAAATGTTAGATTGTAAATGGACCATGTTTCCGGACAAAATACACATAATCATACATCAACTCATATTAGTATATTACATTCCGGAACAAAATACACTGTCGCCACTGACCAAAATTATTTTGAACATATATTTTTGATACAGGAACGTATAGGCAGATCCAATGATGGATGTTAAATATTTTGTTGTACACAATGTTGTTATCTGGAACGCGAAATTATTATTTTATACATTACGCGTCCCCTGGTGGTCTCCGGGCAATCGCTCTACAGCAATATTATAGCAGTCCGGAGTATTCGGTGGTAGGGGAAGGCGCGCGAGAGAGCTGAAAAAAAGTTGATAAACAATTGTCGGCACTGTCGGCGGCCGAGGAGAGTCCCAGAGGTATTGTGCAACCATCGTCTCTCGGTGTAAACGCCGGTGACGGAGAGAGAGAACCGGTTGTTGACCCGTCGGCGCGCCAACGCCAGCTGACCTTCTCCGCACGCACGCATGCACGCACGCACATGCGTACGCCAGATCGAACTCGCGCCGCCGTCAGTCGTCCGCGCGCACTGGCAGCTCGCTCAGCGACGCGTCGCGGATCGTTCGCGCCAATGCCGCCGCCATTGCAACACGTTCACGAGCTTCCCGCCTGCCCGCCCGCCCGCCCGTCATGCCTTCCTACCGCCACAGGTCTACTATTGCTGCAGCCGGCCGACTCCGTTGTCAACAAATAAAACACAACAACGCCAATACTAATATTATTATTACCTTTATCTCTCACTCAATGTCTCTCTCCCGAACGTGCTTTTTCCGACCGCGATGTACCGATAAAGTATAATAATATTATAATAGCCATAATGGGTTAGGCGAGTGTTATTATTCTATGTCATTATATTATATGTTTTATGTATAAACTCCGTACAGTGCTCTGTCGGCGATCTAACGTATCTTGTTGCGCGCCGCACACGATCGGTGTCGTTTACTCGGTAACATAACAATACGTGTGCTTTATGGTATGCGTTAATCTGCGACGAGTTCTGACGTCGGTCTTAGATGTTTTCTTATTTCGTTAGGTTAGGATGCGGCTTGTCATAATCATTAACATAAGCGCCGATTTACCCGAGCGTTTTAAAGCAGATATCGAGTTAGTATTAAAAAAAAATGTTATTTTGTTTCATTAAAAAGAGTTTTAGTTTGATATTTGACAAGTATTATAACTGACTGAAAACCAAGAGAAAATTGATAACAGAAACTTAGTATCTACTATCTACCTATATTATAAGAATGAGTTGAGTGCATTGACCAGCGGTCACCAAATGGTGGCCCTCAGACAATGTAAAAAAAGTAAAGCCCGATAGTAAAGTAGATAGGTAGGCCTTGCCAGTTTGTTTGATTCACCACCAGGCAGTAGCTTTTTTAAAGTTTTCAATATTATCATATCATTATAAATCATTTGCCGACAAATTTCCTGCGAGTAGTGAACTTTGTAAATCAAAAATTGAGAACATGAGCATGTAAAATATTAAGTGTACGAATCATACACCAATTATCATGCAGTTTGTTGAGATCAAGACTTGCCATTTTTCCCAATAATTTTCACTCAATTTTCTATTTCTATTATAATTATTATACATTTTTATTTTATTTTAATATAATTTATTTGAATCATTATTATATTATTGCTACTAGGCCACTATGACACTTTTACATTATAATATAATTATGATAAAAACGCACCGGTTTTACGTACCTTTGTATTATATGTCTGTGGATTGTATACTATGCGCCAGTGTCTGCAAGCGGCTCATAAAATGAATGTTAAACTATTTAGATCGATATATTATGCGTTTAAACTTTTTGAGTGCAGCTGTGAAGGGAGAACAATTTAATATATATTAGGTTAGGTTGGGTATTTTATTATTAAGGTGCTTATACCCATACATTTATTTACCAAGTGTAAATACAACTGCATATAGTAACCACAAAATAAATATAAGTATAAGTACACGTAATTAAACAAAACAAGTAATAATGGTGATAGTTTCATACTAATATATTAATTGGCATTATCTTAAATAAATTACATAAAATATAAATATTGTAGAGTGGATATGTCTAATTACGAGGAGAGATGATTCAGAGCTTCAGAGGGATAGTGATAGGGTGGCTATGGAAATTAATATGGAACTATCGAAGGAAAGAGAGGTTAGATAGAATAGAGAATGGCATGAAAATAGCTGGAGTGAGTAAAGGAGAGGTGGGGGCCAGATTTGGTACAACCCGCTCCTCCCCATATAAAGTGGCCAATGATTGTGACCGGGTGGCTAGTAATGACTAAATGGCCTGCGAACATTTTGGCAGCAACAATTAAATAACTGAAATGACGCCTCTGACTGCGGGTAACGAGCACCCAAAGCTAAGGTTCGATACCGGTTATAGTGACTACAGAATTATAGTGAAAAATTAAAAGTGTAGATATTTTACGCACCAACGAAGTAAGTAATGTTACACTGCACGCTGTCGAACGTTATTGGCCAGGGGACGACCGTCAAACACGCGGCACTCGGCAATACACAGTGGTTCACAAAAAAATTTTCCGAGGTCGTTCCATCCGTTGTACCACAGAACATTGTACGTTCGGTAGATGTGGCATGGAGTAATAATGCACAACGATATACGTCACTGCAGTGCTATTAGTGGTCATTACTTATTTTTGATTTAAATCCGATTTTCTCATTTAGTTTACTCTCTTGCTCAGCGCTCTATGTAGTACAGAATAAACTGTGTTATCGTTATACGACAGACGACATAACGTCCCGATTGTCCCATTAAACTTGTATAATAATAATTTGTCTCATAGACCAAATGTGTTCTGTATACTTAAACCGTTATTATTATTGTTATTACTGTTCTTATTATTGCTACGTGCATTATGTATCGTCTACAATCTTCAGAATGCTGTTTTCGGTTTACTATCGTTTTATGTTGTCGGATTTGTTCCATTTTATAGTTTCTCGTCTGTAGCACACACACTGGGCCCTTGATTACGTTATTATTTTGTTGTTTCTCAGGACGTACGATTGGTATTTATTTTTGTATACATATATGATGCTCTTTCGTGATATATTTTCATTGCGTTTAATGTATAAATTACATTTCGTTCTCGTTGCACAAATTTGTATGTCACAAGGATTTGGAACAAGACGTTTCCCTCCTCTATATGTATTAAATACATACAAATAAATGTATATTATTGCTATATCGTCGTCTCGTCACCGAATCCCTTCACGTCCTCTTTTAATGCAATCCGCTTTTGTGCTTCGTCTTGTCGTTTAAAACGCTGCCGAAAAAGACTGTTGGATATCGCCGCATTAGAAAATTTATCTTGATGTGTATACGATTAGAATAAACGACGATGACTTTAAACCTACATTTCCGTCCTGATTAGAAATCTGTTGATATAGTATAAGAATATAATATTTTCACTCCATTCGGTCTCGGATTTGTTTTCTTCACTTTAGGTTCAGAGTTTCCTTTCGCAGTGTGTGATAATAATCCGTCTAAACGATTCCTTAGACGCTTAGAGGATATACCATTCGAAAACTAAGAACAAAAATTAAAACACCAAACCCACAGTGAACTTTTTCTTCCATTGTACATATTATAATTATATTATATACCCGTCGTCCAGGTGTCCTCCACGCCAACCTCGTCGTATTTTGACGAATTTTTTCGCATTTAAGTGTATTTATTGATCAACGTCAATCGTATATTATAATATTATAGTTAATATGTGTGTAACCCTCGGAAGGTCTCGTCCAGTGGGTTACTATACATTGTTACAGCCGCTAACGACGAACCCACGCTAACTATAATATTATACCAACGCAGTGTACAGTGTGCACGTGCCAGACAATAACGGCAGCAACCGCAGCTTTGATGGCGTCGTTGTGTTGTTGTGCTATTTGACCTTGTACGAGAGTATATAATATGTACGTAGTGTATGTGTATGTGAAACGTTAATGCAGTTGTTACTGCACTCGATGCAAGCGAAACCTTTCAAGGATGACTGCAGTTTTTTTCTCTTCTTCGTGTAGCAACCGTAAAATTAAGAAACAATAATGCTTTTATAATAATGACGCCACCACCGGCGTGGCCGCCGCGTCATTCGGTGCATTAAATTGCAATCCAACGGGTAAGATTGATTTTTTGGTTATTCTCCCAAACTATAAAACAAAGTTATCAACTCTAGCGTTGCGAAAAAAAAATCAAATAAATAAATCCATTTAATAAATGGCGTGGCTTCTATCTACTGTAATAAGAAAGACAATTTTTCATTTATTTTCGCGTTTTACGATAGGGAGTGAAGTGCACGCTCACTAACCTAATGCATTTTTTATTTTCTTCCGCTTCGCTTTATTATGAGATTATAACCATTAACCACTATGCGCTGTGGCTGGTGTCCCTTCATAAGTCGTCTGTGAAAATGGATTTTTTTTTTTTAAATATAAACTATATTAAACTTAGTTTAACATTTTGAAGAAAATAATATAGTTTTGTTATATATTATATATTATATAATATATTATAATACTCTGGGTTATTGCTTGTTAATTATTTGTATAAGAAATTATATTAAAGGAGAGCTAGTTGCTCCCTGCAAATAACTGTTTTAAGGTGATTATTTTTTGAGAATAAAATTTAGAGAGTCAAAAATACTTCAAGGACTCTATGTCTCTATATGGCAGCTGCAGTATAGTAATTTTCGGTTCCGTGCCAGAACTTTTTTAAAATTATATACTGTTCGAGGAGACCGTAGGGCTATAGAAAGGCTACAACAATTTTCTTGGTAATAAACGAAATGAATAAAAAAATTGTTCACGAGTTTGTGTGCAAGAATGTAGCAAAACGTGAATAAAAAAAATTGATAATGTACTAGTGTTTACATTATTACAGTGTGACTTCTGTAACATATCTACTGTTCTGATTTTTAATAAATGTACATGTGTAAACCGTTTTAAACACCTCTTTATTTTTAATTAATTCGGAAAAACTGTGTTGAAAAAACACGATATTATATACTGATTAAAATTCTCATAATTAATAATATTGTATGTGCTTACATTATCATTCACCACGTGCAAAAAGATTAGTAAAATCAATAATAATATTATTACAACCCGGCGGGCTATGGCCGCGCTGGAAGAGAACGGCTGACCATCCGATAACAGACCAGATGTAAGATATCAGGTACATCTATAATACCTGTGGGCTGTAACGCAGAGGCGGTATGCCATAACAATTTATAACTAATAAATATAGTTTTACTACCGTGTAATACGTTAATTGTTTAATTAATTATTATGTCGAGTAGATAAACAAGAAGCCGGTTATATTTTGTTCTCGGCAAATAATAGTCGGTATACCCTCAGCGAGTTAAATCATGCCCCGTGACGTCGTAAACAATCAATCTTTTCCATTAAGAAAATAACTCGCAGTAAACGTGGTTAGGAATTTAGGATAAGTGCAGGCGATGGTATATTATTATAATATTTTGTTCTAATATCGCACAGAATTAACACGTCATATTACAAGTAGATACACTCGCACCATATATTTGTGTCGGAATTCATACGAGCTACAGTCACAGTTTATTTTATTTGTTTAGACTTTTCTTTGTGATTTCTTCGAAGTAATTTATATATATATATATCTATATATGTCGTTAGTTATTTATGTCGTAATTTTATTTTTATCGATGCACGTTATCATTAGTTCATCTGTTTATTAATTTGTGTGGCTTTTATTATTTAGATAGATGCATTACCGTCGTTGGCCCAACAACCAGCTCGACATGTTATAGTTAAAGCGAAAATACAATTTATATCTTCGTTTGTTGTTTAAATTATAAATTGACGACTTTGTTGTTCCTTGTTTTCTAATCCATTGGCCGAAAATGCTTTTGACGTTAATAACGTATGTGTATAAAGTAATGTTATCAATGTAGGTAAATAATGTTTTATTATTTTGGTAGCAGGTAATAGAGATCCTATATATAGATAGACTCTCTATAGCATAGATATTAATTGTGTTTGTTTTGCGTACCGATTTGTTTTTACTGTTCACTAAAACTATACTACCTACTTATAATTTATAATTTATTATATTATTATTGTCACCGCTGACGTGTCTCAGAGAATAAGTGAGTGTTAATTATTGACTCGTCTCCCAATAACGATTTCCAACGAATTTTTTTTATAGTTATACGAATGATTGCGGAATTACTTGCGCGCATGTTCGAAAGTCGTACGCAACACTGCTGATATCGTTTTCGTCTTCCCCTCGTATATTATATGATGTCACGCGATTCGGCACGGAATAGATTCGTTTGGTCACCGGTGTATCCCAAAAAATGTATGTCAATAAAGTATATCCCAGTCACTCGCTACTAATATAAAATATTTAATGTTACATAATATAACTATATGGATTATAGAACAAACTTCGGTAGGTTACTCATCCCGTCAACTCAAATAAGTATAATATTATACGTCTTATTATAGATATTACTTATGATGATTTTGATAATGGAAACTGAGAAGCGACTAATACAGATCTATAATTTAATTGTGTTCGAGTTTTGAGGACTTAATATTGATTTTTAGTATATAGGACGTGTATAATATACAGTATATCCCCGCATCCAGTAACCATTTCGAACACTGAAGGTAACGCTCGCTCGCTATATCTATATATACCATACTGTATATTATTATCTGCGAGAGTTGATGCCACTGATTATTAAATGAATGTTATTATAATATTATAAATCGTGTATATTTGTGTTATTGAATAATTAATGGATAATCGCGCACGGGCGCATTCACACATTATAATACACGACTCGCCGCGGATCGGTGCCGATGAAAACCGGTGCGAAATAATGATTTATGGCATGTGTATGTGCACTACCTCCAGGAGGGGGTTAAACAGCGGTATAGCGACTGTGACATCTGTATTTGTTTCGTTATTTTTTTTTCGTCCGAGGGACGCCTGACCCCCTCTTACTCTTACCCCTAGCCTTGTTCTGATGTTTTAGTCATTACCCCGGAGGCAAAATATGTAAACTGTGCGTTGGGCGCTGAAGGTGGCCCTTTGAATTGAACCTAGAGGTGTGCGTGTATATAAATAATTATTATAATATTACATATACTATACTCCTGTATAATATATTATATTCGACGCGTACAAGGTGTGGAAAACACCGGCGAAAGGAATCGAAAGAAAGGACGGCCGCGACGATAAAATGGGGTTATCGACGAGAAAGAAAAATTATTATAGAAATTTATGATTATTTATTTATATAATATACGGGAGCAATAACAAAAAAACGTGTTTTGGGGTTATTGTTGGGTAAACATTTCTTTATTGTTAACAAGTTTCTACTCGGGGCAGCACCCGTGATATTATTATTATTATTATTATTCTCGGCCGCCGTCGCGGCATTTAATAGCAATTGATTTGCGTGGTGGAGAAAAACGGGGGCTTTTTATTTCGCAAATCGACCAACCCCGTGTGACGGCGCCTCATGAATACGTAACGATGTTCCAGACAAAAAAACAAAAAAAGCACCGAAATATTCCTACTAGTGTGCGGCTGTGTGTGTGTGTGCAGTATTTCTAAAAATTGCCCTCTGACTCGGCACCGTAGGAATGCAATTGGGAATTTATACAAAATGTGTGCGAGAGCGTGCAGCAGCGCGCTACAGCCGGGGCCACGCTAATAAAAAGAGGAATTCTCGATTTTATATTTATAGCCGTATTATGTGTGTGCGTGTGTTGTGCCCGTAGTGTGTATATTATAATATATATACTATTTTGCTGTGCGCCAGCGTGTGCATTTCGTTTTTCGTCATGTTATTATATATTTTTTACGCTTTAAATTCTGTCCGCACACCGACCACCGTCCACCGGATCTTTTGTAGCCTCCATTTAATAGATCACGGCCGTCGTCGTAGCGCGTACGCCCATATATTCGCGATCGTATGAGATTGCACTTGACTGTCGGAAACAGCGGGCGAACATGACGACGACGACGACGAGATCCCGAATTTTGTATCTAAGGCTTATTTTTACAACAATAACAGACTTTTTGGGTTTGGAAGCTTAATAAATTTGAAAAAAGTCAACGGATAAAAGTAAAATACTAAAGTAATGGTTTTATCTTTAGTGCTATACTTAAATTATAAAGCATTAGTTCCGTGGAGTATTATAGGTATATATAGTGCAAGGATCATAAATTAATAATTTTGGAGGATCACTTAAGAAACTCAGGAAACTTTTGGTATAGGGTACCTACATCAAAATGTAATGTTCAAGTTTATCCAAAGAAATCAAAGACCAAATAAAAAAATAAATGAATAACCTCGTTTAATTCACTATAAAAATATTTAAAAATAAATTTCTTGACCAGATAAAATTTTTCGACGGGCTGCCATAAAATTGGTGACTTCTGATATCATATTATAGTGCAACATGATTTCGAGGTGCACCCGGTGATTATTCGTATCGTTTTGCGATGACGCTCCCGAAATTAATACTCGTGTGGCATATAATAATATATAATATGTATCGTTTTTATGGATGTGTCGGCCTTTATCAGATTTCACGCACTGCAAAGCTCCGGTGCTCGCGGCGTGTGATTTTCTCACGGAAAACCGCCGAAATCTCGCTCTCGGTATTATTGGACTTATCCGGAAAGCAAACAACCGCGGCGCCGTGGACGTGTTGGTCACCGGTTTTTTCTATATCCCTCTATTTATCTCTCTCTCACTCCCTGTCAGATTTCGGGAGGGTCGGCAACGCAGCAGAAAAGCGGTTGACAGCTGATGACGGACAGGCGGCCGGAGCAGTCGGTGGTTATAAAGGGGGGGGGGGCACGTCGTGCGGGCCCAGCAGGAGCGTATTCACGCACAGAAGCGCGAACACGAATCTACGTGTGTAAATACACATTCACTAGCTGTAAATATATAGGTATACCATGTACAATATACATATTATTATAATTGTGTATAAGTATATTAATGTGTTCACACTGCTCACGGATAACGAACACATTATGATGCTTAAAAAAAATGAAACTATCAATAACGTGTTTTTCACAGTTCTCACATGGCGACGATGACTTTTTTTCTTGCCGAAAAGGCGAAAACGAAAACACCTCCCATCATCTTCGTTGCGAACTCAGACTAGCGCTATATCTAATAGTATATTATATTAAATTGTCATGTATCTACCAACTTATATATTGCACTGCGGTACTGCACGCACAAACGTTTGAAAATGCCACTATACTATGTCATTCTATAGGATTTTTTACTCCTATTTTGGTGGCCTCCACTTCTCAACCGTGGTTGGCTATAACTCCGAAATTTCAGAGCGCGTATTTCCCATTTCCCTCGAATAGTTATAAATTACAATAATATTAATAATATACAATCATATTTGACATTAATTTTTGGTATATTTCTTGATTTCGTCGTCGTCAATATTATTTACCCACATTTTTCCACACGTGATTTGCCACAACGAATTTGGAGTGCATTTTCCGTCAATGTTTTTCTGAACGACCGTCGTATATACTCATCGGAACGAGTCGTATAATGTGTGTCATCTCGAGCGAATTTTTGAAACTTGTCTTTTTCTTTGCCCGACTGCAGTCAGCCTCCGCAAACGTATGCTGTATAGTCCTTGCGCTTCCTCTTCTGAGCCGGCAGTTGGGAGGCGGCGAGTGGTGACGCTATTACATTTTTCCGTCACTTTTTCTTATGTTCCCTTCTGTCATTTTATTCTTTCTTTATTTTTTTCCTTTTTTTTAATGACATACAACTTGACGTCATGGTCGGACGCAAATATTTGACGGCGACAGTTGGCGAAATAAGGACTTAGGTACTTCTTTCCCCTCGTCGTCCGATACTCCTATGCAAATCCTTCTGTCAGGTACGGTGCTCGCTTTACTTTTTATACTTTTTTTTTACTTTAAGTAAATATCCAACGGCAAATATTTGACGAGTTACTGGAAAAAAAGGCATTAATATTCCCTCGTCAGTTTTATTTTTTTCAACGATACATCTGTCAGACATGTCGAAAACGATATTTACAATTTTTCTAATTATTTGTCGTGTATTTATATTTCATCGATTTGTCAAGTAAAAAAAAAAATATATTATGTATATAATTATGGTATATTTTTAATATAGAACATCAACGCAAAAATTCAAATATGATAACGAACTGCAGCACTCTATATCGTCATTTGTTGTACTACATTATTATAATATTATGTAGGTATGTTATTTTCTGAAACCATTCAAATCCTTGGATACGATTAAAAAGGATTCAACCATTTTAATTTCCAAGTATTATATATTATGAGAATTTTCTTCAGAAACCGAAACGATTAAAAGTGGGAATCGTTTTTTTCATCATATATAGGTACATTAAGATATTCTTAGTTGGTTATTCAACACTTAGCAAGTACATTTTAAATCACTAATTCGTACCTTAAACATCTATCTTATTTTTATCATAAAGTCTGGATCAAATGCTGTTAGAAATTTTTCACTCTTTTTATCCGTTCACCATGGCTTTATCATACCTTACAATTTACTTAATATATTGTTTCTATTTTAACAAATATTAAATATAAGTTAATTAATATAATACGGTTTTAAAATATATCGAATAATTCAATCATTGATTTATGTTTTCGTATTTTGTACTTTTCTCTTGTCACATTTCAACAATTTAATTTTAATGTATCTCTTCTCAGAAATTAATAGTTTATTTAGTTGTAATATTATCTACTACTCAATACAAATCTGTATAAATTCGTGTATAGTGTATACTAGCTGTATAATATTCCTACATATATCTACTTATTTATTTTCGAGTCAACCGATGAAAATGTTAATTTCACACGCTATAATTAATCTTTCACTAACCATCGTCCAACCTTCGTATAGGCTAGGAAGAAACGAGGGTTATTAATAGTTGTATATTATATCCATGTGCTCATAGTTTGTATACCTACGCTTTTTGTTATTAGCCGGGCACATTATTTTTCAGATAGCTTTTAACCCTTATTTGCTGTACTGCAAGACGCAGTGTTATCATATATTTCATCGTGTAGTTAAAGAGCCCATTAAACATTATTCCATAAATAAACAAAGAGTGGTAACCAAGTCCGCCGATAAGTATATCAACAAATTCGATTACTTTTTGTAAAAAAAAAATCAAAATACCGAATATTATTCTATTACATTATTATAGATGGACTTTTTTCCGATTTTAGGTAATCTGCACAGCAATACTGCGCGAAGTTTTAATTATTACATTTTCATATAATTAAGAGTACAGGTATATTAGGCTATTATTGTTAACTTCGATTTAGATCACATCGCACTGACGAATATTGCAAAAGTTTTTGCTAATTTTTTGAAAATACTATTAGTATACTGTAGGATTTAGACCCTATATTTATGTACATAAAATATACATATAAGGGCTATATATGTGTCTGGAAAAATGGAACACGAATAATACAAATTGCAAACTCGGCCGCCATTAACCCTGTATATATATATATAACATATATGTTATTGCATAAGTTATTATAATCGAGCGATAACAAAACGTCTTTGGAATTTTATATAATAGCTGTGTACATCATTAGAAAATAGATTCTAGAACTAATTTTTCATGGTGTACGTTTACCATTTCAAATGTTTATTTATTTTGATATTAATTAGTGGAGAATATTAGCTCTGCCATTTAGGATTTTAAACAATGCAGAAAATTGCATAAATTTCGTGTCAGTTGAATGTTTTTTTAAAAAAGTAACTTTTATTGTTAGCTACTCATATATAATATTTTATTTATGTTATCAACGTTTTTAAACAATGCTAATAATATAATAATCAATATTCGCAAAGGTCACTTTTTTCTATGTACAAGTAGGTATGTAGGTTCATTATTTAAGTTTTTTTTTTTGATCATGCACATTCGTCAGTGTTGTCGAACTGTGTACCTGAAAGTCATTGAACTTTGAACTTGATTATAAAATATCGGTCATAATTATAACTGTGTGCATATAACCTATACAATTAAATAACTTTTTAGCAATGTACATACATGACACAACATTGTTGTTCATGTAATGTAAACATAACTGCATATTTTTTTAGCCGCCAAAGTTCATCAAACATTTTGTTTATATCAGAGATAATTCTCCGATTGTATAACATCTCGGCTTGCGATTAATTGATCCTTTTAATACTTATTAATATGAATTATTATATTATAATATTAAAATAGTATATAAAATATGTGTTGAGCGTTGTCTAATAAATAATAATCGTTGACCGTTTAAAACTCTAGTGAATATAATATACGAAGGTATATACTGTATGGTATTTACTATTTCGTGTACGGGCCTGTATATTATTTGTATGCATATAGGTATATTGTCTCCAATCAGAGACCCATTTGATTGTTATTGGACATGGAGAGACCATAAACAGCCATGTAATTGCTGGACACAATATATATAATTTTTTTTCTTCTTTCGACCCGTCAATGCCACGCATGTATATTATATATTATAATATACATAATAATAAAATATATGCAACATTATTTTTACAAAAAAAAACTGGTTATACGTGTACACTATAAAGCTGATCGTCGCCGCGACATTGTAACAATTTTCTGTCTACTTTAGATGACCGGTTTTTTAACATAAGTTTTTTTTGTAATATGCCATCAATTGTACCGTGTGTATATTATGTTCTTGGGGGAATTCGCGCCTCGTTCGGTCCTTTTGTTCGCGAACGATTATTATTATTTTCCGAGATGTGTGTGCGCGCGACCCTTGGCCACGTCAAAATCTAACCGGACGTATTCGTGTATTTACATACACATAGACCTAACTAACCAAAATTGGCCGGTATGTTCGCGCGAGAAGAAGCCACAAACAATATATATATATATATATATATATATACAAATCATGAAAGGAACCCGTGGAGAGAGAGAGCGAGAACGAGAGAACGAGCAAGGGAGAGAAAAAATGATGCGAAAACGTTTAAAAAACGTATAATATACGGCGGAGCTCTTTTGTGCGTCGCATTGTTGGAATAAAAAAGCGAAGGGATTCTGAATAACAACAACGAAAGGGGTAAAACGGCGGCGCGTCTTGTTGGTCAGTCACCGGCGGCGACGACGACAACAACGTCGTCTACCACACCGAAAATGGACCTCCTGCGGTGTCCTAGCTCAGCGCATTGTTTGTCGTCGGGCTTCTGCAGCCGTTTCCGAAACACAGAACGAATCGTGGTTCGCCACTGTTTTTCCGGTCGGTAGGTATATACCTCCATCATGACGTGCTCTACCGCGGCGACCTCGAAAACCACTAACCCTATCTCTCTCTTTCCGTGCGGTCGTTGTGCATAATAAGATATTATATTTATATGGTATATATATATTATATATATCACGCTAATATTATACAATATATACACATTATATACTTTAATATTTATGTATTATATATATGACATAATATTATTACAGTACGACAATTCCAACCCACGCATCTCGTTGTGGACATTGGAAATAATATTATATGGTGATTGAACGATATATTGAATAGTTGCTCCATTGTCGTTTTTCGGTTTTTCAGCTTTAAGTACGCCCGGGTATACTTTTATTACAGACGAAAGTATACGACAGTCGTCTACCCGTGGGTACATTTCAATGTCCCAATGCACGATATTATAATCGGCTTTTTTTGTAACATAAAACTGTCATGATTCGCCTTAAAAACGAATATCGTAAAACGAGATTTATAATCTGTTTGTCAACGTATGTGTATGTTTGTGTGAGCGCAGTTACTTGTAACTTGTATTACAGTATAATGTACAGTATGGAGTGTCTGCCTAGCCCTCTGAAGCGTAAACGAATTTATAGCTCGATGAAAACGATTTCGGTTTTTGAATTTTTTTGTATAATTTTATAGTTCGTTATTGCTTTTTATTAAATTATTATTAGGTATGTATTACATTGATGTTATTTAGTAATTGGTTTTATGTAAAAAAAAATTACCACCAAGCAGACGCAATCATATTTTATAAATTGTATACACAACAATGATGACTGATGAATGATAATTATATCATGCTTTATATGACAATATATGGGAAAATCTCTTTTTTTCTGAGGGGTAGTGAAAAATCAAATAAATTCAGCAGTATTACATGTATAGTATACAATTATTGTATACATTCTGATTATTCAGATTTTTATTCGATTACGGTACATTTCAATATATACACGCGCGTTCACCATTTTCATGAAGTGTTCTTCTTCAGCCACCGCGGCCACCCTTTTGACGTGCATATGTGTGTGAGTGTATAATATGTACTGTGTAATGCTCATGAAAAAAGAAACAGACCCTTTAACCTTTGCAACGGTCAAGATGTGTTCACACAATGGAACCACTTAATAGAAATAATGCAAGAGCACGGCAGCGAATAATAATAATAATAAAATATAATATATATAGGTATATATTAAAAAAAAGAATCTATTGTTATTCGCAAAACACTCGTTATTTAACAACAAATCACTGGTGTGTATTTTTAAGTATAGAAATAAAATTATTGCTTTTGTGTTGTTGTTGGTGAGCTCGCAGACGTGTGTACTGTGTCGTTAATATGTGGCGGTAGCGGCTGTGGTGTCGTGTGGGTATATTATATGGTTTTCAACGAAAATAAATAGGTCAATTCTATGTCTAGGAGACGGGCTATAAATCTAGAGGCGCCGAATTTCGGTAGGTGAAACTACTATATCTTAACCGAATGTAGCTGTATAATACACGATATATTATATACTATACGTCAATATAAACACATATTATATATAGGTATACACATAACCGACTATATATATTATTGCCACCGTGTGTCGCCTAGCTGCCAGACGTGAGACGTCGTCGCACCAGAAAGTGACAACGAATCGCAGGCGCGTCACTTTGAAGGGTCCTTTTCCGTATAAATTTACGGGCACGCGCGCACGCGTATGTATATTCAATATTGTATGTGCATTAAGCTCCCGAGAATGTGTAATCCTGTCAAATGTATAATATATATTGTATATACCGTGCTTGGTTATAAGTTTTCAAAATATTTACCCGAATTTCCAGTCTATAGTATTGTAAGTATAACGTAATTGTTATTATGTTATTCCTTTATATAATATTATATATATATATATATACCGTGCGTATGAAGGACGCAACGAGATGATTCGAGAGGAATGCGCTTCTCTGCGATAAAATAAGCCTAACGTTTCCTTAACTTGATTTCTCGTGAGATGTCAAAGTATTCCTTTGCTCCTATAGTTCATTCCGTCAATTGCCAAACTCAATGTGTACGAAAGTCAGCTGCGCATTTCCCAAATATTTGTTGTTATAAATTGATCCGTATACACGATGTGATGATGACGATGTTGATACATTTTATTTGGTGTTGGAATTGCAGTATAAATGCTTAGATTGTGTAGCGATATTCGATCACTATGCTAATGATTTTGATTATTCTGTGACACATAATATAGAGATATTGGAACGATTTCGTGCTTTGTTCATATCATTATAGGTAGTCTTAAAAAAATAATCCAAATGGAAAAAACGAATGCAGCCCGTGAATTTTGGCAAAACTATCGTCGGCCACTGGCGGACCACCAACGGACACCATCACGTGCCCGGGGTCGTTGCACTTGATTTTTTTTTAAATTTTGCACAGAAGAAAAAAAATAAAACTTTGCGAAAACAAAGCTATAAGTAGCCCGTCTTGGATGAGCCCCGTGGACCACGTCGTGTTAGTCAACGCGTTTTGGCAATGATGCTGATCAAAAGCTTCACGCGCGTATATATAATAATATAATATAATACACAAATTGTCTGTTTTCGTTGCAACGCATCCGTGGTAAACCACAGTTACCCGGTATATATCAATTTAATAGTTGTAGGTATTTTATAATAACAATAACGTTTTCTGAGCGAAAATGCAAATATATTATGAAATGAGGGTGCTGTAGTAGACGCAGACGCGGATGAAAACAGGTTGAAGTGCGTAAGAATTTTTCTCATTATTTTTTCTTCGATGGAAACCGAAGAGAGACCAGAGGGGTTATATCCTCCTCATCCCACCATGCTATTATAAAGCATACACGCATTGCATGTACATTGTACATATACATATATATTTATTTCTGCAGCACTGCGATACCATACCGTCGTAGCGTCTGTATATAGTGTATACACATTATCGTACATATATAATATATATATAGTGCATTGTGTTCGCCCCCGCTTTCACAAAATCCCGTTTATCGGCTCGAGAAAAACCTATTACACGGTCGTTTATTTGGCGTGGTACGTATTTATTTTTTTCTTCGTGCGCCACTCGTTGCGAAAAAACCACCCTTGCGCCCACCATCGCCGCCCTTCCGGTACGTCCTCTTCCGCTGACCCCCTCCCAAAATATATATAGGTATTATATTATACATGTGGTCGTGTGTGCGCAGGCGGTGGCACATCACAGCTGCGTTTCATTACACATGCAAAAATGATTGTGTGCAAAGAATATTATACATTATATATGTATATATATACGTGTAGTATTTTTCCGAGTTTAACCGCCTTTTGCACACCCGATATCACACACATACTGTACCGGTAAAAAGAGTGCTGAGAGTTGGGCGCTATAACATGTGCTGCTCACACGGCTGTGAAAACGACCACGACCTTTCTCACGTGGACGTCGAACACCGCCTCGTCTATATTGTACGTGTTGTTTTTAGATCCGACTGGATAGATACGCGTAGTACCTATATAGGTCGAGAAAATTAAATCCCCATTTAAGACCTTTGAAGTCGTCGTCACTCGTCGCCATCATACTTACATACGCAAGGAGTTAATCCTCTTGATTCTAACAATGACGTCGACGCCGCGGCAGCAGCAGATTTCCGACGTACAGCAGACCCCTTCACTCGGCCGTCGGCCACCCAGCGTTATCCACACACACGAGCGCGCGAGAGCGGCCTCTCGCATATTCCCAAATGCGACGGCGAATGAACGTCAACAATGACTCGGCCCGTTCACAAAGACGGACTTACGACGAGGACTGGTCCCTTTTTTCCTTTCATTACTTTATTACTCCTGACAGTCGTTTGATTCCAACTGTATACATACATAATAATATTATATACACCATCATAACTCGATTAACCGTTACGCCAATAGTAAATATTAACTGTTTATAGCATATGTATACACACGACCGGGTCTGTGCGATAATAAGTTGTATACCTACTTATATATAATATGATGTGTACTTAATGAAGCCGTTGTTACACACACACGTGTCTTGCTCGACAGCACAAATGTCGTTTTATTGACTGCGTTTGAACGTTTCTTTTTCTTTCAAACATTGTACACAGTCTATAGGTATTTAAAAGTAAAACCCACAAAAATCGCTGTCACAAAATAAAACCGGATGAGGTACAAAAACTAATGAAAAATTTAAATTTATAAATTATAGTATAAGCCGAGTACTTTTACTACCTACCTATAGTGATTAATAGTATACTATATAGTTAACGTTATCAACCAACCAAATTATACATATATAGACGGGTTCTAATGGCCGTTTTTCGTCGGGGCTGGAGGCATAAAACTATAGGTGCTTTATAGTTTTTAATTTGACATTTGTATCTAGCGTGTTCCAGAGTAATTTCACGGTTTTGGTCCCGTGAACTGTACACAGCACTAAGAATAATGTTTTGACAACGACAACAGTGTAATAACTATAGGTATAACTTATATATCTACTGCTTCGAAACAAAAAAAAAATTAGCCTAACGATAAGGAAAAAAATATGTGATACTTCATACAAACACGCCATGTGCCGCGTGGAAGTTTCAATAAAACTGTATATTATTCTGATATATAGGTACCTATATGGCATATTATGTCGTGCATTGCAGGCCCCCGTTTTTAAGTTTTGCATTTTACCAACGGTTGTTATATGTTTATATTTATGGATTACACCTTCTGAAAATGTTTTATATAAATATATATAAATTAGGTACGCGATGGAAAACACGTCGCTGATTTGATAAACCAGCGACGTGTGTACGAAGCCAAAACAACGAGAGGAACAAACAAAATGTATAAGTCGAGATTGAGATGGAGTTGGATAGAGGAGGGACGACACGACACGGCCGAGAAACAGAGACAAGAGCATAAAAGAGCAATGACACGGACCTACTGCGCGATTCACTTAGAAGTTAGAATTTTCGTCATGATAAATGTACAATGAAATAATTGGAAAACCAGAACCGTGATTATCCTCAGTGTACTAACACCAAAACGAAAATGCTATATAGGCGTCTGCTACGAAGTTGTTTATTATAATGCTTTATTTTTTTTATCATTGGTATAGGTAGGTATAAATATAATAAATAATATACTTTTAATACCGTTGGGCTGTTTTATCATATAATTACTGTTTCTACAGCTAGTTCCTAGGACTACAAAATATAATCTCATCAGAGATGTTCACTTTTAATCGAATTTTTAATCTGTAATGAATAATTTCGACAATGGAAATGAGTAAAATATTTTTCCTACAGACTATATATTGTAAGAAATAATGTCGCTACAGCGATAATCCGAAGAACTGTATCATTATAATATGTCGTGTATGTAATTTGTAAAACAATACGGCTATCTATAAACATACGTCTTATGCACTGTTTTTTGAATATCATATTTTTTACGAACATCAGTCGCAGCGATAAAAAACAATTTCAAACTAAAAATTTTTCTTTTCTATTTATCAACATCGCAGTTGTTTCACACGGTATTTCAGTAAAAAACTGCTTCATAGTTGATATTTATAGAACTTAGTGTGAATGTTATGCGAAAATAATTCAGATATTATATTATAAAACTATCGGATTTTTTATGTAGGTAAACGCGACGAGAGATATTTACGGAACTTTTTTTTGCGATACATCGACATAAAACGACAAATATATAAAACATAATAATATTATTACCTATGATCGTTTCGTTTATGGTCGTGACTCGTGAGTTTCTCCCCGTGCGTGGGATCATTTGAGACCAAAATTTAGTTTACATGGTTTGGTGTGTAACCTTCGTCTCATATCATATTATATTATACGACTATGCAACGTTTACACGATTCGAAATCGTTGCGATGATTATATAAAAACCAGCACAAAATGCAATATTTCGATGTCGTGTATTGGTCAGCAGTCATCAATGTCGAGCCTCCGTGTTGTTGGTGTACATTATAATAATATTGCATTATTTAAAGGTTTAAGGTGCGTTCACCCATTAATTATTTTATGTAATCACTTCGTCTCTTAAATCAATAATGATCAGCTATATTTACACAAAGCATGTTAAAATAACAACACACACAATATATATATTATGTACATATTATTCGCACATTTTGGAAGGCACGCAGCAGCGAGTACACAGTCGCAACTGCAGTTATCGTGCACGTGTGGCTAGAAATAATTTAGTTTATAAAAATAAAAATACAATACGAACGATGTAAAATGGCAAGTAAAAATAATGAGAAGAACGATGTGTGAATTGGATAGCGTGTGATGTCTAATACTATTATAATGTGCGTACTATGTCGGTGGTGCGGTGGCCAGCAGTCAGCACCCACTCGGCCCCATTGAGCATATTTTTAATAATAATATAAACACGTCAAGGTTGCAGTCACTGGCTTTCGCGCTTAGATGTACTTTATGCGGACGACAAGTTACTAGTTATCCGCGTTTTGTGCTCATATTATGTTCTACCGTATCTTCTATTTCTTCTTCTTCTTTTTCTTTTTCTTCGTCGTCTTCTATGCGTTATTTTCCTAAAACTATTTCTACTTCTTGTCCGCACGGCAAAGAGACCGCACGCACTGTGCGTTGGAAACGCAGAAAATGACTCGACAAGGACATAATAATATGAAAATAATAATGATACGCGCTGGACCTATTCGCGATATATACATATTAAGTTCATTGTACAGAACATATTGTATTGCATTATAATATCATAATAATATCTCGTGCGTGCGTAATAATAAAACATATATAATCTACACGCGGCTGTAACTGCAGTAGAACAGTATAGCCTGTGTTTATACTATTATTATGTTTAGTGATATATTGAAGGTATTAATTAATGTGTACAGATATTACTTTTATTCGCTCAGCCCGTGCGGTATCTCGCGAAAATCGTGTTTTTCCGTGGCTGCAACGATTCCTGGTTGTATTGCCGTGGTCAGTTTTTATGTCCGATTAAACACGATGTAACGGATTTTCGTTTTTTTTCACCGTTCCCACCCAAACGATATTTGCCACACATCTACATAATCCGTATGGATGATCACCGAGTTGTATAAAATAATTTAGTGTGCAGTGTGCATTATTATGTATAGCTCGTCCATAATATATACGTGACAGTGGGCGAAAAGACAAAACGGAAAAAAAAAAAGTGTGAATACAATATTATAATACTTATATAGGGGGCTGCACAACTGAAATGAAAGAATATACGATAAGAAAACTCTCGGACCGGAAGGAATGATCAGCAGCGGGGGTGTACGCGCGTTAATAGACGTGTCAATCACTTGGCTAATATCATAATGTATAGGTGTACAAACCCTCTTTGCGTGACCAGGTGACTGACCCAGAGGGGGGGGGGGTGATCGGCGGGCGTCGGGGGCGGGCGTGTGGGAAAAAGACGAGCGTATAATATACGCATAATACGACGAGGATTTCGATTACGACGACGTTGATTATAATATTATAGTACGGTATATAATATGCATAATATATGTGCGCGTATGTGTGCAAGGAATTTTACACGGACAAAAATATGCCCGCTCATTGTTTAAATCGGAAACCGGACCTGTCGTTTTGTGTTCGGGTAATGGCCCGTGAACCCTTTAAACCCCGTGAAGGGTATTTAAACGACTCCCTCGTCACCGCTGCCGCCGCGTATATATCGTTGCCCCTTGTTGACGATTGTTAATAATAATTCTTTACCCGCGCTCGCACTCGAACGTGCAGCAGACAGCTTATACGTTTGGCTTTTTATTCCATATCGTCGTATATAATTTTTGTTCCGTGTCGATAAGACGGACGTCGTCATCGTGACTTGCACAACAATAACATCGTATTATATTGCCGAAAAATGAAAAATAACCCGGCCAAATCTCGTCGTTCTCCGATTGTAATATTACATAACACTCGCCGTCGTTCACGCGTAACGTCTGTTGCCATTTTATGTACAATAACCGTACAGCCGGTGAATATATTTATTTGAATTTGAACTTCCATGGCGCCGCGGTCCGTCGTGCTGCAGCGTGGTCGTGGTGGCAGCAGGCACGGTCTGCCGGGTTGGCGGAAACGGTTTATTGATTTAAGGGGTGCATTTGTAAAATATATAGGTACGTTATTTTGGTCCTGCGTCCCTTGACAGCGATGGCTGTTCATTCACCGTTCGTCGCTGTTATAGCAGGTCGTAGACGCTTGCTAGACGGAATGTTCACTCTTTTAACGTCTACCAATGGTTACTGTTATAACCCCGCAGTCACAGTAATCTCGATCCTTCTGAAACAGTCATGATATGATATATGTCTATTGAATGTCGCAGTTTATACCTACTCTGTGTCCTTCCCGGGAGCTAACCTAACCTACGGTTACTACGGGAGCTTTCGTATTCACTATTGTTGAATAATTTGGTCGAGTACGGGGTTTACGGTTATGATGAAGGATAGACCACATTATATAAGACTTGTTATCTGTATTTCGGAAGTTTAGTTGAATCAAAAATGAGTATTTGTTTCGTTATATATGTATAGAAGTTTGCGGTACTCGAATTTATTATAATAAATGATACTCATTATACGCATGTCTATTTTGTAGAGTGGGGATGAGTTCCTGCTGGCTGCTGTACTACAACTGAATTGAAATAGTTGAGTATAAAATGCAAAGTTATTAAAGTATTTGTATAATATCTAAAATATGTGGTATAAACGTCTGTCACGCCGACGCACTTGCATATTATAAGACGTTGTGGTATATATATATATATATATATGCGTCACGAGTCACGACACGTTTACGGTATTATTAAAGTTCGCTCTTCGTGAAAAATTTTGAATAAAAATATACTCTGTATAGATAGGGGTGGAAAACACGCTAGAATTGAGGTGATCACTTGACATCTACAGTACTTTCGGCGCCGCCCGCTGCAGCTCACGTCGTAATGACAAGCCCTTCCGGGGTGACTATTTGTCCTGTCACGACTGCAAAGGCATTATTCGTTTTATTATTATCGTAGTCGCCGCCTTGTAACATACAGTGTGAATTCAACAAATAATAGCGAAACGAACACAAAGCGTAGAGAGAATATACTGCAATATGTAGTATGCACCTATATAATATAGTAAATGTCTGCTATACCTATTTAGTGTGGTACACTGCAGTATAAACTATAAGTCCATATGATTGTATACATATATACACACTAGTCAGAACGCCTATCATGTATTTAATAATTGTTTTCCTACCAACATGGTGTTTGATGTACAGCGTGATCCGTTTAACGTGCAACACTCATTTCCATCATTGACTTTTTGAAAAAATAACTTTTTATATAGTTCAAAGGCACTTAATATAGAAGATACTTTTAAAAACAATTTTATTTGATCACCATAAAATTTATTTTTTGCTAAAGCCATTTTTATCGTATTTACTTTCAGAAACTTTTTTAGGCTAATATTTTTATTTCTTCATCTTTAGATGCGTGTTTTTTACTGAATATTTTGATGCATAAATATTAAATATGGTGAATGGGTATAGTGGACATGCAATTGTTTAATATTTCTAAGCTAGTATACATTCGAATTGGTACCCGTGCTACTATCAGTACTTCAAACAATAGAAACAAATATATATTTGTTTATGACGATGTTTGTCTGAGAAAATGAATTTAACATGACAAATATATCACCATATTCTAATATATATTATATTGAAACACATCACATTACATACAATATTATATATTATATTTCAGTGACACAAAAAGCTTTATTTCTCAATATCTTTCATATTTTATTTATTAAATGTACGCACCGTTGCACTTTATTGGTCGTTTATGTGTAATGTGATTTAATGTCTCTTGTATTTTATGGAGTATATAATATAATAATATATAAGCACGTGTATTATTCATGGCTTATGCAGTATTCACTATCGTCAAACGCATCTCGATGAAATATGTTCGACACGACACCACGAGATGCAATTACTTATATTATTGCTATAACATATTCGACGGAAGCCTTAAATTTTTTTTATTGAGTGGTTCGGCTTGTACGCATTTACACATCATATATTAATATATTATACGCATATAATATTATGTTTACGTTTGTATGTTTATTGCTTTATAAATAATAATTGCCTGGCAGTCGTTCATTAGACGCGTCTTTAAGACTATTTTTTTAATTATATGTGTAATGTTCACTTACGTTTGTTAATTATACTGCGGTATTATCACTAACAATAACCATTAACCGCAAAAAGTTTTTAATATTACATCCACTTCGGTACAGTTCCTATATGTTGTGCAGAGTTAGCTCTAGTCATCGTACCTAATAATTTATATAGATTTGTTTAGTTGTTGCATTATCGTACAATATTATACACTTTCCGTCCGTCTACATTTTTCCCCTACCTATATATCTAACATGACAACATTGACAACGTATCATTATGTTGCTCTACTACTGCAGTCGATAATTTATTAATATTGAATACTAACCGCGTATACAATCAGTTATAGCGACGATCGACGTTAGACGATACCAATATATTACGTGGAAATATATAAAATATATATATATTAACAGACGTCATGTCTGCAGTTATAGTTTTAACCCTGTGAAAAAAATACACAATATAGTATAATATTGCCTTATATGTTCAAAAACGACCGCATAGGTATAGGTATGTCTAAATTATATAGAGCTGGTGTATATTTATGATAAACGGTGTCATTACATAAATTATACATTTCCAGTTGTTGACACAGGTGCGTCACGACAACACACACTCACATACATCTGGGTTGTATTTCGCAAAATCATTCACGTGTGGATTTTTTTCTCCCCTGAAATGTATTATATATGTATATTAATAATTGCGGTTGATGTAAAATTTTTCATAAAAAGTTCTGTCGTTGTCGTATGTATATGGTATATCGTATAATATTATATAAAACTTATAATGCTCAACTATTTCGCGTACCTAGGTACCTTTATACCTATTATATAAAATATTAAAATGTTAAAATACAATTTTATAACATCGTGTTATCATAATGGATCGCCCGCGCGCATTCGTTGCTAGAGTGGAAATTCCTTAAAACGCCAATTACCTTTATCGATCGTACATGGCGCATACACGTACGAACAGTTACACGCTTCAACCTATATCATACATATATGAACAATATTTCTACCGACCTGGCAAACTCGCAGCAATGTTATTCGCCGTGAATCGTGTACATCACCAGCACGTTTCGTTCGAAAATCATGTCGACGGTCTTGTATAATCATTATCGTTTAGCGTGTTCCTCAAGGCTCAGAGTCGCTTTTTTTCGACGTACAATATTAGAGCCGGAATTCGATAGTTATTTTTTACGAATTCCCCATCTGATCTGCCGTCGACCCTATAATACCATATTATTGGTCATGCCACCGCTGTGTAGTAAAAACGTTTTTTTTTTTCGGAAATCCAAGCACACGTGGCTAATAAAATGGCGCCCAGAATTTGTATGACATAATGTGATGATGTGTAAAAGCTTAGTGTGAAGCGACGCGTATTCTAATTTTGTCCCGTTGGAGTAAAATCTGTGGTAGTGGTTATGGTTAGAAGTGTTAACCGTCAAAAAACACGATGGTTCAATAAATTATAGATGTTACCTGTATATTGTGTGAAAAAAGAGAAATACAAAAACACAATGATCGACGGCCGTACCAAATTATTGTTACCGATCCGCGTCGACGACGGCGGTCCACGTCCCAAATTCTCGACGTGAAAAATCTGTTCAAATTATCGAATTACACACAGACACACGAACGCAATATTTTTTAACTCCATGTGTCTGTATATAAATCATTTTTTTTTTTTTTGTCTTTTCTACGAATCTCGTGATGATGATTGTTGGCATTTTTGTAGCTGATTTTTGCCGGTTATTACTTATTGCCACTGACGACGGGCGTACTATAAATTATGTCGATGTCGTGCGTACGCGTGTATATATATATATGCGCGTGTATGTACACCGGGACGTATAAGTTCAAGGTTGGTGGAAATCGATCGCGCCACCACAATGTTTTGAACATTTCGTCGTGGCCCGTGGGGGGGAGGCGGCGGTGCTGCAGTCGTGGCACTCCACCGCGTCGACTGCCTACGAGGGGTGTACAATGTACATTCATATATATTATATCATATATATAGTAGGTGTATAGTACATCCGACCCAGTTAATAGCGACGGCAGCGGAAAATTCGTGGTCTTTATATATATATATATATTATATATATTTATTTTCACGCGTACCGGCACGTAGCCAAACCTTCACTCTCTCCCTAGACGCGCCAAATCAAGTAGCCACCCCCGCTAAAAATTGTTGTGCACGTCTACGTACTTATACTTTCTTGCCCTTCTCTCGTTTCATCAGAACAGTGGCAGTTTATAGAATATCACAGTAAAATATAGTGTACGTTAGCCGCCCTCTCCGTGCATTCTTACGTTCACCCTTTCGAGCAACGCGAGCGAAAATTCGTAGATCTGTTTTCTCTCTGCAAGCCGTTTCGAACCAAATTCCTAATCATTGGACTCCGTCTTCAGCCGCTGGCGTCACTGGTTTTTTCATTTTTGTTTACGTGTATAATAATTATACTGCAGTCTGTTTCGTCTTACGATTTGTATTACTTCCATTCCACAGTAGGGGTCTTGTTTGTACACAACAACCATAATTAACAAAAAACGTCGATATATGGCACATGATTGTTGTCAAACTGTATTATACGAGAACATGCATGTTTTTGCACATGTTATAGTAGTTACACACATAGTTGCCAATTGATATTACACGAGATACGCCCGCATCTGGTTTATAACGCAGAGGTGTTTTCCTATTTTGGTTTTTGCGTTTTATATTTCCATCATCAAAATTCGAGGAATCGGGGAAAAAATGAGATGTCATCTACATCCGGCGGACGGTATACAAGCGTGTGTGTTACGGGTGTGGCGCGGGAAAATGCAAATGAAAAAACTGCAATAATTACTCGTGTATAATATGTATACTATATTATATTATAACGATCGCGACTATTTTTTGCTGTCGTTTCGCATACCACCACAGCCGACTCGAGCATAATAATCTGATGCGCCCGCCCCTGTGTGGGGGCGCTAGCGCGTATAAACCGGCAATAAAATATCGGATTTAAACTAAGGGCAATTATTCGAACTAGAGGAATTGGCGTGGCAGCTTCCGGAATAACTGCGGCTGTAAAGCTAGTCGAAGCGCGTACGTGGTGTATAGCCGTTAGGGGGTAGTTTATCGCTGTGGAAAATCGGGCAGCCCTTGTCGCGTATATATAAGTGTGTTTTTATTTTCCCCGAGATATCGGCAGTTGTTATATTATTACTATTATTATTACGGATGCGAGATCGTTTTTCCGATTTTTCTTTGGATATACCACTATCGCGGAGTGACGTCGTCGTATTATACTTTCCCCATACATATTACTATACCCTGTTCAAAATAATAAGCCACCGCCAAACCAGTTTTTAAACGTGAATCTGGTGGCTTCTTATTTTTAACAGGGTATAAATTCTCATCATACAATGGTTATAAAGACGATTGGTGAAGAACATTCTAATATTATTACGTTGTCACAACGTATACACAACTAATACAGTTACACTTATAGAACAAATTACAGTTGAGCAGGGAGAGAAGAAGAGCAGCACCGTCGATCGTGCAGCCAATCTCTCGCTCCTTCGACGATGTGACGGTCGCTTGCACACGAACAGCCTTATCCGTCGGACGTCGACTTAAACAGCGCGCACGGAACGATAATATTATAATATTATTATAGGTTGGATTAAAATAACATTAATATGTTCCATAAAAAATTTTGCCACTGCATCCACAATGAAAATTTTACACAACCGTAATCGATACTTTCCAAATAGTTGGTTTTTTAATTTTAATTTTTTCGTCCCCATTACATAATTGTATATTATTGTACTCTAGCTTCTGCTGTAGTCATTTATAGTAATCATAAACTCTTGTAAGATTTTAGATAGAATAATACTGCGTTGTCGACATCAGAAAAAAAATACTTCAAATAGGTACCAAAAATATAAATTAGATAATATGCTTGGAAATATTGGAACACGTGGACAAGTTTTTTGAAATTCGAGACCTTTAAAAAACAACATCTACCAATCTACGCTTTCTATAAATAATATTCAATGTAACCGTTAGGTTTATTTATTAATTATACTGATGGACAAATCTCGTTTGTGCTAAGATTTTAAACATAAACACTAAAAATGTATTCTAAAAATAATACGTAATATAATATAATTTGTAGAAACAAACATTTACCGATGATGGTTCCTTTTAGTAACTCTGGAGAAACTAATTATTTTGATCTATATATTTTTGTCAGTAAAATGGCAAAAAAACATGGTTTTAGAAATTGCAATTTCTACGTGTGTCTAAAGTCTTTATCGTTTTACTCGAAATTGTCATTCTTAATTCTGTTATAAGTTTAATTTGAAAATGTCTACTATTCTCGAACGATACCAACATTTACGATGTATCTATATTATTTTTCCATTCAACAGAAATCGTGATACGTTCACAATAAATTATTACTTAGGGTTCAGGAACTATACATGTCTGGATGTCTACCTATCACAATATAATATAATATAATTCATAATTAACTGTTTTAAGTAACGGTTGAAGACGACTTATTTACGCCTTAATTCTTTTGAATATAATTTATTATATATCATATATTATATAGTAATCAAACTATTGGTTGGACACGACTGGTTTTTGTTGAACGCAGTAGGTAGTTAAGTTAAGCAGTAAGAGTTAATCGTATATTTAGCACATAATATGCATTTGTATATCAAATCTGCATAACTGCATCCAACACTTAATATAAATAATATGAATATAATTTATGTTATACGTATTATATATAGTATACAGTTTATATAATATAAATATATCATATGATATATTTTGTTTTGATACGATATAAACGAAACAATTTGGTATTATGGTATTATGTAAAAGTTCGTGAATCGTTGCACACGCAATTTCGGTTTCCATCTTTTCCATAATTTTTCAATATTTTTTTTTAATAAAAATAAATGCCTAATAAATTCGTCTATTGGCGTTTGAAAAACACATAAGACATGTCATTAGAATGCTATTATCGTCTAACTTGTGTGCGAGTGGTTTTATCGTTTCGGTCGACTTTGCAGTTCATTTATTTAATGCCTTAGGCACTTATACCAGATGCCTTAACAGAAAACAAATTGAATAATGCCCGGAATATTATCATGTAGGTACCTATGTAAATATTGCGATTGCGGGTGAGTAATATTTAATCACTTTGTCGGAATTTATATGCATGTGTGTGGCGCCAACAGCGTCGTCGTCGTCGTTGATATATCGCTTGCAAAATGTCCCTGTATACCAACGTGATAAATTTACGTGAAATTTCTTTGGTGCAGTGAACGATGACGGTGAAATTTTTTTTTTAAGAGGCATCGTCTTTTGTTCGCAAATGTTTTGTTCTAACACCACATTCAGTAGGGCTTTGAGCTGGAAAATTATTATTGGTGTTGGTGTATATATTTACTTAGCATAGAAACGAGTTTAAAAATGAGATTGAATAAGGAGAGATGATAGGTAAGTGATATAATCCCATAGGTTACAAGACAAGTAGTCGAATGGGTCCTACTATTCCTCATCCGTTGTATTAACGATAGTTGAACTTAAGCTTAAAATCTACTGTTTTAAAAGGCGGATAATGACGACTATTTTTTTAGGTTTACCCGTTTGAGGGATAAGAAAACTTTTGCACAGCGTCATATTAATTGCGAAAAAAATGTACTGATACGTGTTGTGTCGATTGTTCAATGTTTTGGTGTGACTGTGGTAACATGATAAAGGGTAGAACTGGTCATTGGTGGGCGAGCGGGGATGTTAGTGGGGTGTTATTACAGCATAGTACCTTATAGTTATAGATTTCTTTAAAACGACTACTGCGACGGAGATTATACACAAAGAGTAATCAAGTAGCTATTGAGTGTGCCGCGCTCACCCGGCGTAATTGAATTCGTTTCTGTTGGCCGACGGTGGCGGTGGCGGGCACGAACCGGGACGGGATTGAACGAGAATCCAATTTCGGGTGGGCGTTATATTTCGCCGCCGCCGTAATATATTGCGACATCCCTCCCCGTTTAAGGGTCCTTGTCGTGTCGCCTCCGCCACAACCCTTTGATGAGCAGCGCGCGCGCACAAAATTATAATCCGCGGACTTTATACCTAACCTATATACCATGCAGCACGATCCCGTTCAAAAGCTTAATTATCACCACGTCGTCCCCTGCAGTTGATGCTTGTTCCGCCCTGCACTATATACTGCAGAAGCAGGGTTGCGTTATCTCACGCGGTAACATATACACGTAGTATTATTATTACTACTATTATTATATTACGTTATTATCATAAGCGTTTGACTTTCGTGTGATGACATTTTCGGGAATCCACCGGAAACAATTGATACATCTAGGTCGCCCTATTCGCGGCCAAAACATTGTACATAGAAACGTTTATTATAGAGCCACACGTGACGTGCGGGTATAATATATACTGCGCGTGCACTCGACCTTTTTTTCGTGAAAAAAAAAAGAAACGGTAGAAAGAAAGCAAGTTATATGTAGGGTCTTGCGCACGCGCTACTGCTGCAGTAGGTGCCGTGTCGTGGACCGTCGCCGTTCGATGTTACCCCCGCGGTCATTATGACATTGAATAAAAATAAGGGTCCTCCTCAATGTTATTTTATTCAGACGGTTTTCGCGTGTGCGCTTGAAGACATCCGTTTTGTTTCTTCCTCGATGTACCTACGTGTAATATTGCATGTTACATGAGTGTATTTAGCATATGTTATATTATCAATGATGATTATTGTTCATTGCTTATATTGTCATACTATAACGGCTAACCTTGAAAACATATTACGATTGTTGTTTTATTGGAGATGCCGTCGGTAACGAACTTGTATATTAACCGATTTTGAATTCGACACTGATAATCATCGCTTTTGGTTTGATAATCGTGTGCGCAATGGTATATATCGGTCGTTTCGCCGCCATACGGTCGACTGGTGTGGATCGGCACTTAACAAAAAAAAACTGTTAGGTATATAATAATATGTATACCTGTATACTGAACCCTGAGATTATTGAAAATTAAAATCCTGTTCAACCGTAACCGCCTTCTACTGGTTTACTGCTGTCCGATTAATGGTTTTCAGACACATTGTTGCGAATTTTTTTTTTTGTAAATCGATTGCTCCGAGATCGGATTAATTGCGTATAACCACCCATGTCGTTGCCACCATCGGCGCCGTTTCTTTTTTTTTGTATCTCGGATTTTTATTTTATTTTTTTTTTTTTTTTAATTTCTTCTTGTACCTATCTGTGGGTTATAGGTATACCCTACGTACCTATATATTGCACGTTCAATTTAGATTTTATTGCGTTGTTTTATAAATTATATATATACCATAATATTCAGTATTAAACACATTATAAAGACTAGATTTTGTTTTGTATTCAATAGATTACATTTTTGTAAATATTAATATAAAGCTACAATTAATATTAATATATTTATTGTAAAACATAGAAAGAAAAAAAATGTAGGTATCTTTAAATACATAATATGCAATATCACGGTTTAAACCACTTTCCACCGTTGTACCTATATATTTTACGAGTTATTTATCTAAAATGCTAATAAGTGTTTTATTACTTATTCTCTTAAATTCCGCTTGTTTATTTATAGTCGATTCAACCCATATATTATAAGACGATGTAAAAATAAATGAGCTGTTTTATAATGACAATAATATTATTATTTTATTCAATGTTAAACAAACGATTTTGGTTCTCTGAAATTTAGTCTCTTGCATGAAATCACAAAGATAGGAATGAGAGATAAAAAATAAGCAAATCGGTGGCCACTGTTTCCTCACGTGTTACATCATCTGTATTCCCCACGTTGATCATGGTAAATCGATATCTGCAGGTGTACATAAGTTCTGCTATCTGTCTATCTGAGTACATAGAACAGTCGAATTTTGAGACTTACAGGCTACAGCAACTGTTATAAAATACATACAACCGTTTACGACGGATCTCCGTCTGATAAGTAATAACCTCTATCTCCTAACCTCCGTTGCTATAGGAATTTCCGTGTGCGATTAACTGACGTCACTTCAAACTACATATTTGGTGTTACGTCCTTTAATAAAATCTTATATAGGTACATTAGGTATACGTATTGTTTTCTAACTGTTGCCAAATTCGAACGGTCAGTTTTTAAGACCGCATACAATAATTTTCTTCCTTTATTTTTTTATTTTTTTGGTATTTCTGGGACCGTTGGGTTGTTTTCTGTATACGGGGCTATAGGTATCATATCTGCAGCGTGTTAATACTATACGCGCCGCGTTGTAATCGAAACGTATAACAGTAATAATAATGACAACAATAATAATAATAATAATAATAATAATAAATAAATGCCAACGGTTCGGCGGCCTTGGTAATGGGACTTATAGTCCGTAGTATACGATTAACGTACAAGGACACGCACAGAAAACATGGCAAACATCGCAGCAGTGGCGTCCGGGGTTGAGACGGCTGCAGCAGCAGCGGCGGCAGACAATGGTCTTATAGCGCGCGCGGATATCACATATAATATATTATTGTATAAATGTGTGTGCCAGTATAACAAAAATGCTCTCGTCGGCCGAACAACAGCTGTCGAACAGATGCGGGACGTGATGCTGTGGCCGCCGGTTCAATATAATATATAATCGCGCCGCCGCCACTGCAACCGTTCGAGACTGCGAGTGCATGGCTGCGGACCGTGATGTTTGCAGGATACGGCCGCGGTACACGTCTCTGGGGTACCCGCGATATATTATTGCGCGCCGCGAAGGAGGAGACCATCCGGTGCAGGTATTGGTACCTAACACTTGTGAGTGTGTGCGTGTGCAGTGTGCAAAGAGAGAATATCACGATTTGCGAGTATACAGGTTAGGTATAATATATGTATACAGGGAGATTCACAAAGCAGGCTCACCCCATTTTTTTTTCCATTTAATATTGAATTTATTTAAATTATGAATTATAGGTACTTAAAGGCTATATTTTTGATATGCCAAATTCGAACCATAATTTTTTTCAGCTATTAAGATATTAAAGATACTAGTCCATAAAAATGGTTTTATAAATTAAAAGTGTTGATCGATTAATAATAATAATTACAATTTTCAAATCACCAAATTCTCCATGATATTATTATCATGGACCTATAATTATCCTTAGTAAACAAATGTACATAATTAAAATACTATTTATTCAAATTATTATCTTAATATTTTTCAAAAATGTATCTGCTAAATAACATAGAATAAAAATGGGCGTTCTCATTTCAAAATCAGAAGTTTGTATCTACACAGGATACTCCTTAAAAAGTACAAAAATTTCTCATTAATTTTAAAAATAGTCCTTATAAGTATTTAAAAATTTAAAAAATCAGATTTTGAATAACTTCGTTATTTAAAAAGAAAAAGGGGATGAACATGCTTGGTGAATCATCCTGTATGTGGTTTAAAGTAGAAGGCTGCGGAATGAGAGGAAAACGAAAAATAAACCGGTTTATAACCTGTGTTATTACGCATCCCGCAATCAGCAGGCCGCAGGACGACAGGGAAATATATGTGTGTGTGTGTGTGTGTGTTTGTTGCGAGCGCCGTTCGTCATGGCTAGGATTTTTAAGGGAATAAATAAATTTCAGTTCTTTTGGGTGAAATGAAAACGGGATTGGCCATGTGCATTATATTATGCTTAGCGATTATAATATTATCGTAGGCGAAGAAGACATAATAAACAACATAAAATAATCGTCGTTGTCGACGTTTTGTCGGCGAAAACCGACCTGCTACAAAAGAGGTCTGCTGAATCCTCCATGAAAAAGGTACACCGATGATATATATATACAATATTATTATAAGTATGTATTATGTGACTATTCCTCTTATCCCTCTATTGTTTCGCCGAATGGTATAAGTTATTCGGTCAATGTATAAATACGTGTAAAAAAAACGACTTGAAAAAACACGACTATGTTGTAATAATTGCCCTTGGATATTTGATTTTTTTTCTCTTTTATCTCGATATGTATACCTACAGTCATAATTTAAATCGTATTAACCGTGGAAAGGGAATGCTATAATCGTATAGGAATATATAGGTTTACGTTCCAAAACGATGTACAAGGTGGTCCGTTTAAATGTTCACAATCATTATTATACATAATTCGATGTCATTCCTAAACAACAGAATATATATTTTATTGGAGTATACTTTGGCGCATAAAAATCGAATTCTATACGTGTAGTTTATATAAATATATAGTTATATGTGTTTAAAAAAACATATAACGATAAAAACTTGTAAAAATATAAATTTTTCAAAAGAATTAAACATTATCGAAATAATGAGTGTAGACATTTAAATGGATCACCTTGTATACCATGATTCAATACATATTATTGAGTTACATCCGGCGCCAAAAAAACTTGTTTGCGACGACAATGAGATTAAGTAGATATATACTTTTTTCTACGCTGAATTATGTGTAACTGTGTAAGTATTTAGAGAGATTTCAATAATTCGTCGTGTACGGTTTACTAACAACCGTATTGAAAAAAAAAAAACGAAATCCTTTGTTCTGCGTATGGCAAAAATATAGTGTTGTTATCGAACAGTAAAATCTCGACGTGCCCGCCGCGTGCTATCCACACGCACACACGAATTATAAAAATAAATGCGGTCGCTGCGGTGCGTAGGCCGAATAAACCTATAGGTAAATCGTAAATGTGTGTGCGATATTGCAGTATTGTATTGTTGGGTGACTTGGGCTGACCGCACCCGAAAAACATGTCGCATTTCCACTGGTGCAAATGGGAGGCAGCCTTAGGGGGGACTTAGTCGCTCCCTCCTTGTCCCCCCCCCTTCCGAATTCAAAATGTAGCACGTAATATAATTTTTAGAAAATATTCTATTTTTTTTGTGGGGACAGCAAAAAAATTTGGTTATTTGCGCATTTAGCCATGTAAGGATAGTCATAAGCACAATATCATAACATATATTGTATATTTATATTACCTGTCTTCTTTCCAACCTATATGCCGCCTAAAAACCTGACATGCCCGTATAACATAGGTATACCACCTTTATAATTATTTTATTATTATTGTTACCAACCACCCATAGCACCGGACCCGATCTTTGTCACACTATACTGGCACCAGAACACCGTCCAGCGATTGGCGGTGGTGAGTACCTACGGCGCAATTTATGAGTTTATACGACCACCGGTAACATAATAAAATAAAATATTATATTATTTTGTATTATTATCGCAGGCGTACGTCGTATATGTTTATCACCGTCGTGTAACGACCTACTGCATCGGGCGATCACACGACGTATATGTGCATTCCGAGGCTCTGTTTAACAGGGATTTATATTTTTTTTTTGCCCCTACGCGTTTAGTTTCGACTCGGTTTTTATACATAATCTATAATATATTATAATATTATATATCATGTTCGTATTGTGCGTATTATACACACGAATCGTATACCTATATAATATAATATATTAGTGAGATAATATTATAACCCAATAACGTTTTACGGTTTACACGTTTCGTGAACTGCAGTCCGAGCGCGGATCGGTGGACGCTCGGTCGGTGGTAGTATAATATGAGATTTTTGTTCTTTTCTGAAAACGTATTCTTATGTAGGTATTATAATATATTGTGTTATGTCTTACGCGTCCCGCAGTGAATCCGTCGCGTCATCTCGCCACACACTGCAGCACATATATTATACTATATTCGGCACACTCGCACACACACACACACACACACACACACACTCGTCTTATTATATTTTTCGCGTTCGTATCTCCCCGTGCACACTCTGTATATATAGTATGATGATGATAATAATAATATTTTATTACAGTATAATATACATGTATATATATATATATATGCTCATTGCCAACCATAAAAACGTATACTTTGCGGGGCGCCGCCGCCAGACGCGATGCGCTCGGGTTCGACCCGACAGCCCGCCGCCGGCTCCGCGTATCCCGACGCCCCCGCGCTCTCGACGACTTTATACTGCCCTTTGTCTCTCTCACACATACACACACACACGACACACACACACACTTACACCCCCGTCAGCCGTTGCAACCGCGCACCCTCGTCCGGCGCTCGGCAGCTTCACGTCGCCGCCGCCGTCTGCAAGGGATGTCTGGACGTGACGTCATCGCCAGACGGATCAATACGCCACCCCGGGGTTCGATTTCGATCATCGTCGTATTGTTATTTTTATTATTCGCTCGCTTGAGTATATTTAGGTAGATAAGTATAGTAATTTTTTATTATACAAGGCGCGCGCGACAATCATACGTGTACCTGGTAACGTGTCGTATATTCGTTTTCTCGATCAAAATGGTTTCATCCGACCTCAGGTACTACTTATTTGTGTCGCTGGCGGTTAGCTCGGAACCGCCGCGGCGTGTTTACGAAAATATCCACCCTTCCTCCTCCCCCCCCCTCCCAAACACGTCAACCGATACGGTCTGTAGGTTTGCACCCGCGGTTACGTGGTAGCCCGGACGACGTCGGGCATTTGAAGCATATATCGAACGCCATCGCCGTCGCTTCCGTTTATGTTTTCGGTCTTCCCGTTTGACTTTTTGTCCCGTAATATAATTTATACATTAATTCTATCTAATTTTGTATTTTGCATTTCGCATTGAGATACGTGTTTTGTGTGTGTGAACTGTGTGCAGTGTACTTGTACACGGTTTTATTAATAATATGCGACATGTAGTGTAATGCGTGCCGCCCTCCAAACCACGCCCCTTATCGATTATATTCCTCAACGTGCCGCCAAGCCAATTTTTCTCTCTTTAGTCGAGTTTGTGGTGATGCCGACGCCGCAACCACGCTATACACGACGACGGTGTATTTCACCGAAATCGATTTTCTCGCTCAGACCGCCGCCGCCGCAGTGTTTGACCTGTTTTCAATGAGATGTTGATGATACGTATATATACACGTATATGGTGTATCATACTACCTACCTATAATATTATTCCATCGGAAAACAAACAGAATTCACGACAATATATCATTGTTTATTATCCGCTATCCATCTGTTCCTATACGTACCTATAATATTATATAGAGACTTAAGGCTCTTTTGTTGTTGTTTTAGTCCGTAGCGCTAAGTACCTTGACGCATCTGCAAAAACTGCAAATTATTGTAAAAAGAGTTTCTCGGTTATACTATACTGCAAATAAGTTCTTATTTTTATTCTGTTATAATGTGTTGTAGGTACTGTTATTAATTTTGAATTTAGTAAAATATATGGTGAATTATGATAGGTATAGTTGAGTCTAAAAACAAAATACAATTCAATATTTAAAATTCACCCACCTATTTTATTTGTTATCATTACGATATAACAATTTGTTATACTAGAGTATATAATATATTCTATGAATAGAATTTGAATTTTTTCCTCAAATAATTTGTAAAAATAAATGTGATGTACACACGACATAAATCCAGCCCTTTGCCGTATTTGTAACCATTACATTTTTATTTGATATCCATTTTTTGTGTATAAACTTGCTCGTACAATTCTTTTTTCAAAATTATTATTATATTCTGCGTCATATATATTCTATGAAAGGAGGAAGGGTGCTTTGTGCTTACAACAATCGATTTAAACGTTCGCGTTGAAATAAATATACATACCTCAGACCCGGGTAATACGTGCGTTTATATATTATTATATTTCTGTATAGGTATTATACATTTATACATACCTCCTACAAAATATTTTTTACATTTTTAAACTTTTACCTGAAAAATGTTTAGGAATAAAAATAAATTATATAAACGGCAATATCTATAAATAAAGTTTTTTAATAATGATTTTCATATTATAAATTATAATATATGAATATTGTAGGTATACAAAATATGTAATTCCTGTTCTGCTTTTTGTTGCCGCTACTGTGTAACCTCCTGCGTAGGTACGTTTTAAGGTTTTGAAAACGTTGAGAATCAGTAAGTTCAAAACACCTGCCACCATCTTCGTTTTTATTATATTATGATAGTATATACTATATTACTATAATAATAGGCTATTAACACAATTCGATTCCGGTCCTAATTGCGCATGCGACGACGTGTTTCGTGGTCACAGTCACACGGCAGATAAAATATTACGACGAACAATGAATGCGTATTTCGAAGAAAAATAACATGTATATAATAAAATAATTGATCATAAAAAATAGGCATCGTGTCTAATTAACCATTACCGTCGTCTCCATCTCCTGATCTCGCACGATTGCGGATCCTAGGCAAGGCAACGACAACGGGTTTTGCGGGTACTGAGCTGAGTTTCCCCATCAAACCCGAGAGAAATCTGCCAAACTCGTATTATTATGTTATAATTATATCGACGAATGCGTAGGCCGTGGTTTGCGGTCGTCAAAAGTTAAATAGTTTAATATATAGGTGCTCCTTCGCAACCGCGACTTTTGCCGTTGCTCGTGCGTTGCTCCGCGCACGTACTTGCCGAATCGATATAATCCGAAATTGTGGTTCATCTGCCTATATGTGCGCGTAACAGATATACTGAAAAACCTTTCAATTTTAATTTGAAATTCTTTGTATGATTGAGTCATTGAGATATGTAAGCAGACAGAGAGACATTTTGTAACGATGTTGCTGTGCCTCAGGTGTATGCAATATGCATATGATGGTATTCCCCAGCATCGTTTTCTATATAGTCTATAGCCTAAATGTATATATTATATAATTATATGGAGTATAGACGGTATGCAAAGAGGTGTCCATGTCGATGACACTATAGCAAAGACCACCGAGGTGTCAACCATACATCCGTTTCTATACGCGTACTTTACCGGTACCGTAAAACTAGCAATGCCGTCGAATTAAAATTTTAATCGGACGACTCTTATACAATAAAATATCACCTGCAAACAACATCTACGTTTGATGGCTAATCGGTATATTTTTTTCTTTTTCAGTTGATGGAACTGGTGCCCGTCTCGTGTACGGTCCGCCCTTCCAGGGCCGAGACGCCGCCGCCGTCGCTGAAGAGGACCAAGCTCGAGGACGCACCGCCAGCTGTGCCCACGGCGGCCTACTACTCTGCGCTGGGCATGGCGCCCACGCTGCCCAACTACATGGTGGACCCATTCCACTATTTTTACGGTGCATGGGTGCCGCCACCCGCGGCCATGTACATGAATAACTCTCATCACCTGTACAGAAACGACAGGTTAGACACATCGCCGCATTTCCGTTGGTTGTCAACTGATATATGCATTTTCTTCGACGTTTCATTAATTTCAAATTTTTGTTTTTTGTGTCGTACTGCAGTCTGATAAAGAGGGAAAGACCGCCGAGGCTAGTGGACCCGCAAAAAGTCATATCGCACACGCAGTCTGAACAGTTCGGCAGGAGTTTTCAACCAAACGTGGCGCTGGCACCGCCCACTAAACATAACGGCAACGCTAACGCCTCCAATCTCTTGGGCCATCACCACAACCATCACCACCAAAACGCCAACAGTGTCAACATCAACAACAACAACAACAACAACATTAATAATAACAACAGCAGCAATAACAACAACAACAGCACTGCCAAACCGACGGTAAGTAAACGTCGCGTCGCGTCGTTACGCCACGTGCGTACAGGCAACACATTGTACACGCATGTGTTCTTATAGAGTGTTTTTGATTCTCGGGTTATCATAATATTTATATTATATTATAATATTCGGATGATCTCTTTTAGGTGAAATTTAAATACAAAGACGACGGAGAACAGGAAAACAAGGATATTGTCCCAACTCAAGAGCATGAGAGGAGATATAACAGTGTCGGTGAGTAAACCTACCATCAAGCTACCGAGTAGATTTATTAGTCTGTTCAGATTTTCATGTATTAAGAACTGTATAATTAGTTAATTATAATCGTCGATCGTAAATTTTATAGCCGCCAGTGTCATGGAGCAAGTGGCCGCTGTTTTAGATGCCTTGAGCGATGCTAAGGAGACGACGCGACAGCAAGTGATCGGATTGGTTGAGCGGATCGCTTTGCGGCTTGAAAAAGTCGAGTCAAAAAATCAGCAACTCGTCCGGGAGAACGAATTACTTAAAAACCAATTGAACATGGTGAGTGGATGTTATAACTCAGAATTGATAAACATTAATTGTTTAACTCAAACATTAATGCTGCAGTGGCTTATTTAGGGGGGGGGGCGAATGGTACAAATTCTCTCAAACTGCAAATTTTTGGAGGTGGCAAAAAATTATAGCTTGTATAGTCCAATAAAAATAATAGTACAATGATTAATTTAAAAGATCAGTTTTCTGAAATATTTTCGCATTATTAGGTCGATCTGTAGGATGGACAAAAAGTATATACAAATGAGAATAAATTGTTTTCCGTTCACTCACGCAAGCCAAGGCTGTGACTTGTACGTGCGCGTGCGGGAGCTCTCCACTATTTTATTTACACACAGTGACACACACTAATTATGACTTACGACGCACACATTTACAAGACCCGAATGCATACAATTTGAAAATTGCCTATTTTGAACTCATCAAAAACTGTCCGTTTGGAACCCCTCAATAACTTTTAAATGTTGGACCTCGAGTTTGACGAGCTGGTAGGCGTATAGCGAGCGATTACTGTGCACTTGTCAACTTCCAAAATAATGATATTTGCACAATTTTTTTGCACCACTGTTTTAATCTGTTGAAATACATGTTTCAAAACCAACAAAATCAGAAAACGCGTGGAAACTTAAATGAATTTGTTCCTTTATTTAAAATACAAGTAATGTGTTATAATTTTTTATAGATATTTATAATTTTTATTTTTAATACTGGACATCCACCTATTCCCTCCCAAAAAGAGCAACGGCATTTTATAAGTGTTCCAAGGTGCATAATTTCTAAATATGGTCCTGTTTATGCTAATACATTAGTGTCTGCATATTAAATACTTTTGAAAATTATTTTATTTATGATTATTTTTTCGTTTCCTAACAGAAGAGGCATACGAACAAAGAAGATCCATTGTTAGTAGACGACTGTACGATGATCAAATGGGAAGATGCAGGTGGTATTGATCAAGAACATAGCAAATCCAACAGTTTGCCATTGATGAACAAGAGGTTTAGTCCAGTGTCCGTGATAACCTCGCCACCATGTCAGCCCAAAACACCTCCACCTCATAATTTACAGTCCACTACAATGGATGCAACCACTATGTCCGCCACCACTTCTACCATCACAGCCACCTCAGTGTTGATCAAATCGGAATCCATCGACTGATTATTATAATTGCAGCCTGCTGTTTACTTATTATTATTAATTATTATTATTTAATTTAATATTGCTACCACCGACAATTGATCTCTCCTTTGAAAAAAATAAAAGTAAAATAATAATATGTATAAATTATACAAGCTTTTTATAATATTTATTCAGTACTACAAGTATAATATATGTGTATAAATATTAAATATACATAAAGTAATAATAATAATAATTATTGTTATTGTTATTATTTTATGTCTATCAATATTAAGTTGTTGATTTCTCTTGTCTTCTGTACATAATCTAATTTAAAATATCGTTAATTTGATTTTCTTAATTTTCTGATAATTTCTCTATAATATATATTATATATATATTTATTTTTCTTTTTTGTTATGAATTTTTAGTTTAGGATTATTTTTATTTATTTATTTGAATTTTTTTGTTATTTGTTTTAAATTATTTATGTTAAAAGTTGCTGTGCCAATTTTTTGTTTGTTTATTTTTTCAACAATTATTAGAGAAGAAAATAGAAATGATGTACTCTTAAAAAAAAAATAGAGCATGGTTATGAAGGAGCTCAATTTAAATACTTGATTTTCCAATATTTGTAGAGTGTTATTAGTTAACCTGTGAAATTTTCAAACAAATTCTCTATTTCTTTGTCAAATATGAGAAGAAACTTAGGCGACCAGTTAACACGGTATTCTGTCTCAACAATTGTTTTTGGACCGTTCTTGATAAATTCTGAGGTTTTTTTCATACTAAACAAAGTTTTAATGGAATATTTTGACAATGCGTGCTTTTTTAATACGTTTAGCTAAATAGTCAATGGACAAAAATGTGTTTAAAATATTTACGCCATTTCGATGTTGACATATTATGTAAAAGAAAGCATTAATATTTTGTGAAAAATCAATATTTGTAATTTTTTTCGACAGTGTAATTATTATTTATTTGCATACATATTACATATAATATCGCACCAAATATTAATAATATTAATAATAATAATGATAAAAAAGCAATCAGGTATAATATAATATTTATACATTTCCTAGTACTTTAATATAAACAAAAAAAAAAAAAAATAGATAAACCTTAATGATTATAAGACAACAATGTAGAATAAGTATTATGTTTTCAAATATATTATGAATTAAAAAAAAAAAAAAAAATTATAATAATTAATATAGTTTTGACGAACAATATATCCTTATTCCCTTGGGCTAGAAAATAATTCAGTACAAATTAGTAAGTGCCTTAATTCTGCAATACTATACACTAACCTTATTTAAAAAAAAAAAAAATGATTAACGATAAACATATTTAATATAATATAGTATAATATGTATGTTTGCATGCACTATAATAATTATATGGTTTTAATATGCTTATAAAAAAAAGAGAAAAAGAATGTTATTTTAGAAATCTTGGTAGATTGATTAATTATTAAGTGAATTGTTTTTGTTAATGTTGGCGTTAATGTTGTTGTGTCATCCAACAAATTTTTTTTAATTATGTCTAATGTATTTCAAGTATGCAAATTAATAATAAGAATATTAGTAATAACAATATGTATATAATATATAACATACAGGTTGAAAATATGTAAAACTTTTACATTTAACTATACCTATTATTGTTTAGTTATAAATAATATAGTTTGTTACCACACAGTTGTAATATGTACCTGATGTGAAAGCCAGTAGGTAATTTATATATGAAGTACCTATATACTATTATAATATATATTATATAAATATACTTAAAGATGTTTTATACCATTTTTTCAAACAATGGAATAATAATATGCTCCCTATTTTTTTTATTTATTTAAGTAAACGTTGAGTCTTCCTTAAAGATGAAAAGATAAAAAAATAAGCGAATAACTCAAATTCTGTAATTAGTTAAACATTTTCATGCTGTATTAGTTAGTTTTTTTTTCTATCTTGTGCAATTTAACTAAATTATGTCGCAACACAATAATAAAATATAATATATAATATTATATTTATTAGTTGAAATAGTTTGATGAATATGTAAATTTATATCTATTGAAGAAGTAGAATAGGTAATATTATAATAGTATAAACATTTTTATTCAACTTGACTGGAAATCAAAACAACCATTGTGTTCACATAAATTTTTCTCATTATTATTTAATATTAATTGACAAAACTGTGTAATAATATTGACTTTGCAATTTTAATGTTCTTATGTATATTTTGTTGTTGATGTACAGACTTTTTTTTTTGTAATTTTTAGAGATTTTTCTAACTCTGATATGAAATGAAATATTTAGATATTTCATTTTACTATCATAATTATTATTATTATTATTATTATGATTATTATTATTATTTTTTGTAATGATGTTAAGTTTTTTTAAGTAACTTATATTAGGTAGTTTTTTAACTGTGCCAAGCTTTGTAGCACTTTTTAAGCAAAACCGAGTCATTATGTTTTTTTTTTTGTATATATTATACTGCCTGTACCAAATACATTGTATCATAATATACATGATTATATGGTGTATTGAAACGGGTTTTCTTTACATGTATTTTTTGTGTAATGTTATAAATTTAAAACGAAAAACAACCATTTTGTTTATGGACAATTTTTTGGAAAAAAAAGAAAACCAGAAAAAAAAGAATCAAAATAAAAGAATACTATATTAATAAATAATAATTAGGATTGTGTTTTGTTTTTGTATGTGAATTTATTACATATTATGCAATTTAAATGTTATAAATTTATAATGCACTATGTGCATTCGTCTGACGAGTACTGAGTAGGTACATAATATATCATCAATAATGTTTATGACGACAAAAATCCCCCGGTGGTATACGTAGTATGGTATCCACTATAAATAATTATTATGATAATATTATGATTATAACGAATTAAGACTCATAATTTAATGAAAGTGATGCACTGATGCACCGAGCACTTTGAGCCATAGAAAAACAATCAGTTATCGAAAAGATTGGACACTTAACACTTTAAAATGTGTGTTCTGAGTTTCTGACCTTCAAAATAGAACGACATTAAAAGCCAAATTAAAAAAAAAAATTGTTTATTTGATATTCCTATTAAATAGCAAACTAAGATTAAATTATTTTAAATTTGAAAAATAGTAATGAGATCGATTATATTCGAGTTTGCCTATTGAAATAAATTGATTAATTATTTTTATTGAAAACAAATTTAAACTATCATTTTATCTGGATTTCAAATTAAATCCTAATTTCAAATCAAACTTTGTAAAGCTTAAACGCTGATTTAACCAGAATATAAAGACCATAAGGAATTTATTATCAATAAGAATTTTCTTCTACTTCTGTTGGGTAAACATGTGAAGACCGTAACATCTATGTAAAACATGACTGTACGATGTACATCATAGTTGCCAAGTAGGAATACGCCAACTTACGTATTGCTAATACCTATATTTGAGCGGGTGGTCTGGGGGGGTAAAGTGGTAGTTAATAATATATGCGAGAGGTCAAAGAAAAACGATTTTCCTAAAGGAAAAAAAGTATTGACGTCGATGTGACATAACATATACCTGTGGAAGAGAGAGGGAGTATTTATGCGCTTGTATATATTGCAAACATATATAATATAAATATAAATTATGGTAAATGGCGTTATGGTCGATGATGGTTTGTTGTGGGCGAGAGGGTTGGTGGTGATGGTGGGTGGACCGCGGTAGTGAGTGTGCGTTTTTATCTTGTCGATCTGTAGCGGCGGTGGTCAAGGTGACCTTGCGTCAATGTCATCTCTTCGTGCTCGTACACACACACACACACACTCACACAACTCCACGAGCACGATACGGTTTGTCGTTATAATATGGCGTGTGTGTCTGCAAGCTCGTCGCGATACTATTATAATAATATATAATCGTGAGACGGACGGTCGGGCGCTGACTGGGGGGACCCGCCGCCGCCCGCGTAACGTCACCCAGTTCCATGCGAGCCGAGCGCCGATCGCCAGAGTTTGGCGGCGGAAACGTCGTCGTTGACGCTCCGCGTTGTATTCAAATGGGGTGGCATAACATTTAAATAATAATCAAAATAATAATAGTACCTATTACAATAACGTAATACACTAATACCTATACGATATTCAATATTGTATAAAATAATGTATAGAAATGCATATATAGCTGTGTGGTGTACCTACCTATTATAATATACCGTGTGTATCTACAGGTGTAGGCGTTTGGAGGTGTTGTCGACAAGCGCGTGTTAAATCTACAATGTCACCTGTTGTTATAGGTACACTGTAAAATGTTTATGAGTGTGTTGTGTTATTATTGCACGTCCTGTGTCTAATAATAATATTAATTTTCAAACCGAACCGAATTTACTGCTGCGGTTTGTTCATAGTAATATTTTATTTTATTAATAAATTGGTAGGTATTAAAATATATACCCAATGGAATAAAGTTATGAGAAAGAAATGAAAACCATAAAATAAATAATCGTTATTGATTTTTTTTTTTAAAGTTCCGTTTTGTCAAGTATTACCTATAGTTCCTGTTGAAGCCGCCTCCGAAACCAATCCGCAGGTCGAAGTGAGCAAGTGAAAGTCCCGATACCATATATTAGGACTTGGGTACAGATTTTCCTTGTTAGGTAGGAACGTGAACGCCATTGGTTGGATGTGTGGTCGAGCGTTGTCGAGTCGGAACTGTCCCAGAGGATTTAGGTGTGCCGTGTACGTATAGGTATACAGCGTGATTCACCGTATGTCTATTTTTTCTTTAATATATCAGACATGCTATAGGTACTCAAAATCTGATTTTTGGAGCTTTGAAATAAGGCTAGGTATTACATATTATTATGACATATACATTATACCTATACAATTTATTCATACAAATTATATAACATAATAATATAAGTATATAATATCTATAGGTAATTATGTGATATTTTTAAAATATTTACAAAAAAAGTTAGACAACCAATTCGAAAAGTCCGGTATTGAAATAGAATAATATATGTATTGTTTGGTTTTTAACTGGTTTAAAAATTGTAGTATCTAGTTAAACTATAAATTAGGTAATCCATTAGAATTTTACAATTTATTATGATTGTCTGTTGACGAAACAAATATTAATTTTACAATAATTATTTTAACTTTTTGTTTAACCATAGTTGGATAGTGGCTGGTCTATGATAGACTAAAACATGACGTATCCATTAGTACATAAAGTTTCATAAGTCAGAAACTCGTTCAAATTTTAATTTAGATATATGATAAATGAAATTTTAATAAAATTGTCTGCTGAATAACTAAAAAAATAAACATTTAGAAAAAACAGAAGTTTGAATCGCCAGACGACACTATATAATATATACTATGGTAATGTACATCTCATTATTCGAAAAATATATGGCCATTTATGTTTATTTAAAAATTACAAAAATGTTGGATAACTGCGTTATTAAAGAAAGAGTTTTTACTCTATATTTTATGAATCACCCTGAATATGTATATGCTGTAAGAAAGGTTTGTAATTTACTATATTGTTGGTGTTGAATTATTTTGGTCCTTTACGTTCATCCAAATTAAAACCGATTCCGTAATTCCGTAATTCGGCCGGTTCTGCTGCTTCAGCACTTAGCTGACCAAGAATGACTTCACTAAAGGTTGTCTCGTAGATTACCTACTGATTGACTTGTTTTTAATGTACCCACTACCCAGTACACAATTGGGCATTGGCTACCACATTATCGGATTCAATTGCGGGCCGCGGCTGGTGGGTAATATTGGGTCAGGGCTTTCGTGCACTTTTATCCTAAATCTTGCAACACCTAGGACGCCAATCTGAATTTACTTCACTCGTAAATCGTCACAGTAATGGACACTGTAACAATGCGTAAACAAAGCAGCCACGAGTGTGTTGGTCCCGCGTCCGTTGTCAAACTGGATAGATGGCGTCTGATGGTTGTGGATATCGAGGCGGCCCCCTTTGCAGGGGTCAGGTGCGGGAAATAGGAAATATACCCACCTAACAACAGCTAAGCCTTACGATGATCTCTCCTTGGCCCAAGCACTACAGAAGTTCAAGGTCACAAGTGTTACTTGGTTGAGGGGGGGGGGAGGACACAAAAACTAAAAATGGACCAAAATCTGGGTAAGATATTACGAGTTCGAACCAAGGGCGAACGGCCGCAGAGAATTTTTCCTGGGGTGTTTACCCCTGATAACTATAGTTATAGGATAATATAATATAATAATTACCTAGGAACACATAAAGTCTGAATACATTTATAATACCTATTACATATAATTATAGACATATATAACTCAAATATTTAACATTTATAAAAATATACAGTAAATTTAACTACACAAAAAACTTAGGAAAGATAGGTTCTCATTGGTCATATCATGCTAACAATTGGACGATTGGTTAAGTAATTATACTTGCTAATATAAGAAAAGATTTCTGGAACAGAAAGCTGGGGCAGTGGGACCCTAAAGTTAATTTTAGACAACAGAACAGAAGCATCAACTATTTACTTTTAATTATTATTATCATTACAATATGTAGCTCAAATACAACTATAAATTATAATGTCATATAATACTAAGTGATATATACTATTATATACCGTGTGTCCGCAAAAACTTATATATGTTACGGTTAAAGTACGAATACCGGTTAAACCTAGAATTTACCGGTAAATCCTAGGTTTCGCCGACTACTGTTGGTAAATGTCCGAAATTCGGACATTTACCAATTGATTTCGGTAAAACCTAGGATATACAACATCGTTTGGTCAAACCCCGAATGATTTTTGTAGTTCGGACTTTTACAAACGAGATTTGGTAAATCTTAGGATAAACAATCAGTGTTAGTAAAAGTCCAAACATATTTGCCAAAGTTATTAATTATTATTATTATTTAAGTATATTATAGGTAGGTACTATATCAATGACTAATATATTAGTTAGTATATTATTTTATTATTATTATTATTAAGTACTAATGCAAAAATTGACAAATTAAATTTATTAAGTACATTTATTGCTAGTATATTATTTGTATTATAATTAAATTATTTATTTGTGCAGGCTTGACTGCTGTGACATCTCGAGTTGCATAATACATTTTTAATAAACAAACATTTTATCATACCTATGGTTAGGTTACCTATCATAAACTAAATTATATTGTATGTGCAACACAGTATAAAGTAGGAATAACTTTTATCATATATACCTAGAGTACCTTTTTGGCTAATTTATTGATTGTATTGTGATTCTATTGATAGTGATTTGATTGTATGAGTAGGTACACGTGTCAAGGTCTTCCAGTACCTATCATAATGTATATGAAAATTGAAATGAAAATTCCCAAAATTCATACTTAAATAATAATAATTATGATAGTCAAGATAAAATCCGATCGCAGTTTAGTTGTCATAATATATAATAAAAATAAAATAACTTTGGTAAAAATGTTTGTTTATTAAAAATGTATTATGCAACTCGAGATGTCACAGCAGTCAAGCCTGCACAAATAAATAATTTAATTATAATACAAATAATATACTAGCAATAAATGTACTTAATAAATTTAATTTGTCAATTTTTGCATTAGTACTTAATAATAATAATAATAAAATAATATACTAACTAATATATTAGTCATTGATATAGTACCTACCTATAATATACTTAAATAATAATAATAATTAATAACTTTGGCAAACATGTTTGGACTTTTACTAACACTGATTGTTTATCCTAAGATTTACCAAATCTCGTTTGTAAAAGTCCGAACTACAAAAATCATTCGGGGTTTGACCAAACGATGTTGTATATCCTAGGTTTTACCGAAATCAATTGGTAAATGTCCGAATTTCGGACATTTACCAACAGTAGTCGGCGAAACCTAGGATTTACCGGTAAATTCTAGGTTTAACCGGTATTCGTACTTTAACCGTAACATATATACTATATAATTAAATTGCCCATATTACTCAGTAGTGAGTATCTTCCTTATACATATTTTTGAATAGTATTTGCGGGATATGAAACAGTTTTTTGGATCATCAATCTCCCGCAGACAGAATAATTCTAAAATATATATGGAGTATTGAGTAATGTAGGAAACTAAGTTATAGAGTGTACCGAGTTTTCTCGGGCACATGGTACATATATAATGGCAAATACGTATCAGTCAACTGACTAAGCTGTATAAAAATCTAGAAGACAAAAATCCCATGAGTCGTTTATAGAACAATTAGTTAAAAACGTATAACTATATAGTCATATATAGACGTAAATAAAGTAGAAGGCGTAGAACTGAAAAAAAATAGTACGTAATATGTATACGATTCACCAAGCGTAGGGAAATTATATTACATGTAGGAAAGGATAAAGTCAGAGGCCATCGAGGATGTGCGTGTATTGATAGGTACACATTAAATATGTAAAATAAACCCGAGTTATTGAAAACGTAACCTATATAATATATTATTTAGATTATACGGTTATGCACAACGTTTACTTTTTAAGTGCATATTATAATATATAATATATATGTTCCATGTTTGTATATTAGCATGGTGGAGGCATATTTTAAGTGTGTTGCGATCGAATATTTTATAACACAGTGGCCTATTATACACACGCAAGCTGATTCTATCCGTTAAAATGGGATAGAACACAGACAAGAAATAAGAAAATCGTTTAGATTAAAATAATTATTAAAATAATCGTGTAGTTGCTCACAAGAAAGGAATATGATTTGTGTTTATGCAGTAACCATAAAGATCCGAGATCGAAGAACAAATAAAATTGACAATCCACCGTGTGGCAGGTGTTAATACGTCGTTTTTCTGGAAGTATGTGTGGTCGTGCAGATTACATATTACATAATATTATAATAATATAATATAATAAACTATAAACATATAACATCGCGGTTGCCAGGTATACTCAACGATCACTGCTATAAGTGCCGAGACTGGTGTCACGTGTCCGATGTAATATACAAACACGATGTCAATGTAGATCCGATCTGCGATGATAATATTCACGTTGGTCTTAGATACCTGCAAATTTGAAGTGTCATCGACATCCATCCGGCTGTCTAGCGGACCACAGCGCAGGTTTTCGATGGTTTTTGTGTTTAAATAATTTGTTAATTTAAAACATTTTCAAAATATATTGAATCTTTTAATCTAGAAAAGAGAATATAAATATTTGGTGAACAGTTCAAATTTTTACGTTAATCATTTTTGAATTGCAATAAAAAACCAAAAAAAAATTTCTTAAAAACTGGTTTTGCATAAATATACCGGTTTTTCATATAAGACTCTAAGAGGAGTGATGAATGTGTTTGTTTTACAACGACGTGTTTTTTTTAATATTATGCAAATATGCAATCCAGTGTTTGAATTCGGAGAATTCTAAAATTGTATGAACTGCGTTTCAAGTGCCAAAATGTATAAAAATGAACAGAGCACTTACACAAACTCGTGGGGGAAGGGGGTATAAAGCAACACGCACCTCACAATCAACACTAAATTTTTTTTTAAAGAATAGTATTCTTTTTACTGTATATTTATGAATATACCTCAATTCGCTTAATGCAGTTCATAAATCTAGCTAAAAAAGTAAATGTTCAATAAAAAATATCAATTATACGCTTAGAACAGTTAAACGTATAACATAAGCAATAAGCAATATTAATAAAGGAATGAAAAAAATATTATTGTGATCAGAGAGAGAGAAGGATTGTTGGATGGAAGGAAAGGGTCACCACAACTGGCATAACTATTACTTAATATATGAACGGTTAAAGCCGTTCAGGTGTTACTAAACAAACACTCTTATCTAAAATAAAATCGAAAGTATTAAACATTGTAAACTTCATTAGACTTTTTCAAAACATTTATTGGCAGTATCATCATTGGCAAAAAATTAAATGTTGGGAATTAGATTTTGTGTCGTCCCCATTGTCCAGTAAAAAATAAATTGTTATAGAGCACGGAAAAATAATTTAAGAAAAGACAAAATACTCTGCGTACTTCCCCCTTTATTCTCTATAGTCAGACATTTTGAAATTAGAGTTCAATATTTGGGATCTGTGTAAACTGTAAAAATTACTAAATATATTATAATTAAGAATATTTTATTGAAATCCGACCATTTCACAAGGTGTGAGAGTTTTTCCTGTGAGGCAAGTTTTTATACTAAAACAGTAAAACATGTCGGCCTCGACATATAATTATAAAATTTTAATACGTTATTACTTATTAGTAATCAAAGGAACCAATCCAGTTATTCTATATCTATAGTTACTACGCATCCGAGAGGCTCTCCTGTGTATCGTTTTGTCTTATCTCTTTTCCATGCCCTTCTTATTCCAAGCATGTTTACCGTTACCCATCATGATACATGATACATCATACACTTTTATATAAAACGTCGTAAATACGTTTGGTGTGTACACTTATAAATATATATGCCGTTTACGTCATCAACCCATTTGACCCACGATAAGAAATACTAAATTAATCAATACTATTATTGTAATATGAAATATATAAGTGCGGATTATACTTTAGTTATTTATAAAATTTTAAAAACCAATTTACTCATAACTTACGTTAAATAACGTTTTAGTTCTTTTTTTGGTCAGAAATGAATTAAAAATATTTCTTTTATTAGGCGATACTGTGATAGTGACTTAGTGACTTAATATTAACAGCACTGGCATTTTAATTAATTTCAAAAAAACTAATAATAGATTGTTAATAATAAAACAATAATAATAACATACATTTGAAGTTAATTGGCACTGCTTACTTTACAAGTACCATAGGTACTTAACTAATATTTTATTTTTCCGAAAAAATTGTTAACATGGTAAGCAGTAATGAGATTTTTTTTGGGCAAATTTATCTTCTTCGGACAATCATTGTATATTTTTTTTTTTATAATATACAGATCTTTTAGTTCTTTAATCTTTCATAAATCATAATATAATATCCAATCCACCACGCATTCGTTACGGACGTCGCGGTCGGTCCCGCAGACCGTATGGACAATAATTGAGTGCCTACAGGTGTTGTGTAACCTAACCTATATATATATATATATATATTATTTATACATAATATACATTACGGTCGATAAGGCAAACCTATAAGCAATAATAAAAAGGCCAACATTTTTTACAACAGAGATCATTATATTTTACATTACTATTATATACACCTCCAGAAATCCACATTATTATCTATGTCGGTCTTGTCATGCCATAAGTCATTACATTAATTTTTCCTTTCGTCTTAGCGGTACATACCTACTTGTCACTGCTTTGTATTAGTGTATTGTAAGGAATTTGATACGGTATGTCAGCAACTGCACAAATCTGAGATATAATTATTATTAAATTAAGTGTAATAATTGATCATTGTAATAGTCACAGACGGCACATCTTCACGTACTGTGATCCGTACAAACATGTCTTTATGACGAATATGGTGAGTATAATAAATTTAATTAAGCTCCAACGCGAGGTGATTTTATATCAGGAACCCACTTCCAAAGCAATTTAAAAATAAAAACCATATGGCATTGTCGTTTGCTACAAAATCATAAAGAAGACGGTTTCATACCCATTTTTAAGGGGCTTAATATAGGCAATTTTATTTTAAACACATGGATAATATACTGAAAATAATTGAATTTAGCTTCTTTTGGGAGATTAAAATTGAATTTACACACTATGGACTTTTCAAAATAACCAGGAAAAATAAATTAGGAAAAACAGGAATTTTGACTCTGACCCCGTTTTAAAAGGAATTGGTATAATTTGTTTTTGCCGTAATTCAAAAATATATAACCTATAAGAACTTAGGTTTTTTACAAAATACTCATATTAGCATGATATAATTTATAAAAATTATTTTTCTTTTTGTGCTGTTATATAGATATTTGAAACTATTTAGTAATTTTAGATTAAGTTATGATAACATTATGGTTTTTGGGTAAAAACTTGTGAGTTAAATACAAGGATCCTCGTAAGTTGTTTTAACCACATTTAAAAAATACCGAAAATAAAATATATTCACATTTCTTTTACAAGCATTTAAAGTTCAAATTTATACGAAATGCTACAAAATTACGAAAATTTGATAAACTTACTGTACAGTAGAGGACCACAATTGTTTCATTGTTATCAAACGTTATATTTATTGGCTATCGGCTATTAGGCACTAAAGAAACTCCCTAGTATATTATATTAAGATAAGGTTAGGAATACTTATCTTAATTTACATTTTACACCTTTTGGCTTTTTCGTAATCAAATGGAACTATTAATTATATTACTTTAAAGTATGATCATATACCTCATAATAAATAGGATAATTTACTGACATACTTACTATGAATGATGTATACCTAACATCATTCATAGTAAGTTCATAATATATTTTACCTTAATTTATTGTTTGAACAAAACAGTATGATTAAACTGTTGATGATTTCATTATCAAATTCATAGATAGCGCTATGTGATATATTCTTTATAGCTAAAAATTAAATAATATGCTAATATGCTAATTTGTTAATTAATATTCTATAATATTTTGTACTAAATTAAACCTGCAACATGTTGTGATATTGAAATGGTGTATAACTAATTATTCATTATTATTACCTAGATAATGTTTAATACATTGGAAAAATTGTACGTTGGATAAATTCCAGTAAGTGTTCACAAAGGGTACTTGAAATTAAAATGTTGGAAAATTAATAAATATTGATGTACTTGTTTTAAATATGACGCAACAAAACGTTTTTTTTTTATATTTTATTATTTACTATCACTTTTCAAAATAATAATAATTAATCATATTATATTTTATTAAAAAAAAAAGTAAAACATGAATTAATTCAATACAACTATCAAACCATTCACGTTGCTTTTTTGGTTTTCTTGTCATCTTCGATGTCAGATTTAACACTATCAGTGGACTTTTGAATAGCTTCATCGGTCAACCGAAATGAGGCCATTAATAAATTGGTACCATGTTCGATAGCCGCGGTGGCTTCCTTATTCCATTCTGTGATCGGACTTTGGATCATGGTCTTAAAGTTTGAATGATCGTCAAGCATGACGTTTGTTCTACCCGCCATTAAATCCTCTAAATGATGTTTCATAATTCGAAATGTTTCCAATTTTTGGCAAACAGCACACTGAAATATAAACGAATAATGCGTACACGTTAGAAGCAACAACCTATATAATGCATAGTAAAATATTTAATTTTACATATGTATTACGATCCGTTTATCTTTGAGACCCAAATATATGCTATTATTATTAATTGTAGATAATGGTCTTATATGACGAGTCGTTATAAATACAGTCGATTACGGCACACATTTTTTTTATCAGTGTTATCACATAATATGATAGTGTCAACTATATTAAATATAATAACAATAGAATATAACTTAATACCATATCGATCTAAAAAATTTTTGCCATTCTGTTAGTTGACAATTAATGGTGTTGAAAAATTTGAAAAAAAAAATACATAACAACATGGTAATTGAAAATGTAATATGTATAAGGAAGAGTCAAATTTCACTTTTTACTTTGAATAATAATTGATCTAACTCAATTTTTTAAATTTTGTTTTCAGTATTGATGTTCTGAGCTGTATTATGTATACTATTAAAGGAAAAAGACGAGAAAGAAAAATAAATCACTCTGTATTATTTATATGTTATATTTATTTACATTGAAAATACAAAACATAAAATGTCTAATATGTTGTGGTATTTTCTCTTTAATTATAATTTAAAGTTATTATACATATAAACTATATCTTACTGATTAAAACTAATAGTATAAAATATAATCTCATAAGAAGGTATTCCACAATCACAGAGTCACAGAGTTGAGATAAATTAAAAAAAAAAAAAGTAAACTGGTTTTAATAGTATACAATTATGTGGTCTAAAAAGTAATGTAAATTGTTGAGTGTCTTTTATTATAAGTTGGAGAATATTTAATTAATTGTAATTCAAGATGAATAATATTGACTACATTAATAGTTTAAAAGTAATTTTATTTAATTTTACGTACAATGATGAAACACTCATTAAAAGAAAGACAAATGATTTTGAAAAATTTGTGAAAGATTTATTATTGTTGGGTTGTGGTTTTATTGTAAAGAAATCTGTGACATGTGAAGGTAATTTCATATATTTAATTACAAATAATTTTATAGAGTGGTTTTCTTGTAGGAGAAAATTCTAAGTATCGGTTCACTCTTGAACGAGGAGAAATACCTATTAAATGTATTGGTTGTCCTTTCTTAATAAAACATCATGTCTATTGTAAATGTGTAAATGGTCCTCAGCAAAAACAAAAAGATAATTATTCAGTATATTTTATATAGGTACTAGACATTTATTTTCAAGACACATTTTAAGTAACACAAATAATTTAAATTTTAAATTAAAAATTATCTTTGACATGACAGTATTTAATTTGTTTTATTATTTAATACATATAAAAAAAATATATTGTAGAATGATCATCATACAATCATAAAAAAGACGTTTCACTTAAATTTAAATAGTACAAAAAAGTATAGTTGACAAGCTGTTATGATTATCATCAAATTAACATATTTTCCAGAGTATGAAATTAGAGAGAATTCATTGTTTAAATGAAGAATTAAAAAAGAGGTACAAGCGATTAATGTTTATTGCTAGACATTTAATGAAAATAAATGTAAATTAAATTTGTATGCAGAATGGCAAAAACATTTATTAGATCGATATGGTACTAAGATTATATTATACCTACTATTATTATATTTAATATAGGTGATACTATCATATTATGTGATAGCACTGATAAAAAAAAATGTGTGCCTTGATCGATTGTATTTATAACGACCCTTATATAACATACAAGTAAGACTTATTTTAATTATTTATAAATGTTCTACTAATTAAATACCAATTAATTTAGTATTTACTATAATTATTTGATTATTTAGCAATTTTATCTTTGTTGCTGTGTGGCAATTCACCAATTCCTCCACCCCTCTATTTCTAGAAAGTAATTTATAAAGCTATTATCATATACACTCGTATAGCGAACGTAATGTAAATCACCGTAGAAATAAAGATAAATATTGAAGGTGCTTGTCCCAGTTTCATTTTAGTCATAGGAAAAAAATGTATTTAAATTATTATTAATTAATGTTATACACTCAATAACACTGCAAAGACTCATTGAAGAAGCATGATTTTAAATTTTTAATTTGCGTACATCAAAACAGATTTTAATATTTTATCATACTTGTCACGGCGTACTAATAGTATCTAGCTAGCCGTCATGTTTATTACAATCTTAAAAGTAGTATAATATTCTGTGGTTGGTTGAGGTACCTACGTTTTTTTTTGTATTTCGCTTTTATATTAAAATATCGAAAAACATTCCTAACATACCACAGAATATTATATTACTTTTAAAATTGATAATAAATGAATTCAATGTAATATTAAAACTAACGAAGATAAAATATGAAAACTGCTGAATATATATTTGCCATGTGTTACGCACTTGTAAGACAGAGACAACACAGTATACGGCGAGTCGTCTTCTTAAGAAGAACATCTTATTCGGTGATTCAGTTATTACCTATTATGGTTTTTATTTGTATATAGTAAACTATTCCATAGAATAATATTATATTAAACGATTTAAATATTAACATTTTTTTTTTTTATTTATCATATTAAACCAGCTATGGCCATTGGCCATTGGACGTGACAATACATTAGAATACAAAACATTACATATTTGTATATTACAGATATATATATATATATTCTTAAGAAGAACATCTTATTCGGTGATTCAGTTATTACCTATTATGGTTTTTATTTGTATATAGTAAACTATTCCATAGAATAATATTATATTAAACGATTTAAAAAATTAACATTTTTTTTTTATTTATTTATCATATTAAACCAGCTATGACCATTGGCCATTGGACGTGACAATACATTAGAATACAAAACATTACATATTAGTATATTACAGATATATATATATATACATATATATGAAATATGTATACAGTTACAGAGTAGTTAATAATAGTTAAGTTATATAAGATAAATGAGATAATACAAGATAAAATTTGTAAGTAACTATATATACATATTTGATAAAGTATAGTAGATGGTGGTATGTGAAGCCTGTTGCAATAGATTTATCAGATATATCTATTTATTTTCTAATGTACCTATACTGTATATAACAATAATACCAGAATGTGACGTTCGTTGTATTATGTAATAAATAAACTTACACAACACCCAGTTAAAGCAGTTCACTTATACCATAATATAATATATTATTATTATAATTTATAGGTGCAACCGAAAACTACGTGTGAAAAATAATTCACACAACAAAAATATTTATTATAAAGTTTTGAACGTTAGATATGATGCAGGCAGCTATTTTTGATTAATATTTTTCCTAATTCCTGGTGCTGTTCAAGTGTCTGCTGACTGCTGCAGTTTGCAATTCGTCAGCCACAAATTGTTGTTTGTAATGATCAGATATACTTATACGACACGTGACATGCGAGTGCAACAACTAAATCGCAATGGAACTATGTTACACGGAAGCGAATAGAATTAATAATGTAAATATCAGTGTCGAGGTAAGTTTCTTTACTCTGTTACTTTCATTACTAAGTGAAACAATTAATAATGAAGTAACTCTATTCGATACTCAAATTAAATTGTAACCATATTCGTTTACTTTTTTCGGTTAAAAGAAGTAACAAAGTTACTTTCGCGTTTCAAAAAAAAAGGTTAATAAGTGTTTCTATAATTTCTTATTAATTTTGAATCGACAACGAACTTATTACTAAGTGGAAATAGTGTTTATAGGTTTTATTTGAACAAGATTTCAGAATCCAAAAAATGCAGTTCAAGAAGAGATAATTAAATAAAGTAGAAACGCAGTGCAAGTAAATATGTTGCCCAAAACATTTAAAAGGTAATTGTGACAACTGGCAAGTCAAAATTAAAAAAAATACCTAGTTTTTCCGTTTATTTATTTTTGATTGTCGATACTAGAAACAGTATAGTAACGCGTTATATTTTAATTATTACTTACCAAAAATAATGTCCATTACATCATCTCGTTACTTGGAAAAATGTCTAACGAAATGACGGAGCTCCGTACTTAGGTACGTCAGAAATGCGTTCCTTTCGTTACGTAACCGTCTATCAGGGGGCGTTCTCGCGGGGGACGAGGGTACCATTATTGTGTTATATTCTTCTCCCTTTGAATTATTTTTGTTTTATAAAATAATTACATGATAAAGCAATGAAAGAATACTTATCGTTATATAACGTGGCCTGAAAATCGTAAAAAATACATATCACCCTTTCAAAAAAGACGAGCATGCCACTGTTATCACCCAGTAGGCACCAACATGCTGGTAAATAATATGTATAACACATCAACAATTATTATGTATACGTGTAAATGTGTGACAAACATTCACCTGCAACGTGTCCGTTTTGTGACTGAACAAATTAATCCTCATGTTCTCTTAATATCTTGGTATGATAAATTGAAGAGCATAATGTCCGTACGCTGCATGGTCTAATAAGATCATAATATGCAGTGGCAGACTGGCAGTACTTTGGCACAGATAAAGATTTTAGCGGCCCAAAAGAAGGCTAAATATATTTTTTTAGTATTTTCAAAAGATTGCCAAAATTATTCGTGCTTTAGGATTGCATTTGTTTGCGTAAAATTGAATCATTCACAGCGAATCTACTATTGTTTATAGTTGTAATTTAGCTATTTTGCATAGTTAATTATAAAATTATAATATGATATTTTTTTATTGAACGTGGACAAGACGAAAAGGGCTCTGACGTCTGCGGCCTCGGTGGTTTTCAACTACTCTCTGCCCGGCCAGTTCACCACTGATCATATAAATTATGTGCTACATTATATTGTATTATATATTATTATTATTATATAGGTAAAGGTAAAATATAAAATGTGAATTTGATCAAAATAGTTGTACAGTTGCCTAACCACTGTATTTTTTTTTTATTAAAAATTTTATTTTATCTTAAAATTTAGTAAAAAAAATTATAACATGCATAAATAAAAAAAAAAAATTATTTGTCCAAAGTTATGGTACACGGATTTAATAAACTCGTACCGTGTGAGCCAACTAGATTTGTATTGTGTAATTTTAAATAGATTTATTTCTTGTCACTTCAATCTTGTCGATTCTTTCGAAATTTTCATAAGAATTTTTTAACTAATTTTTACATAAATTTCAGTTTAAACTTCATAAAATTCAACCATAATATGATAGCCGGTGATTTTGTATTGGTATTTTTATTAAAGTTATATAATAATATTTGTATATACCTACGTTTTTTTTATTACGACATTAGTGGACACTGGACAATGATAACCAAAATGTTTTTTCGTTTACTAAGAATAATATTTCTTTGGACGAAAACCAAAAGGTCGATTTTGGGTGAAAACATGTATACGGCCTTTTGAACAGCCTCTGCTGTATCATAGGTGGATACGATTTGGTACGTAATTTTTTAAATTTAATTCCGTTCATATATAATGAGATGATTTGTTACAAGTCATGTCTGAATAACAATATTGTATAACCTGAGAAATATTACAATAATATGGCATGTACCTACCGGCCACGCTAAGAGAATGCAAATGTCACAAAATGATTTTTCAGAAATAATAACAAAAATATTGTAAGACAGTATATTATAATATTATTAATAATTATTTATTACTAAAGGTGCGTATAGTACAATAATTATTGTAATTTATTATTAGTCAGCGGACAATGTCTCGGTATAAAATATTTTTGATAGCATTATAACGTATACTCGCAAACGGTGTCATTTAATGCGAAGTAATTTGTGCTATAATATTATTTATTATGATCATTATTATTGGTCCGGCCGTCGCGGCGGCTTTTGTTGTTGCTGGGCCTTGTCGACAGCCGCCTTGGCACGGTCGGCCGTCTCGTTGATGACGTCGGACGCGTACTCGAACACCGCCTTGCCTTCCGTGCCGACGGCCCGGAGCAGGCTGTCCAGCGCGTTGCTGATCCTCCGGTCACCGCCGGCATCGTCCCGGTCATCGCCGCTGACCGTCCGCCGTATGTCACTGACGGTCGACTGCAGCTTGTGTATGGTCTCGTCCAACACCTTCTTGGCCGCGGCCACGGTGCGCCCCTTGGTCTCCTGCAGCCGACCCAGCGCGTTGTCGCCCGACGGCAGTTTCTTCTCACTCACGCGCAATCCGCCGCCGATTTCTGACATCGGCTTGGTCGCGCTCGGCTGTAGGCGACTGAGCACGGACGCGGCGTTCCCGGCCGCGGCTCCGGCCCCGTCAAGCGTCTCGGACGCCTGCATCTTGACGCTGTCCATTACGCCCGACACGCGGTCAATCAGCGACGGTGACGGCGTTACGGCCACACCGCCGTCGACGACACTGACGCCACCTGCACCGCCGCCGTCGTCTTCGCCATCGTTCCCGCTCGCGGATGCGGCCGTCGCGTTCTAAGGAAAAAACCATAACAGTAGTACCACAACCACGTTTTGTGGGCCCCGGTGCGAAAAATAATTAGGAGGCCCCATAAAACGGCATTAACTTTGGTCATTGGAAATTCTTATTTTTATCGGCTCAACGATATTATGTTTATGATATTTTACGATGTTAATGGTACAATATTCAAATCTTAACATCGAAATTTATGCTTCAGATCTGAGCGAAGCGATTAGTCTATCGGTTTTACGATTTACAATGTGTGTGAGTGTGGTTTTTTGTGTCTGTCTTCGCCATTTGGATGAGTTTTATAACAATATAATGCTTCGATATTCAACTCTGAGGGAAGTTTCTGGTATATGAAATCGGACCTAGTTGATGCTTTTGGGTACTATGCTATTGCGGGATACATTTGGGTACGCTAATTTTTGGTCGGCTCTCACCTCTTTCCGGGCAAACGACAAATCCAAATTTTGGGATGGAATATTTTTTGTTAATGTTTTTATAGTGACCTTAAAAACGTTCTTGGACACTTAATAATTGGATCAGATTACGACACGATTGATATAATATGAGATCGTGGCACTCGTGCAAATCGCTTAACAGAAAAATGTTCTACGTTTTTAGACTCTGAGTGAAGCGTAATGAATGTACTGATTTTACAATTGATGTGTTTTTTTTCCGTCTGTCATCATCATTTGTGACAGTTACATTTTAAGTCAACTTAAACGGTGGTTTCTGGTAGAAAACTGGATCTAATTGGTATTTTGGGGGAATCAAAAATAATCAGTTCAATTAGGTACCTACTTTTTAAATTAATAGGGAAAAAATAATTTAATAAAAATAGAAATACATACTCAAAACCAGTAGGTATTCAACAAAATCGATTTAGTTTTTTTTGGTGTAACTCAAAAACAAATTTCCATAAATAGATACTAGGAATTTTCATCAAAGTTTTATATTATTATTTTCTGCACATTGTAGTTTTTTTTTCTATAAATGTCGATAAAAAAATCCAAGAACCAAGAGTCCAAAAACTTGATAATTTAAAACGATATTTCTGGTAAGTTGTTATATTATATAGCTATTTAAAATTATTTAAGATAGATGGGTACGATTTTACAAGCATTTGTCAAAAATTGACAAGATCACGAATATTTGTAAATAATTTTGTGGTTAAAAATATACAAAACATTCAACTTTTTATAGCTTTAAAATTTAATACAAGGTCCCGTTTAGTTTTCTCATACTGGAATTTAAAAAATATATTAGCACAGGTTTTTTATAGGCATTTAAAGTTAAAATTAGATATTTAAATGAAGAATAACAGTTTTAGTAATTTTTTTTTGTAATTTAAAAATATTATACGTTGCCCGTGGGTACTTGAATATTTGAATGTATATTATTATTGTTCATCCTTACACAGTGATATTTTCAAATGCAATGTTTTCGGCAAAATTGATTCAACCTATCGTATGCTAATAGTTAAACAAACTACTGTTATTATAAATACATACTTAGTAATATAGGCTGGTAAACCGTCTTAGCTACGAATCGTTTTTCGTATATTCAATGATTTATTTTACCTCTGAATTCAAATTTTACGCATACATTACAGCGACTTACTCAATGAAGAAGTACATTCGAGTACTGTACAGCGGTTACATACTGTTCCTCTTTCTAAAATTGAATTTATATAATCATTTACAAACGATGTTAGTTCCGACGAGGCGTTTTATGCCTAAAGCAGGTGACCTAAAAATATGATAAATAACTGATTTGCATTGCAGTCCGGTGCCCCCCCCCCCCCACGGTAAAAAATTAATCCACTAAGTCAATAACTTATCATCATAATAATTACTTATAAATTAATAATTAATAAATAATAACTGATATCATTGTACGTTGGTAATTATATACTTTTCATTAAAATTAACAGAGTTCAAATACAAGTTCACAGCAAATAATAATGCACATTTCAGTTACGTTTCTCGCGACAGATGCTTAGCTAAATGTCTAAAGAAGAATGTACCTATTTATAAATAAATTCTATCGATGATTGATTTTGTTTGGGTTCTGTTTTCGGATACTTTTTACATATTTACAACCTTGATTGAATTTAATAGTCAATAAATGGTGGTAAACGTTAGTGGTATTTTTGTATTCCAATTCGTAACATTTCGTTTAAGCAATAGTTACTAAAGCCTTGACCAACTGTAATATCTGTGGTTAAAAATATTTTCATGAATCCATCAGAAACATTAAAATGCCTATTAATAGTAATTCTCACAGTATTGACTTTAATATTTCAGAATTTTTATAAATTCATAAACGAAAAAATCTTAACTATTATAGGTAGTATTGCATAATATATTAACAATATTAACATGCACTAAACTTGATACAAATAGGTAAATTATAAATCATTATTGATAATATTTTGTTTCATATCAATTAATTACACCCATAATCATAACAAATATACGTCATAGAAATAATATGTGTAAAAAATTCTAATTTTTTAGTGAATAATATTTCCAAACATAATTCTCAAATACTACCATCGTTTTAGACTTTTGTTATTTAATTTCAACAGCGTATTGTATTTTATCACTACACTACGCGACAAGTGATGATAACTAACAATTATTGTTTATTTGTATTGTCGAGCTAAGAGTTAAATGTATTTAAGTGACAGTAAAAGGATAAAAAATCTGTCCGTACCTAAATTGATTTGTTTGTTATCGTTATGTCGAATATGATTGTCCTTAATTGAATGTGAACGTGCTACAGGCATAACTACGGAAAGCTGTTTTATTCAGTTGTTGTGTTTGTAACATATATTTTACACTCGCAAAATATGATAAGTGATAACCTTCTTGCCGTCACGATGTTTTCACTTTGTGATTTTGAATCAGAAATCGTTTCACGGTTGTATACGCGTACTTTAACATCGTTGATAATATTCCGAAAACGCCTACCTGTCAATATGCTTAAACACCGATTTTAATCAATGCCGCCTCGCCGCTGGGGTGTCCGATAGCACGCGCGGTCAAAACCAACCGCTTAATATCGAACGGATAACAATCCATGTGTCCATAAACCATAAACCAGAAGTATTTAAAAAGTATAGGTACGTTGTGTTGTAATTTTTGATAAGTTTAACGCACAATAAGAATCGAATGAAAAAATATACATAAAAAAAAAATAGTAAAATATTGTTTCATCCGGATTATTATGAGCGACTGCATACTTGGCACAAACTATAGCTATATTATGCACGGTGATTCTACTTGTATAAATAAGGTATATAACATGAATAATAAAGTAATTTGAAGTTATGATATTATTATTTTTCTTCTTGCATGTTCTAGCTTAACAATACGTCAATACAATTTCGTGATAATTTAACATTTTGGTTTCAAACGATCGTATATTAAATCGACAATAATAATAATATAGTCCTTTGCATGTTCGTATGTTTGACGAAAAAATATTGTTCTCGTCAAACATAAGTTTTAATAATATTGTCGAGTGTTTTCAGTGCGGATTATCTTTTATTGTGCATTTGCAGTCAACTCAAAATTGAAGGTATACATTAAAAATATATATATAGGCTAATAATCATCATGATTAAAGCCTTATAATATATAATAATAAAAAAAACTTAAAAAATAATATTTAGATATTTCACGTTTCAGTGCATTGGTATTTTTAAAACAACAATAATTTAAATACATATATTATTTAATATAAACATAAACATTTGCGCGTAATACACACTACAAAATATTGGTTATTAGATCATGGTCAACGTCCATCATGTACAAAGGAATATTGTGAATTTTATTGCAAACATTTCAATCCGAACAAAATACGATACCATTTTATACATTTAAAGCAACATCGCGAGAGTCATTAGTCATCACATAATATATAATACTATATTGGTAATACTGTTGATGAATGAATTTAGTATAATCCGTCGGACCTTAGTTAGTGTGTAACGGGCCTTCTTCCCAGGACGTTCATTCGTTTCCTCATCAAACGCATTCTAGTCAGGTTTCTCCTCCTGGAGCCGTTCAACATAGGGTTGAATCTAATCTTTCCCGTGCTTGCCAAAAAGTTTTTCGGTACCATCAGTCTCGGTTTGAAAAACAAATCTACCGTCCGTTTTCCGATGGCCAATGCTTGCTGCAATAAATTCTGTACCAGCGAAGGTCGTCGCAGAACAGCCGTACTTTCCACTTGCTGCGAACAATATAATATAACGTAGTCGTCATAACACTATAACGTCATGTCAATCGCACGCCACAACAACTTCGGAGCGGCGGCTCCCTTTAAAACCTCCCTCGTCGACCGGACTAAACCTTGGTCCTAAACTATACGTATCTAAACTACCGCTGCATCCCTGCTATAATATAAGCATATAATATATCTTGAATAGGTTTAGGTAAGGTATACATTGACCAGCGCCACCAGCCTATCTGAACTCGACGGTGAGATAGTGGTTTTAAAATCACATCTCTAGGAACACGACATTTTCAAAAGTTCCGAATGCCTAATGTTATTTAACAGTACGGTATCGAACCTTCGGACATGTATAGATTAAAATGGTTTTGTTTGATTACTGACGCGATATAGTTATATTATAGTGGCACACATGGTGTAGTTATAACGACGAATTCGAGCTTTGAGAACAAACTACGCAGTAAGTTACTTGTTCGTAGTTGCCAGTTGGTACTTGGTTATTACGTAATATGATTAGGTACCTAGTTTGTTAAGAACACTTAATCTGAAGACTTCCGTCTAAAAAATTATTAATCTTTTAAAAATCGATTACTTGATATGACTACATACATAATATAAAGTTTATCTTAATTACCTTAATTCTAAAACAATTTTTGATTAAATCTTGAGGAAATACCTAGCTCGATTTTGAATAAAAAAATTAACGGTAGTGTGTAATACCTATCGAATTTGTTTAAAGTAAATAATAGTGACCCTAGGTTTGTATGATTTGTATTATCATCATATTTTATTTTATATAGTAATTAACTGACATAAAAGTGAGTTAGTACATAATCATCTAGGGCTTTCTTGAATAATATAATTTGCATGTTTTATTGTGAGTTGTGCGTTTGTTTACCAACATATTACTTCGTGTGCCATAAATTAAAATAGGTAACTATACCTTTTCGCAAAAGACAAATTAATGATTCTACATTTTAATACAATACAATTTAGTAGGTATAATAAATGTATAGGTATGTTAGATCTTTATCTTCAGACTTTTCCTGAATTTTAAAATAAAAAAATAAAAACTAAATAGGTATACAGACGTGTTTATTTGTTTGATTTTGTAACTATATTGTTTGGGTTTCCGCAAGCCTTGATACATAAATGTTAATATTAGCAGGTTTAGTATATATTTAGTTAAACGTTGTTTATATATATGTAGCGTACTTATCAAGGGCGTAGTTCGTTACAGTTAACGCAAGGCGCACTAAGAATTTTGTTTTTGTTTAAAGTGCAATACAAATTTCTGCGTTATCTCACTATAATATAATAATATTACGCAATTACATAATGTTATAAGATAATTTATATTTTAATGCACATAGGTAATTTGAATTACGATAGCGTTCAATTAAAATTAAAAAATTAAATATTATAGGTAGGTTCATAAAAAGCGAATATGTTAGTCGTGTATGATGTAGGTACCTATACTATGTCTCTACGTTTCACTGTTTAATATACGACGACGGTCATATTTCATATTCATGACTTATCTTCAGTGTTTCTCTATATAAGTGTCTAATGTCTATAGGTTATAGTTGACAAAAAGTAAAAAAGTACATTTATCATATATAATAATAAGTTCTAATAGTACCCATACATTATATTACACAATATAATATATTGTTACAATTTGTTGTGTTGAACATTTTTCTTATTAGGTATTAGAATATTTGTAATAAAATCATAAATATGATATGTTCTGCGATACGAGCGAGTTGTGGTGCCTACACTGCAAGCTCGGATTAACATTAACCCAGAAGTCACAAGTATGTTTGAGTTATATCATTAAACGGTAAACTTTTCAAATCATATATACGTTTAATGTATATTAATGGCCATAATGGCCAAACAGGAGATAGTCCAGGAATTCTAATAAAATGGATAACTTTAAATTTGAAAGTTTATGCTGAACATTTGTACTGAACTAATGGCCTATACAGCCAAAGTTAATTTTAGATCAAAATAAAAAATAATGTAGAGCATTCAAAAATCGATCTCCGACACCTACCTTACTTAAATTCGTTTAGTTGATGTTTATTTTAACCGTTCTAAATTATTTTGTTGTTTATTTCGATTTTTACGAATACTTAAGTATGACAAAAATTTTCGTACAGATTTCATAAGATTCTATTAGTGGGCTCTTGGAATTCGAGATATAGATTTACTTTATCTGGTCTTATGTGACCGCGGGCGAAAAACCGTTAAAAATGAAATGTATAAATATATAATTATTCTTCATTTGACTATTTCTGTGATACATCGCCAAAATATAATGGGTCCAATATTAACATATTATACAGTCTCGTTCAATTGGTAGGTACTTATATAGCTAAGATGCAACTCACAACCGTGAGTTTCGTATACAGCATAAATTGACGGCCATCATCTCATGTAAGGCATTGCTGTAAATGAACACAAATCTAATGCCATAAATTATACAATATTGTTATTCATATTGGAATTCTGAGAAATAAATTTAATGGTTGTATTATGTAGAATATCACGTATATAGGTACCTGGTACATACATATAATTTTAATTCGTTTGCATCTTTTCACCATAAAATATTTAATGAGTTCGTAATAAATAATAATATTCCATCGTAGATAAAGACCGTCGAAAGAGAAATGTCAGAGAAATAATGTATAATATAAATAGTGTGTATAACACAATATAGGTGTTATGTATTGTAATTTTTAGTTGCGCTTACGTGTAGGACGGACATGGTTAAGGCGATCACCAGGAAACCACTCAGCAAACGACGGGAAACGATCATAGTTTTTTTTTCTTCTTCTTCTGAGGACGGGTGTAAAAAAAAATAGAACCAAATATTATTTCATTGACGTTACCTATATCAACCGTGCGTGTCGACTGAAGACTAAATATATCGTTTGCTGACCGTGTACGGTATTTGATGGATTTCGTTATAATATTATATATACCTATATATATAATATATATATATATTGCTTTATCGTAATTCGACTATCTAACGGAATTAGATAAAAGACAAAAAAAAAAACAATTTATCACTACATAATATTATGTATATCATACCGATATAACATGCTGTTTGTTAAACAATATCCAATTGTTTTGTTGTTTGTACGGCGATTTCAACAGTGGCTGGTACCATATATTAATTGTATGAACTGTAATCAATGCTGGCGTGATAATCTCTATACGTATTGTGATTTGCGGATAAATGTGTAGAAATAACTATGATTATTGCACTCTGATCAAGATTTTTTTTTTTTATATTGGTACGCAACTATGTTATTGAAAGTGTACGTGAAAAACAATAATAACATCATCTTATTAAGGATTTAAATATAACTACTGCATACACTAATATGCATAGGTACCTATAATATAATAAAGTATATTAATATACGTACCTCGAGTGAACTAATTGGCAATAATTGCATTATTATTTCTAACGTGTTCGTGGTAATAACTATTGTTTATGTATAATTAGAGGTATTGTGTAACAAATTCGTAAAGTGGTACCGGACTTTAGAGGTGTGATCATAGGGTTAAAACTATAAACATTATAATAATTATTGATAAGCCAAGTGATAGGTTCTTCTAGGCACTGTTAATAAATTGCATATTAGCAATTATTTGCATTACCAAAGCAAATTCATGTATGAATGAAATAACTGCAGTTTTAAAATTATAATATTGTTTTATTAATGCGTAATATTATTATATTATAATATTGTTCGAATGCAATGTGCACGTTGTATTCTTGGAATATGTTCGTTGACCTCATTCGTAAATATTGTATTATGTATACAGCATTATTCTCCACAGTTAAAAGTGAAATTTTTAGTGTGTCTTGACTCTTGGCAGTTTAGGTTGACATAGGACGTATTAAATTATAATAATTAATGATGGTTTTTGTGCACACTAAATGTGTTTAACAAATATAAAATACTAATATTAATTTAGCGTTTATTTAATATACATTTATAGGAAATAGATAATTTATATGGTCCATATTTGAGTGTATAGTATACATGTATTATCGAATTACTGGAATTAATAAATAAAATCTTAGATTTCATACATGCGTACTTATTGCTTTAAATTGCATAATAGTAATAGCAATATAGCATTATCCTGGAATTTTTTTAAAATAACTGATTTATAACGTTTGGTTCTATCTAGAATAAGGAGACCAAATTCCGTTTCTGATAACGTCTCAAAATGAATCACATGATTAAACGGCCACAGGATGCGCTGCGTAAGCGCACGTAGTATAGGGATTATTCATGTTTTTTATGTTTTTCGGAAAATATATTCATTTTTTTTAACCGTGATCATTTTTAGAATTTATAGCTATTGTACAATCACGCATTTATACATGTGCATATATGTGTATTTCATCAACATTCAACATTCTTAAGAAACAAATTTGAGTGTAACGATACATATCGGCATAAAACGATCGTTTCAGAAATCACATATTTTTGGTGTATCTTACTGTGAACATGTATATATAGGTACAAAATAACTAGCTATAGTGTTGACGGATTGTATGATTTAATTATAATAAAAAAAAGTATTTATGAAGTATATATACACGTCATAATATGCACAATGCACATGCATACAATATGCGTTATCGTACAAGCTATAAAATCTAAAAAGTTAAAAGGGTTATGGTTCAAAATAATCCATACATTTTCCAAAAAACACAAAAAACATGAATAATTAATCCTATACTATGCGGGTTATAGTAGCAACCCTAGCTTACTCAACTTTTTCATGCGGGCGGCTGTACGAGTTTGGTCGCCTTCTTTTAGTCTTCATAATTTAAAATATAGTATGGTTTCCTAACGAATCATGATAAAGTGTCTGCCGAAATCACTATTAAAAACAGCTGGAAAATTCACCACTAGCGTTTGTATGCAATAGTGGCTTTATACCTCGCTGGCCAATAAGACTATAAATTCTACATCGGCACACATCAAGTCGCAAGCGCTAGTGGTCAGTTAAGCAGCTGATTCGGAGGGTATAATAGACATTATCCTAAGTAATGAAATATAGATCGGTGGCAATGAATGTAATTTATTATAGTTATTACGGAAAACGAATTTGCATGCGAGATTTATTGTGGGATTATTGTATTAATATGTGTTTCGGTTAACGAGACTCTCCTTGATTCAATAATTATTTATTATATTGTACGTGTTATGGTAACAATATAATTAAAATCAATACATTTTACGTTTAAATTGTGTGAAAAAAATCGAAGTATAACGACTACATAATAATATATGAACCAAATTATTGAAATAAAATGTATGGATATAAAAAAATAAACTTCAAATTTGTGGATATCAAAAGTCTAACTAGTCGTAGGGTATCTCACAAGACTTTAGATTTTCTTGTTTCTTGTATGGCTTTTAATATTATGACTACGTAATACGAAATGAGTCATACGATACATCGTTAGGTGCATTTAGTTGTTTGTACACATTTGTAGGATATAATATACATTTCATACATATTATATTATTATTAAACGTTTTCGCCCGTGTTGTGTATCTACTGACTACTGAAAACGGTTTTTTTTTTTAAAAAAAGGTCTATGTCGAAATATAAAACCACTTTTGAATTTTAAATAGAAATAAATACATAAATATATTTTGTTTGAAAAAATAATAATATTGTATTGGATTTAACGAATATGCATAATATGTATTATAATAGTAATAGTTTAACACGAAATAGAGAGTAACATTATAATATTAATAAAATTGACAATATTAACAGTATTAATATTGTCAGCTTATACTCATCGTGCTTATATAGATAATATATTTAAATGTAATGGAGGAGTATTATATATATAAGTGAAAATGGAAAACGGCCCGCCGCAAAGCACGCGTTATAACTTTACAAGACGATCAATGTAAACACACCCGTCCAAGTGTCTTCACTGACTTCTTATGTCTAATTGTATTGTTACACGCGTTCGTGGCGGCGTCGATGGACAGGACATTGTCTCGAGGAAGCTCACTGTTTAATACGTGAAAAATGAAACATGATTATCGTACGGTATAATAATATAGGTAAAATTATAATATAATAATATGAAGTGTGATCGGAGAGATGTCGTAAGCGGATCAATTGATCTTTTCGGATTTCATGAAGTTCTGGGTCTTGTCGACGACAGCGTCCTTGGCCTTGTTGGCGGCGTCCTTGATTTGCTCTTCCGACGATGATTCCGGAGACCTGGGCTTGTCCTCCTCGGAGCTGGCTTTGTTGAACGTGGTCTTGACCTTTTCGATGACCCCGTTTACGACGCGTTTGGTGCCGGCGTACGCCTCCTTGCGTTTTTCGTTCAGGGTGTCCAACGTCTCAGACGCTCCCTCCTTGACGCTGCTCACGAAACCCTTTAACTTGTCCTTGAACGAGCTGGACGCTGTACTCGTCTCCGGTGCGTCCTTGTCGGCCGTCCCGTGCCCTACGGCCTGCTGGTGCACGTCCGCTTCGTGTTGCTGATGGTTCTCGTCGGACGCGGCCAACTGCACAAAACAACAAATCAACCTCATAGATACACTGATCATAATAATATATTATATAGATAACACCGATGTGACGGACGTGGAGCTCGTCGTACACATAAATAATTATTGTTATTGTTATTTTTAAATAGGTGTAAAGTGCTCACGCCCCACATATCTGCAGTAGTGCACAGGGTCACGCGCATATTAATATTGTTACATATCATTCAAAGGATTTTTTTCACGAGGAGTGCGTAGGTGGCAAAATATTTTTACAAAAATTATAGTCTGAGAAAACGATATTATAATGCATATTGTATATATATATTTTGTTTGAAGAATGTTAATGACTGTAAAATGGTTTTAATTTAATTATTTATTGTTATTATAACATAATATATTATTGCATAAGTTGAAAAAATATCAAAGAAATGTAGAAGATTACATAACTACCGGTTTAGTTAATGAAAGATGGACATATTTTAAGTGCATTATATCAGGAAAAAATGTACAATTCAGTGTGTATACACGTATAACTGTATTAATTATAATTTATAACTCTCTCACACACACACACACACACACACACACACACACATATTATAGACAGCTTTAGTTGTAGTGAACAGTGTTATAGCAAAGATAACATAGGTACGTGGAGAAAATAAACTAAAGAAGGCCATAATGTTACTGTGATGAAGTCAGATAGTTAATCGATGTGGTTATTGCAAGACGCAAGTGCATGATATTAGATGCGTACGACGTGCGATAGGTACAGTGAAGGTTTTCTAGTGTTATAATAATACTAATATATTAGTGAGCTCCATATACGTGTTGAATCTCAACGGCTATGAGAGCGCCGCCGCACGTGTGTGAAAACTGAAAATCTCCAATGTTTCATCATCCGCTGCAGATGTAGTTTTGGCATTCACCACGGCTAGTACACACATATTATTACATACTGTTCTAGACTTATTCTCTGGTTCCATCTATATAGTGCTATAATAATAATAGTAAGAACTAAGAACTTAGAACACCACCACGGCGTCTTGGATCGAAAACTCGTAAACCTAACCTACTTCAATTACCTATACTTAATTTTATATCGTATAATATAATATATTACAGCAGTGCTGTCTACTCGCATTCGTTATGATAGATCGTATTTTATAATATTATGAATAATGAATTTACACAGGTAAAAATGTAAAATATTATTGTAATATTGTTTACGTATTAATTATATTCAGACAGAGAAAATACGAACTCATCTACACATGATTTATGCACCTATTGAGCTACTCATATATATGGTGATTTTAGTGGACGATTAAAAGTAATTGTTATTATTTATTACCTACCTACAATTATCGTTAATACATCAAGATTTATGACGCATATTATGAAATACTATAAACATTTTTATGCAATATATCAATTTTTTTCTCTAGCATCAAAACAATCTAGTACTTTTCCGGCAATCGTTTTAAATATTATAATACACGTATAAGTTGAGTTATAAGACAATGAAATTCACTAATACACGACTATACAGTAGCACACTCTATTATACAATATAATTTATTAAAACGCAATAAATTATTCACTAAAATTCTAAAATAAACAAGTCGATGTACAACTATTTTTTTTTGTTGATAAAGATGTTATTGCTCTTTGTACGACTTTTATTTAATTAAGTATTTAAATCATAATTGTATATTATTTTTTTTTATGACTGTGTACACTTTTTTTACATGACTAGTGTGTCAAACTTTTGATTGGAGCGTTATTATTTATAATATCATAAACAAATATGTAACCTACGTCTTATGTTCAGGTCATTGATAATATTTCATTAATAATAATTTAACTATATAAACTGTATTAGACATATAATAGTATATTATATTAAGGGGGTCATATCTGACGAGCTTTTACTTTTTAGTACAAAAACTTGCCTCACAAGTCACAAGAAAAGCTGAAAATGTGAAAATGTGAAATAAACAGATTTTGATAATATACATATTTTTTTTTTGTGACAAATAAAGAATATCTATACAGGTCAATTTGGATTCTGATTTAAAAAAATATATTTATAGAAATTAGAATATACGTCTAAATAATGTAGAGAATTATGAAATGTATTTATTTGGCGTTATTTTGTGAAGTTAATACAAAAAAGTCCAATGCTAGTTGAATAAAAAGTTTAAAAAAATCATCAAAGTCCGATTATTCTACAAAGTACAAGGCGTGATAGTTTTTCCAGTTAAGCAGTTATTAAACGTTGGACTGGTTCAATTGCATTTTTTCTGTAATGCCTGTAGACTGTGGCATGGCCGCTGCAGCGCAATGAAACTAGAAATTACCTGCAGTTTTGCTCCTTAATATATGGCCGACATCCTTAATACTATGGAAACTATATTTTTTTATTTTTAAGCCTCTTCCTACCAGATCAATATCGAATAATAAATATCATATTAAATGCCATATTAAATGCAATCATAATATTTCCTCTTACCTATATGATATTTTTAAAAGAAAACATAATTACTCGCAAATTATTAGATTTTGAAATCTGTGTCTACAGTCTGATTTTATACACACAATGCACGTCCCAATATACGTATACTTATTATAATTTTATGTTGTATAACAGTTATGATTATTTGTGGATACTATCAAATAAACTAAAAAAATCTCATTACAAAAAATATTCATATGCCATATTAGGCATATGCATGAAAAATTATCTCCATGGTATACCGTATACGTATTTGAGTTTAACCGTTCCCGTTGTAGGTACCTAAACTAAATACTTTTGAAGATATTCGAGTTCTAAAATCATGAATTCTAGTGGGTGTAAATAGTATAATATCATCAATATATGAAAACACTCAATCGCAATTCATATTTAAATACGCTGATGCAATAACATCGTTCGTGTTGTTATCACAATTAATATGGGTACATATTATTAAATGATATTAACAGTATATTCTATTATACACTCGTTAGATAATATAATGAATTATATATTGTATACGAAGGCAACATCAACTACAATCACAACAACAACAACAACAACAACAACAAATACAGCAGCAACAACAAGAACAAAAACACAAATTAGACTGGATACCGATTTTATTGATAATATTTTACAGCGAAAAATATACTCATAACATATTTAGCGATCATTGTTCGACCGTTTACCGTAAGTTGGTGCAGATGAGAAATCGAAAAATATAAAATTTCTAATCTAAATCGCGGGCAGTTATATAATGTATATTATAGAATATTTTAAAAGCAGTGTTAATGAAAATCGGTCATATCATATTCCGGTCGTTAATGTATCTGGCCGTCGTCTGGTCCGGCTCATTTCGGATGTTTCACCGCGTAATCGTCAAACGCTTTGACAGCTTCCTGTTTATTCAGATCGTCCTGGTTGGTCTTGGTCGAGCTGAACGTGTTCTTGAGTTTAGTGAACGCTCCGCTGAAGAAACTGCTCAGCTGCGACTCGACCTTTTTGGTGTTATCCGACTCTTTGACCGCTTCCTGCACTTTGTTGTACGTTTCCGACGCGGTTTGCTTGAACGAATTCATGAACTCTGTCATCTTACCCTTAGCCGCCTCCTGCAGAGTATCCAGCCCCTGTTGTTGCGTGTCCGCCGCGCGGCTACACTAAATAATCAAAAACAAACCATACGGCTTTTTTTGGTTTTTTTTTAAATTCAATTTTCGGAAAAAAATAACCCCCGACCCTCGTTTAAATTCCGTATGCACGTATAATATTTTGGCTATGAATTCTGGTTCGTATGGATAAGTCGCAGTACCTATAATATTGTGTATTGTGTGTGAGTTTATGATCACAGACACTCGCATGGTAAAATAATCACAAAGTTTAATGCATAAAACAATATATTACAGTCGCATTTATCTATATAATATTGCTATGAATATTACTATGAATATTATCACATAATTACGCGGAGCACGACAAGATTGTTGGTTTTGCGAACATCGCGCGCCGCCGTGCGTGGGATTTCGGTCGTCGCGTTTTTTCGGCGTACGTATCGCCATGTCTCGAATTTGTCGTTCGACATGAACGCATTTTAATAATCCTACCATATATATTCATATTGAATTATATTATTTAAATGTACGTATAAAATATTATATTGAATTGTAATATCATGGTGAATATGTTAAACAATAACGCTCTCCTCTCGCCGTGTACACCTATATATGTATATACTATATTACATTTCGACACGTCTTATTAAATTCGAGTGTGCCGAATAATCGAAAAAAGGAACCAATACCGAAGAAACATTTTTTTTTTTTTTTAATAATGTTATACAACGCGTTAGCATCCATTGTTTTTTGTGGTACTACAAAAGTCACACAAAACCCAGCCGCATTTTATATTATAATATTATTATTTCGTTCTTTTAATCGCATCATATTAATATTGTGATTATATCAGCATAATGTTAGTGTTGTTATCAATTATTATTTTACTTGGGTCCAAGCATACAATAATAGCTATCTATTCGTTATTGTTTTACTAACATCACACGGTACATGTGTGGGTATTACATAATCATTGGGCTCTATTGACTCTTGAATAGTTTAATTTGCATTTGATTTACGGAATGCGATTATGATAATAATTTCTTGTTTGATAACTATACCTAATTGTGTTTGAAAGGTTTGAGTAAATGTTTTTTCCATCAAACAATGATTCAGTACTAACTACCTGTCTACCTATTTCTATAATCTCTCATCATATATTGTAAAACATTTTTTTTTGTTAAACCACTAGACTGATATAGGACGACAGCAGATAATTGTTGGATTTAAAAATGAAAGCTATTTAGTATTGCCAGTGTAGTAGTGGTGTATTTCCCCAAAATGTATCCCCAAATTAGGCTCTAATCACCGATGACAAATTTTACTTATAAAAAATAAATATGTTATATGAGAATTAAGAATGATATTATTGGGTGCAAGTCAAAAGCAAGAAATATAGTCAATATAAGTCAAATCGTGAAAATAAAAATGGTGAAATGTTAAGCGAAAATTATAATAATGAAAAAAGAAAATTATGTGTGTATGGGAACTGTTAATTACACTTTAATAGAACAATCACAGTTTTATGTAATTTTTGTACTTTTGGTTCGTGTAGTATAAAGATAAGTGGTTGAGCCATTACCAAATTCAAAGTCGTTCATGGTCTGAATTGTATAACCAGTGTTGTAACTGTAATATCCAAATTATATTACATTATATTATTATTACGCGATGTGTTAAGATTTTTTAACTATTATGGAATTCATTTTGAGTCAAAAGAACAAACATTTTCATTTAATAGTTTGTTGATTTTTTTTTATATTATATAGTATACCTACAATATACAATACATTATACATAATTATAATTTGTTGTATTTGTATTATTTTTATCATTGATTACGAAAATAAGCACAAATTAGAAAACACAAGGCTTATATCCATAAGCGATAATTCCCTTAATTTTTTGTGCCTGATATTTATTTGTAGTATTGTTGTTACCTTTAATTGTAAGGTCTGAAAGTTCAAACTTAAAGGAAAAAAATTTATTTTGAAAAATGAATTCGCCTTTATTGTGTTTTTTGTTAAACATTTCGAAATTTTAATTTTTTTGAATTTCTCATAGATTTTATATTGTTATATACACAACTACATAAGGTATACCTAGTTATACTATAGGCAAATAAATTGTCTGAATAGAGATTGATTGAGATGAAAATGTGTTCCTTGTACCTATCTGTAATCTGTTATTTAGAACCGTTAATCTGATTAATAAAAATAATAATTGATTATTATTTATTATACATGTCAGAAGTATACACGCGCAACTCTTCTACGTTATATTTATATGATCAGGATCGAAGCAATTTCGATTTGAAGATTTAAAATTGCAGCATACATTTTTTTTCTACAATATGATTATATTGTATTTATACGAAAAAAAAAAACATCCGGACAATTTCAGCGATTACGTTGTCGTCGAGTTTTCGGGTTATGTTTTATATGCAACAAATGAATTAATTCCAACCGATTTACTATGCGCCGTTCCGATCAGCCTCGTATTATTATAATAACCGGCTCATCGAAATATTTTGCAAATCTCGCCGCATCTGTACATCGTATTTATTTCAATGTATAATTCATGAATGACAATTTTTGACTTTTTTTCGCAGATGATAAAATTATGAATTGAGATTAATCGCAGCCATCGTCGCCCGTCGACTGACATGATATTTAAAGTTTTGCTTCGTTGTTGAAATCGTTGGACATTGTTACTGCTCAAAACGCTGTACCGAATACAAATTATGCGGAGATGTATTATTATTTTCGTTTTACTTGGTTATTATTATACATTTGACTGATTCGGTAAATATATTAACATTACTCTTATATGCATGGCCAATCTTCCACTCCCTCTCGAGTCGCACATGTAATATTATAGGTATACATAACATCACGACTATAGATTCTTTTTTTTCTTTTTTATTATTTTTTGTTAGTATTTCCGTAACCGTTAACCACCCAATCCGATTTCTATATACTACACGAGTATTATATATTTATTTGATTTATCACAAGTGTAAAATTCAACGCATGATGTAGATACGTACAATGTACATGCATATTACTGAAGAATTATTTGGGTTAAAAACAATTGCGATTTGTTTACAATTTTGTAAAACATGTAACAGTTAATAACTATTTGATTCATCAAGGAATATGTTACATCACTTACATGTATACAAAATAGATATTGTTATGTATTATTGTGCCTATATGTCATGTTATAAATGTATATATTACAGTGTACAGAAAGACTGAGAAACACAGATGTACACTCTAAAGTTAGTAACAATAAATTATAGGTGTGTAATATATGCCTATGCATACGAATCATATTATGAGTGACGACTCCTATTTAAGCATTATTAAATATTTAAATGTGTCATAATATGATAATTTTTTTATGGGCGATGATGAATTTACTTTTGATATACCATCACATAAGTAATCTTAATATAATAGTCCATTCTGCTGTCATGCAAACGTTTTTTAAATTAAATAATATATAAATATAAACATGCATTGTACATATATACCTACCTATACTTTATACGATGGCCAGATTATTGTTATAAATTGACTACTTCAATAGGTGGCGACGTGCGTGTTATATAAGATTTTTAATTTATGAATATTGTAATAATTAATAAATAGTATGCCGTTATAAAAAAAAAATATCTATAGTGGAACTGTTTTTTTGAAGATGTTTCTTATGTCCTTATGATCTCTTATGAATTTCAAATTTAAATTATGGGAATGTTAATTTCCAATCGGTAAAAACAGTATATTAGTCCTCTGACAATTAATTTTTATGGAAAAATATTACAACTATAATAGCTGCTTTGTTACGCCTGCAGTAAAAATACTAAAATATAGCATATACATATATTGTTTAATAGTCAAAAAAACCGTACGTGAAATTTGATTTCTTTCCATAAACGGTTGTGTTTGAGGTAGGTACCTACTTTTGTTTAGTATAATTTTTGAATAAAAAAAGTAAAATTAGCCGTCATAAATATGTATTATAAAATCATCTCGTTGAAACATTGTTCTATTGTGAAAAATCGAATGGCAAGGTCAAAAAATTTAAATAAATTATTGTTGGATATATTATAAATTATTTCATGATTGGTTAAAAGTAATGATTTATTTAATAAATGTATATTTATACTGTAAACTGTTAATGAAAACCGTACCATGAATTAATATATTTTGAATCAATGCTGTTCTATTTAGTGCTTATAAATTCGTTCAACGAATAAAAATAATAATTGGCTGATTTTTTCAAACACATAAGATAAATCTAGTAAAATAGGAACGTGAGATTATAGTCATATTTAAAATAATGATAATTATTATGGTTGTGCTTGTGGCAATCTAATAAACACGATAAAGTTTATTTGGCCTAATTCATAGTACCTATAATATAAAGTAGGTAGCTTCAAATTTATCATAAGCCTAATAAAAATATATGCGTGTAACATAAGTAAAATAATATATGTATACATTTTTTTATAATATTAATAATAATTAAATTCGTAGTTATGTAAGAATAGATTATTATTTTTTTCAATAAGTGAATATTTTGGTGAATACCTACAATGCGAGTTGTTGAGTTGATAGATTTTATATTTTTGAGTAATTGTTTTAAAGTAATGCACACCTCGTTTTATATTATTAACACATGCGAGTAGAAATCGAAGAATGGGCTTTTGGTACGGTTTGAAGCCGAAACGTATACATGTATAAACATGTATAATAGAACCGATAAAAAAAAAAACTTAAAATTAAATCAGTCCGATCGATAAAAAAAAAAAAAAAAAAACAATAATATTAATAATGAGATCGTCTTCGGCAATAATGTTTGCACATAAACAGACGCGGTGGTGTGTCCACGTGATGATGGTAGCTCGACATTCGTCTAACATTGTTTCGCATGTATGTTAAACGAACACAAATATAATGCCATAAATTGTAGAATATTATTATTCAATGAAATTCGAAAAAAAGATTGAATATTATGGTCAAATTATGTAGAATTCAATATTATTGTATACAGAATTTTAAGTTTATTCTCGTATTTGCACAACGTACCTACCTATATATATTTCTGATATACCTATGTAGTGCATAGCAAGAAAGATCGTCTTCAACCGTACAAAAAGACCATTGGAAAAATAGCAAATAATTTAATATTGTCTACGTTTGTGGAATTGTTAGAAGACATCGTTTTAATATTAAGACGCATTATAGTTATTCGTTCGTCGATTAACCGAAACATTATTATCGTGCACGGCAATAATAATGATAATAATAATTATAAAATAAAAATATATAATATTTAAATATCGTATGGGACGCATATTATACGTTTTCGTTTTCAATACTCACGTCAAAAACGAGGCACACCAGCGCCGTGACGACGAGGGCTTTGATCGCGAACCTTGCCATTATTTTGATTGTTGTAAAATATGAAAGACGAAAAATGAAAAATGAAAACTGTCGTTGTGCAGTCGAATGTTAATAACACACACGTATGTACGTCTCGGAAGCAGCAGAATACACTACTACGATTAATTGCGAGCCGAGGACAGATATTATGTGGGTTAGTGAGAGAGCATGCGCGCGTGCTTGGTGCGTGCGTGTGTTAGAGTTGTGTGTGTGTGTGTGTGTTTAAGAGTTGGGCTATATGTATTATATGTGTGTGTGTGTGTTATAAAGTTAGTGTATGTGCGTGTTAGAGTCAGTGTGTGTGTGTGTGTGTGAGTGTTTTTCTGAACCCTAACACCAGGATCACGGCGGTCACGCGATTAGATATCAACACTGAAGACTATATTATTCACGCGTAAATCGCCCGCTAGCGTGTTCGGTTAAGTATCGCTCATTATAGACCGTTGGCGTCAAAAAAATAAAAATCACAGCACTACAATAAAAAATTAATAACAATAACAACAATAATAATTGTGAACCCTATTGTATGCACTCGGCGGAAGAGAATGTGGTTTTTTTTTTACAATTTTCGTTTGTATAATAATAACAACATAATCTCCACGACTCTACCTATATGTATCGTACCTATATTATTATATTTATATTATAATATAATATATTATCTGTGTGTGTATGTGTGTGTGTGTTTTTATTTGATTTGATTGGTTAAACCTTGAACAGCGGCGGCCGGTGTAAGTATATAATATTTGTGTGTAAAAAATGGTCTCTGAGCGATATTATCTGTATACGTCTATACGTACTATATACACTCCATACACGTCCGTTTGCTATTCGTTTATTATACAAATATAATATTATTAATGACTCATCGTATAATTTATTAATTTTACATAACCGTCGGGGAAGGTCTCTCTCGTTAGTGCTATACGGCTGTATAATATACAATTAATACACCGCTATTCCAGTTCCCATTATTCTCTCATCTTTTGTGTTCGTCTTCGTCGACGTTCCGATCCGTAAAACAATGATCGTTTATCATAATGTGAAAACAGGCCAACGTATGTGGTAAAGGTAGGTCCCTATGTTTGCATACAACGTGTCGACGATGAGAAGATTCGAAGGTCTCCGTCGGAATCTCGATATAATATGAGTTTTATAATCACAGAGACATGTATAGGAACATTAGGAAAGGAACCCAGCACGCATATATTATATGACCAGAATTTATACATGCAATATAAAATAGTAAAATGTGCATTTTCTTTTGTTGAAACATGCTAAAATATGCAAAATGAAAATAAGAATATGTATCTACCCATGTCAAAATAATCATTGCTATTACCAATCATTTTCAAATTATTATGAACCACCATCATAAACTATCATTTAATTTTAAATCTATATGGAGTGAGAAAATCAAAGTTAGGTACTTCTTATGTAAGCTAATATCGTTTTTGATATTCTTACTCTGAAATAAAATATGAGTCTATAGCAATTATAATAGATTTTAAATCATTGTTTTTATTTGAAGACAAAATCACTGGTGTTATGAAATTAAATATTAAGTTGATAAACTCACTATGACCAAGTCAGCATCTGTCTAATTATTTGTTTTTTATCATAGTAATTATCATATCTTATTTGTATTTGTGTAAACCATTAAGACACGAGTTCAAGATATCATGTGATACATCGACAGATTTAGTTTTTTTTTATCGATTTATTTATATTTTATGGTTTGTATATTATATACACATTGGCGTTGCATAATTCAAGTTCAAACAGTGTGCTCTTAAAGTTGCTATGCATTTTGAAGTAAAAAATTATGCAATTATATGGGTATTGGCCATTAGGTATTAAGCTAGAAACGCGGTGCGGGTACTACTACCAATGTAGATTGTACTTGTTTGATATTGTGCAAGATTAGAGCCATATAAGAGAGCAAATAATGTTTAAAGATTATCCTAAATTATAATTCAAATAAAAGTTAATATAAAAAAAAAAATTCATCTTAGCGATAAAATACTATTACAGTGCGAAGACTGCGTACTAAATACTAATGTATTCTAGCTAAGAGCAACTGTATTCATCCCAGAATTCCTTGTTTAGGAAATTAAAGCTTAAAAACCGAATTTTAGGTAATCATTAATGATATTAAAATATACTTAAAGAAACGATTTAAAATAAGTTAATAAACATCATTATTCATTGTTAGTATTTATACCAAATTATATTATTATATTAAATAAAAATGCTTCAAACTTCAATTTAGTGGGTGGTAGCAAATCGATTCTAGTTTGTACTTGAAGGCAGAGGCGTGCCCAGGATCAAAATGTAGGACAGACCCGATTATAATTATTTTAATTTATATAGGTACAGTTAATGATGTAAAATATATTAATAATAACTATTTGAAAACAGGGTGGGCCCGGGCCTACCAGGCCTACCTGCTGGCCTAACACTATAAACAAATACTGAATACACATATTCAAAATTGTTATTGTAAAGATTTTAATTAGGTTATTTTAACAAAATTGAATTTTGGTTGGTTATCTTCATTTGGAATTCATGTATTTGGTATTTAACAATATGAATTTGAGCATTGGAACATTTATTTCAAACTTATTTATACTTATTTGTACCTATATTGGTATAACTGTGTATCATACCTAAATATATTTTGATATGCTATGATTGCGTAAGCTTAAGTATTGATGTTACAAACAGCCATGGACATTACGCGTGAATATGACTAATGGCTTATCGGCTAATATAAGTAATTAGTAATAACTGATAACGAATTGGAAAAATTAAAAATGATGAGAATGCCGCACTCGAATTATACAGAAACAGAGATATTAATATATTATATTTTATTATTATTGGTTTGATAAAATAATAATGACATAATGTATTGACTTACACGGACTCTATATTGAATTTAACATAGTTTTCATTTTCAACAATCGATTTTCCTTAGTATGCGTTGTGTTATATATAGTATTCTAATTTATTCATTGCTTCGTGCGTTAATGTCTCTCGATAACATTATAATAGTATACTATTATAGTAATAAAGTTAACAGTAATTAACATCACTATAATACTCGTTTATACATATTATATAGTATTACTAATTATATTATGACGTCTTTATAATTTAATAATCCATACAATTATGTTTTATGATTTTTTCACATAATTTAGATTGACATTTCAATCTTATTAATTATTATAATTACACGACTGCATAGGCTTTAGTTGAACAATTATTTTTTTTCATATTCAACTTTATGACCGACATTGTTGATGAAGATTTTTACATTTTTCAAATAACCATTTTGTATAGACCATAATGACACATATAAATTGATATTATCTATAAAAATTTTAATATTATCAATGTATATATCTTTCTCGTATTTTCAGATTAAAAATTGGTTTTCTTTAATAGTTATACAACACATATTAACGAGTTTACTGCCCTGCAACAAGTTGACCACCTTGTGTACTTATTATATATGTGATACATGCCATAAAACGTCAATAAAATCGCCCTTCATACTTTACTTATAATTTTCGATTTTGTCTTGAGTATCATTTCGAAAACATATTTCGATATCATTTATTTATATAGATCTAGGGAATTTCCGGTGCCAGAAACTCTTATAAAAACCTGAGTATCATAATATATGATATACATTGATACTTAGCCCGGTTTCATCAAACTATTAATTGTATATTATATTAAGTATTATCTATATTAATTGTTATGAGCCATGCTACACTGCCGTTAATATTAAGAGGGTGTTAATAAAGATGGGGATTTGTGTTGCATCGTGACTAAAAACTCAGAAATCTAGACTATTGGTTTTTAAAATAAAAATTAATATATTTAAAACTTCGAATAGGTGCCTTTTATATTGATAAGCCTATGAAAAATAATATCGACTCCCGCAACGATGAGTGCGTTTTTGATCACAATGTATATCTTATTTAATAACTATCATGATATTAGGTTTTCCTTTTGAAATTCACCCTAGTCTCCAAGGACCTTGATTCATTTTTTGGTCATTCGTCACAGTAATTTATTAATGCCAACTTACACTAAACATCATAATTAACTATCTTGCTGAGGTACGTTCAACTATTACCTCCTAACTGGCTCTAAAATTGTAAGTACTAAGTTGTAAACGAAATAGGATTTATGGAACTCATAACCCGTTTGAATGTTAAATATGACTATAAATGCAATGTTATTAATGTATAATTGTTTTTACATGGTCATAGTAAGAGAAACAAGTCAGTTAATATACTTAATGATTAGGATAGTGACTTAGAGTTAGATATTTGACCGTCGTCATCTAACTAATTACTAGTTACTAATATTGCTTTGGTTTTTGTATAATGTTACAAAAGCTAAACTTAGGTAAAATAATCATAAAAAGAAAAGTTCACCATGTTTAGTCATACTAACCTATATACATAGTAAACAGCATCATAACTGTAAGTTTAATTATCTCTAATTTTTTCAATGAGAAGTAATTCGGACAAATATATATATATTAGACAAAATTATATATTATGTATTTGCGTAGAATTGTTTATTTCATAACATATTCAATTTTACTGAACTTAGAAAATAATAACTTTTATTTTTGAGTTAAGATCACTATATAATATAGCCACTACAATAATGGATCTAAAAATGGTCCAAAGACCTTTGTGGTTGAACACTTTAGTAATTTAGTATAAAAATACAAGAATCCAATAGAAATAAAACCAGAGTTTGATCGATTAATATTATTGCAAAAATACTGTGGGAAAAATGTAAAATGATTTAGATATACTCAATATAAAATGTCCACAATTAGTTGCTACAAGTTGTACTAGTCAACCAAAAATAATATAATATAATACATTTCATTGGTCCATTACCGGCTTTAGATGTTCACTGATCCGATGATAATTTGCAAAATATAACATGATGAAACACGGCCGTTTATGAATAATTGTGGTAATTGTGGTATTAACTGTAAACTTTTTAACTACCTACAGTTGTGTGATGTAGGATCGCGTTAGTTTTGTGTGACCTTTTTGAGTGCTGCAATTATATTATTATAGGAATGTAAAAAAATATTTAAACAAAAGAAATTAGTTTTCCAGTGAATATTCCAAGGTCATTAAGACACACTAAAAAGATTATTATTTATGTTTCAGATAAAAAATCTAAAGTTTGAATAGAAATATTTTCATTTTCACACATATTCACATATTTCGGGAATTCATCGATGTATCATTCAAGTACCTCTATTAGAATTCAATATTACAGTTTTTCAAGACTTATTATTGTTATATAAAATTTCAATAAAACATGACATTATTGTGGTTTTAACCGAGCCTATTACATAAATCAAATGTAACAATCTGTTGGTAAGATGTTCTCAAGAAATAATGAATATATTATGAAAAAAAGAAACATATAGGTAGGTAGGTACATTAATGAGAATCGTATTACAACACAATTTATTTAGTCAACGCATTTTGATTTATTATTATATATAGTTAGTAGGCAGGTAATAGGTATACCTATTGTTTATTATACCATACATATTTATACAGTTGAGTGTTGACTGATAGACTTGAAAGATGGATCATACTAAACGCATCATATTTTCAGTATCAAAATTAATGTATACGAGATTAATGTAAATAGTGTCCTAATTTTAAACTTCATACCTATTATGAAATAAAAAAATTCAAAATATTATTTGTTTTCATATTCAAATTATTAAAAAAATAAATAATACCATAGATATAATATTATGCGGAACCCAGTTATATATAGGTATGTGCAAATTTTTTTGGAGAAATCCTGTATATTTTTAATCGGATAAGATGTAAAAAATTTATAGTTTTTACTGATTCGCGTCTACACATGATGAACTAGTTAATATTAGGCAATTTTAGTCAGATACTCAAAGTAAATATGGTCGCCCGTGCACTGTATTATTGTTTAATTATACCTTCCCATGTACTATGTACATTCATAATACCCACACATTTTTATTATCAGTATTATTCATACTATTTATTATTATGTTATAAGCTTCCATTTCACATATTCTAGCTAAGTTCTAATATTGCTAAGTGTTGCCAGTGGGTGGCTTCTTAATCAAATTTTCAAGTCCTGTTTTTCTCTTAGCACATAAGCTTATTGTACATAAATTGTATAGATTGTTTATTTCTAATAAAAAAAAAAAAAAGTTCTAATATTACCTATTATTATTTCTTTATATATACAAATATTGTTATTAGTATTATATGTTCTATTCATATTGTATATTTATTATATAAATATCGGTTATCAAAAATTGAAATTTTTTTATTAGGTATGAATTGATTATCATATGAGAAATCAGCGTTCCAGTTTTTGATTAAAACATGTGAATCATATTTTGTTAATGCCGTATGCGTTGGCAATTTATATGTCACAAAAGACAATGTCATGTAAAACTATATCTTATGTGACACATAAACTGGCTATGCATAAGGAAATAGATAACATAACTATTATTCTTAGAAATTCAAAATAATAACTAGCTCTAACTTGGTCGATTTTCATTAAATTTTTTTTTTAGAACTGTTTTTAAAAATATGACCAAATCTTGGAAATTTAAAAAACTTAACTATGTAAAACAAAATGTAGGTAATTTTTGAAAAAAAATCGAATCTTATGCTATTCAATCAGAATTTCAATACTCATTAATGTAAAAAAAAACTGTATTTAAATATATTGATACTAAGGGTGATACGGGACTTTTGGGACATACTTTACAGTATAGTATTAATGTGGGAATATATTTTAACAAATAAGTAAGTAATTACTCAGTCCAATGAAGCTAAAATGTGCTGAGGTGACACTAATATTTCTGGATATAACATCGTGACATGCGCTGGCACGAGAGAGTCTTGCTGTCGTCGTGGAACTCAACTAGAGCATAGGTGCGACACGTGTAAGCGACAACTGTAGCAGGTCTAAGTGTTTTATTTTACAATTGTTTTATACTTGCATCAATAAAAGGGTTTCTGACTGAAAATTGTGTTCAAGTTTAATTTCAGGCTTTTGTGATATTTATCACTTTTTGATAATGTAGCAAGACACTGTAATCCGTAGTACCTACTTACTTCCTCTTACGGTATACTCGAGAAAGAGTAAGACTTTGGCTGAGTTAAAGATATCTCACACTTGAGCATACAGTTATCTTGTTCGAGAGTAAATCAACCTTAGAAGTTAGAGTTATAGAGTATAAGTCCTGTAGGACCATGTTAAATTATATTTGTGTGCAGTACTCGTTATAGTGGTCACCAAAAGAAGAATTTAAATAAGTTTTTACTACAGGTGTCGATATTTACTCGTTTTACGGTTTGGCAATCGGAAACCGAAAAATATCTGTTAATAAGCCAAGCCTTTGCGTGCTTTATACGACATAATATGCTTTACTTAATTAATATTATTTTAATAAATAACTTTCAAACATCGTTGCAACTGTTTTATTACGTAAATATATCATATTATTATAAATAATACAAAAGTAAAAAACTTATTTAATCCACACTTCGTATTGATACCATAATCTTTAAAAAATAAACAGAAAACGTTATTGAAATATATTATTAGCAACGGTTTATAATTAAATGATTTGTATTGACATTTATTATTTTTACTATATGTAATCCATGTAATTATTATTTTATTTAGTCATATAATCTCAAATATTTCGATGAAATTGTCAAGTAATTAATCGTCGCTATCTCAGTAACCGTTGCCCCTTGATCTAGTTGGTCCAACATGATATTTCAATAGGTCACGCCATGTCGTCACTCGCCGTGTATGCATTATAGCAGTATGTAGCTATATCTTATTAAAAATGTTAAGAATAAAACTACTATTGGAATTAGCAATTTAAAAATATGAAATATTTTCAATGACTATTTTCATGTATTATAATCTAGTTTTATGAAAAATTTAAAAAGAATGCAGTTCTGAAATTTTTAAGTTAGAAATCTTGGTGCATGTTATGTACATTATTTTTATATTATAATTGTAGTTACTTTTGGTTTACACCGAATAAAAGTCACGTACACATTCGACCGACTCTAAAGCTGATTAGACAAATAATATAGGTTAATCAAAAAAATTATTAGATAATTTTAGATGGTTTTTACGTTGGATACTAAATACTCATAGAAAATATAAATATTGATTTTAAATTATTATTCTAGATATTTGTTGTAATAATAGTTTAAATTATTTAAAATCAACCTTTATACATAATTTGCATTAAACTATCAATGATCAAATACTTTATGAAGAGTAAACATTAAACCCTTACTGCCAGTAAGATAAGAAAGTATTAAATTATACCCAGCGGGCATGTGATTAATGCATTGCTATAATTACTTAAAATATGATTTTAAATCTTCATGTTTTCTACAAAATGATTTTCGTCGCTTTTTATTCCAGTTAGTGAGAAAATTATAAGAATCTTACATCATTGAAATACAAAATTAGAACCTATAATCAAAATATATCTGAAGTTCAAACTGATACTACCTATCTATACATATTTAAAAATATATTATTTTTACTGTCTTAAAATTGTATTGAATATTATAATCCAATGTACCAATATAGACTATATAATATAATTGACGAAAACAAAATTTTCAAAAGTATTTTAGTACTTAAGTGCTGCCGACACCTGTTGCTTGCAATATCCATACATATTTTACTTGACTAATTGAAAGATTTCGGAGTGAATTCCAAAACAAAACTAAAAAGTTTACGATTTCATTAAGCTAAATTTTTACAAAAAAAAAATTCGGAAATGTTAGTTTTAACTAAGGTAGGTACCGATAGAAAATAGTTTTTAAAGTTTCTTTATTATAATCTAAGTAAAAAGAAAATATTTCAAGTTTCTACGATTAATATTTTTTGTTTTACAACAATCGACTTTCGAGTTCGATAATTACATCGAAAAATTTAGACTACCTACCTGTATAGTGTTCTACTTTTGCACCAGTACTAACATCAATTGAGTTGTGAAAAAAATTGTAGACAGGAAATATAAATAACTATAAATAATTAACAATATTCGTCTAATTTACATTTTATATGATATAAATATCGATGGAATAATATAGGTACAGTAAAAGCTAATAATCAAATAATGTACACTATATAAAAATATGTACAATTTACTTTAATTAAAATAAATAAAAGAAATAAAAGAAAGATAAGGTACTAAATTACTTTTGATAGGAGAAAAGAAACCTAATTATACATAATTATACTAGTATTCCAAGTTTCACATATGTATAAGGTCACGAAATATAATTATAAACCTACTTAAACTTACTTATCTTACTATATTTTGTGAATATGAACATGTTGTATGAATGTATATATATGTTTGTACTTTGATATTTATTGATGCATGCTTTATTAACTATTTTGTAATGCATAATCCTATCCACAACACAACTATATACATTAATGTATATATTATTAAATTATAACATTATGGTTATTATACTATCTAGTGGTTCTTGCTCGGAGAAGTCTTGAAAATGACAATAGCGGTTATCTTATTTCAAATTTGGCTGGATGCCTGTTTGGCATATAATATACTGGAGTTCTGAACTTTTTATAGTGCTAGGCACTAAGAAGTATAGAATTGTAACTTTTATAAATCTGTTTTTATCTACTAAACGAGTGTGTGTGTGTTTGTGTTGATCGTAGGGTGCTAGTCAGTAAATTTTTTTGTCTGGAAAATAAAGAATGTACCTACTTATACCGATTATTGAGCCCCGTTGCTTGCAAGTATAACTTATATAATGCAATAATCATAATATGTTACCTATGCGGCCATACCATAAACTCATAATATAATATACTTAATATATACTCGTGAGTCGTGAATGATTGATTCTCGTATCTTTTTTTCCGACGTATAATAATAATAGACATTATGGTAATGTTGACTTTGAATTCATAGTTTACAATACCAATACACGTTTTCAACAATAATCGTTGAAATTAAATCACAATAGGTTATATTATACTCATGCGTATCGCGTTATAAATATAAAATTTTATCTTAATGATACTAAAACACATCACACGGGATATATTACTGTATTATAATTTCATTTGGTGTCGTTATGATGGTTCATAAATTATATTCTCACACTCATACTCACTCTAGAAGCATAATAATATATAATAATACTATTATAAACGTGCGTTCTAAACGAGAGTCATCACCATATAAAATAAACGAATTCGAATACCATACATCTGCCTTCGAGTTTCACGACTAATGGTATTCAACAGTCAACACACAATGAAAAATTGATAGGTAGGTATAACGTTGCAATATAGTTTTTTTATGACTAAATTTTTTTTATTGAAACGACCAATAAATGGTCTTTATAAAATAGTTTTACATTTTGTATACATCCAAATCAAATGATAAATATAAACATATAGGTAACATCGTACGCATGCTACACACGTGTAGAGTTACATTTTCATTGAAAAATTAAAACCCAAACCACATTAGTTTGCAATCAATTTGTGAAGTAAATAACTCGGAGGAACTGGAAGTGCTAATTTGAAATCTTCGTGTGCCTAACACCCCCAAGCTCTCCCTCTCCTCCCTTCATGTCGATATATGCCACTGGAATTAGTTTGGTTTACCGTTACGTATGGTTTATACGTGTATTGTATTGTAGAACGGACAACTGAATTTCAGGCGAAAACGGTGAATGGATCAACAATCCTCCAACCTTTGAACGATAATCACAGGACCTTTGATGGGTTGGAAAATGCTGAATGGTGTAGCCATCGCTGTCACAGCCATCTTGTTGCTAGTCACCGTGGAAACGGTGCTTTCGGCGGTCGTCAAGACTTTGACAGCGGCGTCGTTGGCGGAATGAAGTCGCTGAATATCGAGCTGATCAAATAGTCGATACTGCACAAGGTGGGCATGCAGCGGCTACCGGAGTTTGGCGATCGGCTGTCGCTGTAAGTTCTGGCGAACAAGCACAACAACGACCGCGGAAGTTACACGTTGGAGCCCTAGTAAATTCGGCACAAGCCCAAGGTTATGGACGCGACCGGGGATGGCGGACACGACATTCAGAGCTGAAAAACCGCACCGAAAAACAGCCACCAAGTCCATAGACAACACTATTATCAGCAAAAACGTCAGCGACGATGACGATTATCTAGTCAGGACTCAAAAGCTCATAGCATTCGCTCAGCCACGTAAGTACTGTAGTCTTTACCTGCAGTCATTCTCATTATTTCACAACATATAAAATTATTTTTCGTTTGTGTTGATGTGCTGGTAAGCCGGTGTCCCTATAAAATTAGTTGGTAATTTCTAATAGAGGGTCACGAACCCCTAGGTTGAGGATCGCAGGACTGTACGTATTCCTCCGATTTTGTATCGATGACTCCGCCAGCTATTGTTGCCACCGCACGTAACGGTTCGTACAATCTATCTATCGATCCCACTGAATATTTAATAAAATATAAAAGTATTTAGTATCTGACGATAACGTAGGTTCTGTGGAAGATGAATTACTTCTATATAATATGTATAATAATTTTGAATTTTAAATAAAATATGCGTTTTAATATTAATAATGTTATACGCAAATAAATTTAACAACTAACATTTTGGTTTATAATGTGTGATATATTATTTATTTTAATAAACAAATATTTTTGAAGTCCACCTAAAACTAATGGTTGGTAACTAAATTTCTTTTTTGCTTAAGGTTCTGTGGAGTCAATTATAATAGTTATAATAATGTCTAGAAATAGCTTACAAATAGTCTGAATATTTTGATAATTTCATTGTAAATAGAAGACAGCAATTTATGTACAATTTTTGTAACTGTGGAATGTTTCTACGATTAATATTTTTTGTATAATAACTTAATTACAAAAATTGATATAAGGCAGTTTGTTATCATGCGTTTGAATATAGTCAATGTCGTCATCATTTTAACTTAAATAACTAAAAAAAAAAAAATAAATATTTTTTTTAAATTCTATGTACCTAAGTAAAATCTATTAGTAATCTTGCGTTCAATTTTCAGACCATAGGTGTTATAATTAAAAATACATATATATGAATTTTCACAACAAAATATTTTGCACATTTTTGTAAGTTTAAAGAATGATTACATTTTTACATGCCTCTAAAATAAATTTTGAATATTATGTATTTTCGTTGATTTTTAATTGGAATGAGAATAACTTATGAAGAACCTATTGTATTAAATTTGACAGGGTCTTTAAATCAAAAACAAAAAATTGTATCCTACATAAATTGAAAAAAGTCAAAAATTTAATAGTGGTATTTTTTGTTTGTTTTCTTGAATAATTATGTACTGGACATTATTCCTTTTTCTCAGAAACTATCAACTAGTTTTCTACTGTAAAAAGTGTACTTGGACACAAAAATAAAAATAAAAACACGCATACTATAATAATACAATTATACATGTTTCACCCTTCTTAAAATCTTAAAGTATGAAAATAGTACCTAGGTAGGTACACATTCTAAATATTATATTGTAGAATAGTAATTAACTACTAAACTCAACATTTTCTATACGAAAAAAATGCTGTACCTATCTATGGTTATTTTATAAGCAGGTTCTATAAATACAACTGTTAAAATTATTTCCCAACAAATAGTTGCGCTACTGGCGTGAACTTTGCAGCGCAAAGTTGGAAATTGGCCCTAGTGAAAATAAAGTCCAAAAAATTCTGAAAGTTGTCTAACAATGTCCAACAATCTATCAACAAATGTTTTGGATAGATTGGATTGATACATGCTAATGTTGCGCTGCCAAGTTCACAGGGGTGGTGTGTTTATATATAGTTTCGTTTTTCAACCCATAAATCTAGGTTGCTATAAAGTATTGGGGTGGCTTACACTGCAGAAATTTTGTTTTGGTTCGCAAAAATCAAATAACTTTTGTCCTATCTATATATATAAAAAAAAAGTCGTGTTAGTTACACTATTTATAACTCAAGAACGGCTGAACCGATTTGGCCGACAATTGGTGGAGAGGTAGCTTAGAACCAGGAAACGGACATAGGATACTTTTTATCTCGTTCCCGTGGATATTCCCATGCCATTTGTCCACCAAAAAAAAAAACCGAATAATAGATATTATATTTTTGTTTATTATACCTAAGGTTGCTATTGGTTATGATACCTAATGTATGATTTGGTTATATTTGGTTAAAATCATATAACTTTAGTAAAAATGGTATTCCAACGAAATTTTCATGGTACCTCCATACCACCATGTAATTGTGCACTAAGAAAGCATCTTTCCAAAATTTGCATTTTATAATGTTGCTTGCAAACATATTTAGAGATTCGAGAAGATCGATGAAAAATTTTAAGTTTTGAACACCTCACATCGAGCATTAAATAAGAAATTGAACAAAGTTTAAATCATAATATTGAGTTGGCACTTTTAACAGGAAACGAAGTGCACGGGATCAGCTAGTGTATATTAATATAGGGTTGCCATTGGTTACAGGATACAACAGACTTATAATAAAACGTATGTATGGTGTATATATATATGTAGGGTATATAGTACTATATACTCTAAAACTACTTAACCGATTTTTACGACAATTTCAAATATTATATTTATAGATATCAGAAAAATTTACAGAATAGTTCAATCTACGTTCAAAAAAATACCATGCGTACTTAATCCAGTCCACCAATGGTGGATTGCTTATCTCGGTCAAATTATTTCTCAAGGCGATTTGATACCGATTTTTCCGTGAACTGAGGCTTACCTACACTTTAATATAAACATATAGATGCATGTATTTTCTATTTGTTATTTTTTCCCAGGAAAAATCGGGTTCTACAACTATATTAAATAATAAATTAGTATATAATATGTTTGTATTTTAATTTAATATTTTTAATGATTTATATACAGTGTAATTTTGTTTTGTTTTGTGTATTCTTATTCGCCTGTTTTCAGCGAGTTTTGAACACCACCGGACCGGGTTGGGGTGCTCATTGAGTTACAGAGAAGTATGTCTGATTGGTTCAAGACTATTTACGAGGTCGAGAACTTGACGCTAATGGTACATGCGTACTACCCAAACAAGAACACGATAAGATTCCGTACATAACGGACGCCAGAAAAAGAGATGATACTACCGAGGTACTTTATTATAAGGTAACTTGTAAGTACGTAATGATAATATGATATACTTACTACACCATACATTATATTTTTATCATTGTTATAGAATATTATTATATTTATTAAACATATAAAAATGTTCTGATTATAATGTATAATTGTTGTGTACCTTCACTGTACACATAGGTACACACTATACACAGAATACATAGTTAGATGAAAATATAGAATAATAAAATAAATACCTAGATATATAGTATATACAATAATTACCAGATATTAAATTAAAGTTTTAACTTCGATATATATTATATCGAATAAATAAAAACTACATAGGTAGTTTAAACGAAATTCGGGAGATGGAGGAGTGATGTTATGTTATATTAGTATTGGTTAGTTAGAGAGAGAAAGAGAGAGAGAGAGAAAGAGGATGTGCCCGTTAAAAGAAAAATACACTTTTTTCTGACATTTAAATCATAATACGGTGAACTTGGTTCTTATTGAAACATCACCGTGTTTATTAATCATATATAGTGTAGGGGTGGCCAAACGTCGATCTTGGAAGTCGATCTCCCTTGTAAGAATTTATTACTTATTATTATACATTTCAAAATTTCTCATTTAGTAAATACAGTTATTAAATACATATTTAGGATTGACGTGTTAGTGTTAAATGGCATTTTCTCATATGATAGGTTATAAAAGCTGAATAGGTACCGAGTTATATTTTCTGATGATTATTTAGAGCAGCGTCTTCGTTTAGTAATTAGTAGTTAGCTAACTATTACCGAGATTTTAATTAACTGGCCATGATATTATTATGCAATGGAAATGTTAATACATTTTAAAATTATTTAGAAATTTATTGTAAAACACTCATTTTAGATAACTATACACTTTTATTTTATTATTTATATAAGTATGTTTATATTTTTTTTACACTAGTCGATCCTAAAAGAACAAAATATGTATCCTCAGTAGATCTTAGTCAAAAAAGTTTTGCCACCCCTGAATAATAGTGCATTGAAAAACTGTTTACCGCGCGCGAGCTTATATCCATACACTTTACATAACATGTATTACTCCATAACATTTTAATATATTTTAGCACGCGTATTACCGTCGGTCGTATAATGTCGATTTTTAAATACATATGAAATATATGGATATAAGACTTATATATATATATGAAATATATGAATTGCGAAAAAAAATATAGGAAGGTAGTACACTAGTACCTATAATAGTATGTTCCACGAAATAATTAGACTCGGCTCTCAGTCAGAAAACGTCAAGTCACTCATCAGTCCTCAGGACCATCAAAAGGGAGAAATACATTTAGAATTGAATAGTTATAACTTATAAGTTACAAAGCTCCCTATATAAAATATGTAATCAAATTGTTACCAAAAAATATATAATACATAATTTTATAACCTTATAGAGTTAATGGCACATGAGGCCTCATGAATATGAGCTAAAATGATCAAAAAAAAAAAAAATGTTCTAACACACAATTACACAAACACACACACACTGTTATTAGCAATTAAACAGCAATTGCGTCAATCAAATGGTTATACCTTAACTTAATCACTGCGTTAAATAAATGATAAACGCATACTAGATAATCGATTTATATAATATTACGTGTTTTTTAACAGAAATATGTTTTTTGGCTGAAAACACGTTTTCTTGTTTTTGACCGATTTTTTTTTAAGGTGTTCGTTGCTGTGGTTACTTATTAACAAAAATATATTTATGATTGATACATTTTCCTCGTGTAGGAAAAATATCGAGTAGCACTCGCTTATTGTAACGATTGGTTACAAAATGAACTACAACTACTTATGAGGAAATTTTAGATAATATAACTCATAAATTAGTTTTATTATTGTATCATAATATATTATTTACATTATCTATATATAAATTAGGTAATACAGACTATGTACCTCCGACTTTGTGTTACAATTGAGCACGTGAGTAAACTCTATCAATCAAAAAATTCTCTCATCTTGGCAAAATCACTGGAACTCAATACCATCGTCTAACAAACTAAAAAATATTTAAAAAACAATTAAAAATGGAACACTCCCCAAATTTCAACCGACGCCAAGATATTGCAATCACCCGCACCAGAATCGGGCACTCTTTTCTCACTATCACTCAGACCTAATCAGCAAAGAACCCCAACCAATATGTGAATTCTGCCATACTGCATTAACCATTAAGCACAAAATGGAGAAGTGCTCACAATATTCCCAAACTCGCACCGACCTCAACATGCCATCTACCATAGAAGAAGCACTCGGCGAAAATCAATCACACAAAATATTAACATTTTTAAGCATCACAAATATTATTAAAAAATTGTAACTTATAAAACATGTATATAATTTTAAGAAAAATACCATGTAACAATTTAATGTCAGGCTGATAACCTAAGTTGTTGAAGCCTTTTCCTTAAAAAAAAAAAAAAAATAGCAATTAATATGCTGACAATTACAAAATATAATAATGTACCTACCTATAGTCTAACATGATATATGCTGAAGTGTTTCGCAAAGAGTATGTAAAAAAGTTAAAAGTCTGTCGTTAAAATTTGAAATTTTTGTTTAACCCTTTTACTGCCCCCGACATTCGATTACGTCCAAAATATTTACATATAGAACGGTATTAATAATCCATTCGTAGTATAAATATAAAATACCTTTAAATTAATCTAAATGTTTTGAAAATGTCATTGTGTACCTATATAAATTATTATCATATACATAAGAGTTTCAAGTTCAAAATCTGAATAATATTTTTGAATTACAACAATATAACTAAAATCGTTATTATTTGTTTAAATATCTTTTCAGTCCACATTTGAACTAATTTTAAACAAATTTTTTTTAGATATTTAGTTTGGTAAAAATGAATCAAGTTACTAATACTGACATAACACACACATCATACCTTCCGTACATCCATATTAATATATTATCATGTATTTACAGATTTTATGTCATATTCTACATAGTTGTTAAGGTTTATTGTTACGTTTAAGATATTCAATTAATTGTAGAGCTAGGTATTATAACTTTTGGTTGGAAGCTAATAAAAATTTAAAAAAAAAAAATGCAAAATGTAAAATATAAAATATAAATTTGTAGTTATAGGTAGCTTAACTTTATTTTAAATTAATACTTATATCCATTAGCTATACGTAAATGGTTTTTAATTATGAACCTATTTAGTATTTAGGTACACGTATTTTTACACGAAAATAGAATGTTAACACTATATAACATTAATTAAGTTTCATCTCATAAATAGTCGAAACTAAATTATTCATGAATTTTATTGTATGTGTTGTATGTTTGAGACGTGTGTAAATGTGTTCATACACAATAAACACGTATTAGATACCTAGTTATTTTTTTATTTCCAGTATCACCTATCTGTGTTGTTCCACTGAAATACTGTAGAAAGTATTTCGTTATAAATAAATCCACGAACGATTATGTATACAAATTGCGTAACTTTAAATGACCATTGTATATTTGTCGAGATTTTGGAGTTGATATTATAATACTTACAGTGTGATTATTATACAGGTAGGTGTAAAATTGATGATCCACATTATTCAAAAAATTGAATTACATAGGTATGTATTTAGATTTAGTTCACGTCTTAGCCCTCAGGTAAGTAGGCACTATCACTAGATTAATCAAAAACACGATTTTATTCAAATTATAATATTACATATTATACCTATTTATATAAAATATAATGTAACGACTAACTATAACAAAACGATGTTGTACCATGTTAACATTAATTCTATCAATAAAAGGTATTTCATTTTCAACGTTGATTATTATTATAGTAATAGTGCCTAACTACACGGTAACACATACATTTTATACACAAAGATACGTATTACATATTAATTTGGTTGCTAGCTTTATTTTATTATTTTTCAACAATATTATAAAAAATATATATTTAATATAGGTACCTACATAATTGTATAGGAGTTTTTTTTTATTGATATTAAGCATTGGCTATATGGCCAATAGCATACCTGTTGAGGAACATGTGTATGTGGGGCAAGGATTCGTCACTAAAACCCTGGATGGTAACCCATCCGGAAACTAGCGACGCTGGCCGATGCTTGACCTCAGGACACTTTAGTGACTGAAGCCAACCACGGAGCCACACCAGGCCCCATTTATAAATTTATACTATTACAAAGTTTGATATTACAAATATGAATACCAATTACAAATAATTGTTATTAGTTTTATAAGGCTTTTGCAACAACAATTGTTTTCAGCCTACATTAACTAATATAAGCTAAATACAACTTATATCCATATAAAATATATAACAAAAATAGCTTGTAATTTTACAAGGTGCGTGTGACCCGTGAATTTTTCAGAGCATCTTGATTCATAAAAATCGGATTACATCGAAACACCAAATTATCTATCAAGGGATGTTAATGACAAAATATATCTGCGGAATAATTAAAATAATTGTTATCGAATATAGTAATGCAAAATTAATATAATTAATATGATGTAAAATTGTTTGTGTTTTTTAATTAAATATTGAATATAATATATAAATATGTTTGGTGATATAGTCGAGATTGTGATTTGTTAGAATTTGGTATGTCATCGGTATTTTACTTGTGGGATTTTGGCCCAGACTCAGTTTTTTTAACAAAATAAGAAAATATGGTCTATGACTATACATATAATATATTTTATATTACCTATGTTTATTTTATAATTATTGAATAAACAATCTTTAATAGTTTGAGAGCATGACATCGTATACCAATTACATTTTTTTAGTATAAACTGTAGATACTAAAGAACAAATATTTACCAATTTAAATACTATGATTCTGTTTATTTGTATTAATATTTTAATTTGCACTAATATATTATGATATAGCAGGTAATATACTATATAGTGAGAGTTTCAACATAATATTTCATTAAAATAATGAATGGTTTCTATTATGATAAGTTTCACTCATTTTAAAATAACCTCGAGTTCTCGAAGCACAAGTCCAAAGTCTAATCGATAACATGCAAATCTGAAACTAACGTATTCATAACGGTTGTTGCTACTATTGTTCGGTGCTCCATTCATTTAGAATATGTATGTACCTACAGGATAATATGCAATATTATATTGTATAATTTGTGCAATGATCAAATTTCATCCGAAAATAGAAATTACAGTTCAAAATTTGAATAAGTTAATTAAATATCAATAATCAGATTTGAATATTCTATTTAAACACATTTGAACTTAAATCAGTCAAATCTCTTTATTATTAAAAATGTATAACGTAACTTTTTGTTGTTACTGACCAAGGTAGGTACAATAATATGTTGTGCTATAGTTTTAAGACCTACTTACCTACATAATATCAATCTAGAACCTGAGGATTATTTTTTATTTTTACGTTTGGAACAACTTGAGGTTAGGTTAGATTATAAATAGATACATAAATATTAATTGATAGTACCTACCTACTTATTATAGTACTTTTAATTTTTAGTGATAATAATCAAATTTTTATTGTCACTGCTTTTACTTTTTACTGTATTATTAAATACCCACTTTATAGAGAAAACTAATTACCTAATTACCTAGATATTGCCACTTAAAAGCAATAGTATTGTTAATTACTATTAAAATATAGAATTATATATATAATTTACATGATAGGCATTATTAAAATTATAGTACAATACTAACTACTAATAGGTACAACAAGAATACTCAATACAAGAAAAATATAATAATAATAATATATTATAATTTATAAGTGATATGAGGAACGAATAAACTAAAAATTATTGCATAACACATTTAAATAATTAAGCGGCAAATGCAGTGAAATGTTATAAACTTTTAACTATTGTTTAAACATTATAAACGTATGATTGTTATATTTTTCTTATATTTAAATATAATTTTAACTGTCTAGATATAATAAATCATGTTGAAATCGCATTAGTAAAAAAAAAAAACAACTTGATTAAAAACTTGTTAAATTCGACAATGCAATGCATACAACGTCTAATAATTTGACTATGATTATATCAAATAGTTTACTTTTAAAATTATATCTATGTAATGTTCTTAGGATAATTATAGTATTTTGATTTGTCATTATAGAATATGAATCGCAATTTATAGCTCATTTTACATCAGAAATTTAATATAGCTAATATTATTTTACTACACTTTTATACTTAATAAATATGTATCTATATTACGATACTTATTTTTGATTATAATTAGTATGATTTCAAATTCACATTTGTATATTGTACTTATACCTTATATCTATCTAAATACATTTTTTCTACTGCCATGTATCATTTATTGATAACATTTTATTGAATAATCAATGAGGGGAGAGAGGCAATGCAAAACCAAATATATACTTAATAGAATTTTACAGTGTCCTGAAATAGTAAAATTTTAATTTTTCATAAAAACATCAAATTAATAGAAATTGATATTCCATCGAGTCACATTATTAACCTGCTACTTACTTAATTCTGATAAACTTATAGGTTCTGTATATTCCGTAAAATGTAATATTGACCATAGACAAATTTGTATACTATGTTATACGAATTTACTAATACCGTGGTGCATATATCAAAATTCCAAAATGTTCTCACAGGGTCGCATGTATTTCTTCAAGCCATCGTGCATTACATTTTGTAAGCTACCTACTCGCAAATGCATCCCGAAAACACAGCGGACAAAAATGCCGTAATCGCAATACGAATATAGGACGGAAAAAAACCCCATCGTGACATTGTCACATGTTATGCATATATTAATATTGACACTCATACACGTAACTTACGATGCGAATCCAAATAGAACCAGGTCAACGACTACATAAATTTAAAATTAAATTAGAATATTAAAAAAAAAAAAGTGAAAAATAATGATAATAATAATAATATTTCCACACTGCAGCAACAGCATACCAACGAGCAACGGCAATATTGTTCTTGCTGGTGAGGTTGGGCTCGTGATAATTGTATTGTACAATATTCTAAACACCTCGTCAGCTTTCTCATATATCGTATGTGACACGTAAAATACCATCGTACCTACATTACATACCACATGTACATTGTGTCTAAAATAGCAAACATTTCTAGACCCTTGATTTTTATTTTTTTATAAATATTACGTATAAGCCTGTAGTGGGAAATCAAGAGATATTCATGATTTATCATAACGTTTAACGTATATCATATAACTACATAATTGACTATAGGTGTATCACTCATTCGCTAGTGTTTTGTATGACGGGGGAGGGGTGGGCTAGTCGAGGAGCTAAGCCACTATGAGGTTTTCCTTAAATTTGTGACACTGTGCTACGAGCTTTCGAGAAATCTCTTAATAGGTAGTCATTATTATTCGGGTTTATTGTATTTATATTATACATAAAAACACGTACATTTTGCAATCAAAAAAATTATACGCAAACATTACAAAACAAATCTGGCCCATCAATCAGATTTATAATATATTTTATTTATTATTATTAACTACATAGGTACCCATAAATGTAAAATATTGGTAGGTATTATTCATCGCAATAAACTCGCATTAAATACATATTTTAAAGATAGTAATTAGTAAGCATTTGAATTAACATTATTATTTCAATAAAATATTATAGAAAAAAAAAGTAATATATTGTGTGAGTGATGGATGTTTATTTAACTAATTCATAAAATAAGTGGTATCAGTATGAAGTCACAACAATTTACTTAAGATTTTTAAATTTTAAACGCCTACGATTATCCCGTTATAATTGTTTTTTGACATCACATGATACAATTTAAGCAGGATAAATATTCAGGACTTTAACCTTTTCCCCCTATAGTTTAAATACCTATTAGATATAAGTGATATAACTATAGTTACGTCTATGATCCAGTAGTGTTATCAATTTGATTTCCGATTATAGTGTGTTATCGGAAAGCGTGTTAGGGGGAACTAGGGTCTAGGATGAGAGGCTTTCATTTGGGCGAATAATACTTAACATTTTATATCGTTTGGTTGAATTTATACATATCATTTGGGTGGAAATTACACGGGCCCCTAATATATATATAATGTATCGTTTGGGCGAGGTTATATAGGGTGGTAATTGGGTAGGCATTCGAAAAAAAATTTAATTCAAATTTAAAATGTTTATTTTCAGCTATAAGAAATAAAAATGAAAACAATTTTAAAATATTTACTGTATCAAAAGTTATTGCATTAGTCAGTTATTTCTGTTAAACCATGCCCATACTTTAGGACAAATGTATATGCACATCTAATAATAATATGTCCAATACTTTATCGTTTCCATTTTTAAAGGCTATTAGTTTTGAGCACTTTAAATGATTATCGTCTATCGGCCGAAACGATCTACGTAGTAAATGTTATAAAAGTTGTAATTTTTGAGTAAATGTGTAATACTAGTATATTTTACTTTAGGATCAAACTTTCGGAGATTTGTTGACTGTTATGCTCATATTTTTCATTGTTAATCTGTTTACAAATCCCCATTTCACCTTCTACTAAGTGTATATTGATAAGTGGTTTATATTAAATACAAATTTACATTAATAAGTACTTGTTATAAATTATTATATTATTATATTTTAGTCGAAAAATTTAAATATTTATTTCAATACAACTTGTCTGTCTTTTAAATTAAACATTTTTAATTCATCGTCATTCTTTATATCTTTTTCACTATAGAATTTATCAGTAGCTAGATGTATTGTAGGAGGCCATTTTAGAATATTATTATACTCGTTCTTAGCCAACTTTTTGCCTCATTTTCCTAACCATTTTTTGAGAAGTACTATCTAATATTATAATATATATATATATATATATATTACTAACTTCTTAGGCCTCCAAGTCTCCCTTCAGTTCAGTTTCACCTGTGGTGGTGGCAGGAAGTTCTCCACTGCACTGTGTCAGGCTAACCTAACCTGTCGGGAAAACTATCTGAACCCCTCATGGCCCCATGAAAAAATCCCGAATACTGCGCAGCTCGTAGAATAAATTACGCGTAATAAATATATAAATTACGATACCTACAACGATTTCGTAACGTATTTTTTTTATAATTTACTTAACTTACTTTTTTGTGTGATGTTTATTACGTACCTATCTATTACACCTATATCATATAGTAGGCTACGGACGGATATCTGTGCGTGCGCTGTACTATATCGGCCTATTCCGTTGTATATATGTATATCGTACGGGCGGAAATCGATATTTTTATGATATTCCACTACAAATGGTCCCTTCGCGGCCGCCCGTTCCGTAGTCCGACCAATATATTATAGCGGGCGCTGGTAAACACATCAACACATTACTATTTATACAATCCGCGTCTCCGATCTAGGTTATATTTTGTACGGGACGCCGAAAAAATCGTAATAGCTATTAAATAATGCGCGTGATCCAGATTGTTGACGGCAGCATTACGCACGGTTATATGTTCGGCAGCGTAGGCGTCGTATAACGTATTGTAATTCACGATTATATTATATTATTATGTATTTTGTTTTCGGATTTTTTTTTTTTTTGTTTTCGTTCTCTACGCATTTTACCGTCGTTTACGGACAATATCGTAATACGCCATACTCGATGATTATACATACAGCAATTACTTAACATCGATTATAATAATATTATAATCGTGGCTTATTCGCATTATGGGCCCCTGCCTAAAACCGAATGCAATGACATTTTGGCCGGTATTATAATTTTGTGGTAAGTATTCGATGTGCGGAGAGACGTGATCAGGATTTTGGCACAATGACATATTTATTATCCCGCCTCATAAAATATGTAAACGCGCAATACTATACATTAAGAAAACAAATTGAAAATACATTTTTTTTATTTATTAGTACCTAACCCACCTGCAAGGAACTAGCTTTTGCTGTATTGCAGCAGGTTTCAAATGTTCTCTAACAACAATAATACAATAACAATTTAGTTTGGGTAGTTGTTCATTGTGACGGATCTATTCAATTTGAATTTAATGATAACCATAATTATTGATGACTATTAGCTGTGTATACGATAAAACGATTCTGAACAAAGAAGATGGGTGGATAAGTCTTTATTTCTAATGGTAGTTTACATTTCAATATTTCATTTACATTATTAGCAATTTCTTGATTCAACATGTATAAACAAATTTTTGCAAATAAAAACGTATATGACTATAAGAGTTCCACATAATGTATTAATAGGTTTGTGATGGTATAAATAATTTAAAACTAGGCTAAATATTTTGAAAATTGAATTTGTCAATAGTATAAAATGAATAATTATTGTATAATTATTAGCGGGAAATGTCAATTCTCTACTTTTAAGACATTTTGTGTTTCCTTAAATGATATAAAGAATCTAAGTATTTAAAAATCTGGCAATAGTAGGTTCACTTAAAAATTCCAAAAATCAGAATTTTAACTTATAGTTAGAAAAAAAATTTAAGACCTACAGAGAGCAACACAAGACATCTCCATATTTTTAACAAGATACATTTTTGATTACACATTTCAGAAAAAAACTGCGTCGTTGGGGTAAAAAGTGCCTAACAACTAGACAAATAGGATTGTTGAATATAGAGACATCATATGAATCTCCATTTATGTCTGTAATACGAATTGAAGTTGGATCTAAATTATCTCTTGTTAATTTTTAAACATTTTTTAGAACGTCCTAATCGTGAAAAGAGACATTGGACCCCTCTTCCATCAAGACATCCAGTCTTGTTTAGGTACCTATAACTTATACCCTCTTCCTCCCCGAGTGACCCCGACAACCATATTATCTATTGTAGGTATACATTTATATTACAGATTGTATATTATATTCTTCTTTGATCAATAGAAAAAAAATGAAAGAAATTAGGTAACTCCTGAAAAACTGCATTAGGTAATTGGAGATGTGTTGGTGCTCCCAAGTCTTCAATTGTGGTGAGCAGGCCTGCAGGACAGGTGTATTACTCTGTATACAAATAAAACACTCGAAAATGACCTTTCCAAATATTGTACCACTGGGTCCCAATGCACCCACCTACCACTCTAAATACGTCTCTGTCACTCAGTCATGATGAATATAATATAATATAAACATATTATTATTATTCGGATATGTCGCAATACCTAGAATATAGTCGGATTGTATCTTCTATGCCTACCGGTTAGGTTGGGTTAGGACGACCTATTCGTGGTCGGTGTTCAGTAAATCCTCAACCAACAGAAATCTTTGGATAGTGGAATTTCAGCGACCAACAGTCTCCGCGGTATTTAGATAAGTTCACTGTTTAATAACATTCGCCGGTCGTGTTTTAATAGTATATTCGTAGTAGAACCACTTCACAAGGCGCGTAATATCATAGACATTATTGATTCGGTGTGTGTTTTTTTATTATTATTGTTATTTAACGCCGTTCGCGTAGAATAGCCGCCGCCGAATTGCCCAAGTGTTATTGTTTTACGAGGCCGTCGTTGTTTTCTATTTACCGCTATTTTCGCGTATATTCCCGTCGCCCAAACACGTCATGGTTAATATTAAAATGTCTCTCGTGTCTCGCCGCTCATACGTACATAATATTAATGGCATTTATCATACATCCGTTATTGTTATTGTGTTTACAAGACCGAATGCGCTCGAGCCCTCGTAAGTTGTTTTTCATTTCTCTCTCGATTTTTTTTTTTTTTATTTATTTACGTTTGTTTTGGTTTTCTAGTTCCAAGGACATAGAAATGTAGGTGAATAATACAACACGATATGCCTGTAGTTATATATTCCGTCGTCGTCCGTCAACATGTTTTATTTTTTCGGTTTTCTCCGATGTATAATTTATATGTATAAACACCCTAATGGACCTGATGCGTGCAATATATAAATGTACCTTGTACCTATTTTGTATATAAGTACACAATTGTATAATACGAACATCGTATGGTTATAATAACATACTAAAACAAAGTGTGACAACAAAGTGTTTACTATTAATTTTTTTGGGTCAATTTTCCGTAAACAATCCCCCACACGAAAATCACGAACGCACGAAAAATGACGAACACCGCTGCCGGTTTTATTATTATTATATTACGAATTATTATTACTACATATTGCAACAGTAGATCCAAATCGTCTAAACGTGCCTAAACGCTCGGCGTACCTTATATAATTTCCCGTCGACCGTATACGCATATAGACGGAATACAGATCCATCACCCATCATTATTATAGCAAATTGCCTACAATACAATGGATATCCGCTCGAGATTTTGTTTTTATTGTGTAGTTATGTTTATGTATAGTCTTCGTCATACGTTGTTGATTATGGTTACGTATTATATATTTAAATAATAAGTTTTCCAAATCTAAAACTCTTACGCGGCAAAACGATATTAACCATCCGTTAACAATGAAATTAAATAAAAGAGTATCTAGAATCTACAGTCGAAAAAAAAATGGTGACGATAAAAGTCATTGAGGAAACATTATATAATTTTAAACAGATATCACAACACCGCTATTCTGCGTCAGGTGGTCTGATCCTGTTCAGCTTTGTCATTTCAATATTTAACTGTCTTGACTTACTCTTATAATATCATCTAAACTATGAGTTTAAACTGAAACTATTCCACCGTATTTCAAATTAAATACTTAAAAAGTAAATTATTTTAATTTTACTTTTTATAACTACTTATACAATTTCATTTTAATCAATAGTTATTACGATGTAATTGAGGAAAACTAATAAATGATGTATTTCAGTTTGGTCGAAACAGTTTTCATACAAATTGATGTTTTTATTTGGCACACATTTCATACCTAGTCAAAACACAAGATCAATATTGGTTTGAATAACCTACTTTTTTTGCTATTGCATATTTTCGTAAATGAATACAAAATACATTTTAATGAAGTTAGATTTCTACGTATTTGAGTGAAATAATACAACTTTAAATGTATTTTTCGTGGGTGACGTGTTGTGGGAATTTCTTCGAAGCATTTTCACGGGAATTCATCGATAAAGATCATTTATATTGTTACGAGGATATCATAAACGGTACATTTAAAATCATCGGCTTTATGCTAATTCATATTATTTTCAATCTCGACATGTGTATTTGGTTTATAAATTTAACACACATGAATATTGTGAAAATTCATCATAAAAATTTAATATTTACTACAGTAAATAAAAAAACCATGTCAAGTATATTTGTTTACCTATTACCTGTGACGTAATTATAGGACCATTTTATGAGTGGTGAAATGTATATAAATTTAATATCTGTCATGAGAAGAAAAACTATGGATATCAATTGTAAGGGTTATGGCCGTTATGGGACCATGCAGCAATTACCCATGAATACCATAAAATAGGGTGTGAAGTGGAAAATAAGAATTAATGGTTCATGAATCATGAGTGTAGGTACCTATATTGTAATGCAATTTTGTTTTATCGACGCGAGTTTTTTGAATTGGCATTCATATTTTTAAAATATTTAATTTGCTGGACCTCTATTTACCAAGTGTTGCCTACGTGTAAAACAAATAAACATTTATATATGATATAATTAATAATAAATCATACAATTAGTTTACGTGGGTTATTTAATTGAGATAGGTACTAAAGTCTTTATCATAATTATTTGTTTATAGCTATAATAGAAAACTCTTGATTTTAAGTTGATTTTAAGTCAACACAATGATAAATATTATAAACTAAAAATAAATAAACACAGTTTAAAAAAAATAATAGTTACGCCACTGCCTAGGAAAGGGTAGTCTAACCAAACTTTTGTAGTTGACAAAATTACCCACTTATAAAAACTAGGGGCCACCAAAAATAAAAAAATATTTTTATTCGTATTTTATTTTATAACAAACGTATTATAATATTATAAAACACAAGTTATCACATTATAGAATACGTATAGATCAGTATACTCCCCCCGCACCATATCCCACCGGCAAAGTTTTTTTTAAGTCATCACACTTATTAGTTATTAATACTAAAATCATTAAATATATGTTCTGCATATGTCTTCTAAGGAGTGCCAAAATAAAAAGGCTTTAAGGGCAGCGGGCTGGACCGCCCTGGACTAGTAGATAATAAGGATAATTTCTGTATCGATTGTTAATTGTTATGTTATTTTTTTCTTTTTCACAGATAATTTATGATAATCTTTTCACGGCCAAAAAACTCGTTCGTATCAAATGTACTAATATATATATATATGGTCCAATTCCAGATCAGCTTCTTTATACTTTTCTATGGAGGTACTATAACAACAGACTATAGCTCTCTCATCTGAAAGCTTCGTTATCATTAGCATCATCATCATTCATCAATTATCAGTATTGGTTGCGAATCCTTGAAATTTAAATTAACTGTTCGATCGTAATTGATATCCTCTGCAGGACGGATCATAAAGAGTTCATCATGAACACGCGTTTCGAGTTAAACACTATCTAATCACATTTTTCAGGTTATATTTTTCTAGAACAACTTTTGTAGCTCGGAAGGCTTTTGCTCGACGAGCGGTTGACATTTAAATCGGTAATAATAATAATGTGGTACACACAACACACAACTATGACTTGTATGTTATAATGCTCACGCAATCATAATACGATGCATTATGCAAAATAAGCGCGCGCGCCGTTAAATCGGTCACGGTGCGACCACCCTTTCTCGGAACGCACAGCTCGGGATTTTGAATTTTTTATTTTCTCTTACTCTCTCTCTCTCTGTCTCTCACACACTCTCCCGCAGTTTTCTCCTCACCGTCTCCATCGCAATTTTCTCCGACTACCTAGTGTTTTGATTTTTTTATCGAGCTCTACGGCCGCGCAACACGCGAGCGTCGTAATAACAAATAACAAAAATAATGCACATGAATTAACCATGGGGTGGATAATTTTGGCGGCTTATCTATCCAGATCGTAACCCAATACCCCGCGATTGTCTCCTTCGCCGGCCGCACGCCGTGAGTCGCGTAGTGTCATACTACATGACCATGCTGACCCATAATAATAATAATATTATAACTATACGTACCACATAATAATAACGTTATAATATGGAATCGACGATAGCGTATACGATTAACGACGAATGAGACGATGAATATCGTGGATATACAGTTACTAGTTACTACTCTCTGGCCGGGTGTACCTGTAACATTACTTTATACGTAGATGTCCTAAACAGTGCACCATGCATAGAGGGGTAGAGACCACGGCGGCTGCGCTCCTTCAATATATTATTATTATTATTATTATGGTCGTTGAATATTATAATAATAAGGACAATAATCCTAATAATATTATGTACCGCCTTCGATGCGTGCACATGTGTACTATATTATAATCATACACGATGTCGCCGATGAATAAATCACGATCGCGGACAACGGATTTGTACCGTTATTTCTGGGACGCACTGTGACACTCGCGCGAGTGCCTATACCCACCGGCTACTATTATACTACGCGCTATTCTATAATACTACTACTACTACCTAATACTACCTACTACTACTACTACTACTACTACTACAATATACTACCACTATGCACGCGCATTGGAATCGAACAATATAATGTTATTCAGGTGTTGCCCTGATCTACTTGTGTTTTTACGCGGGACCGGCGGCTGCGGTCAATTTCGCGTTTTCGCGTGTGACCTACGCGCGCGCCCGTTTCGACGCGTCCGGTGTGTGTGCGCCGATATTATACAAAATGTTTACAATAATAATGCTATGTATATATATATATTTGCCGGTTTATCCTGTCGTGTTCGGGTACAGCGGACGAAGGCCGATCGTAGGTATGTATATAACTCGTAGAAAGAGTGAAAACACCTCTGAACAACGGGAACAAACTACAAATTTCCTACAAAACGCCGCGTCTGACTCCTGAATAGCGGACATGATATCAAAATAGTGGGCAACATTTATCCGGTGACCGAGGAGAGTGTCCGGTATTCAGAGGTTTTGCTGTATTATTATTGTCATCATAACCAGGCGCATTATACTGCAGTGGTTGACGTTGTAGTGGGGGATGAGGATAGGATTTTACGATTGTAATAAACATGTTGTACAGTAGTACCTGCCTACCCTTCAAAATTTATAATACGCAGTCACTATGTACGGTCTATCGTTTAAAGCGCATAACGTGGATATTTTGATAACAATTTACATTGCAGCACGCGGACACTTTGTACTGTTATATACACTGTACATAAAGTATATGATATTATGTAAATATAAGTATATGATATACTTTACTCTATTATCGTTATAAATTTTAATAAGATTTAAACGTTACTTATTTTTTTTATTTTATATTCAAAAGTAAATTAAAAATTAGAGAAGCCAAAGTATCAAAGTTTTTTAAATCTACAAGTTAGCTGGTAACAACCGAGCATTATGTGTACTTGGTGCTGTAATATATTTATCAATTATAATTTTATTACCAAATTATATTTAAACTATATGTGTCATGGGCTATTCAGACTTTTTTTACTATACCTATATACTTTATGTAGGTAGATATAAAATATTATGTATATAATAGTACCTACAAAGTGCCCGGGTTCTACAATCTAAAGTTTTACACAACCGCACAAAAATTCCGCGCTTTGCAGTTTTAACGTACACGGTAACCTATAGGACATAAGTCATCTATGAAACCGCAATACAATTTAATTAATCCACGGGCGAGGACTTCCATGTAACTATTTACAGCAGCGGTTTCTATCCCATGGACGCGGACAACGTGGTAGGAGCTGGACCGCAGACACCGGTCGAGGGTCTCAGCTATAAGAGTCAGTAAATTAATATGTATGCCGATTGGTATCACCATCGAGATTTTGGTATGATTTCATAAAAGTCTATTATATTTTTGTTTAGATTAGGTAGTTGTAGATGTATAGCAATAAAAAAATGGAAAAGTGGGTATCGCTCTGTTGTACCTAGCTTACTAACAAGTGGGTGACTTTAATGCATGGTGTTAAATATTAAATTTGAATTCAATGCTATAATATCATTGTATAAGAAAAACGATTCTGAGCGAAGACGATCATTCAGCCTATGATATTACTAAGTATATTTGATAATATTATTGTGATTAAAGTAATTTATACATAACCTATTTACGTGAACCTTGTTTTAATCACAGAATAATTATTAAATTGATTTGATAATTATTTTAAAAATTTGAATTTTAAATGCTTATAAAAACAATTAGCTAAAAATATTGGAAACTGCCTGTAAACAGTTCAAAACAAATCAAAGATTTTGAAAATTTTAACATGTATAGAAAATGCAAATATAAACATTCAGTAAAACTTTCATGTAGCTACGGTTATTTCACCAAAAACCAAAATTGATTTGGTCAAAACCAATTTTGCGTAAAATTCCCGTTTTTTATTAAATTTGTTTTGTGTTTTTCCCGGTGCTCTTGAAAGCTACTGGTAATTTGAAATGGTTGACCTCTCCAATGCATCAATTAAATTCACTTTATCATCGAACAAGATACTGAAGTTGAAAATCGTAGCCATTATTTCGACTACCTAACGTGTACACAGACACAAAAAAAAAATATATTAAAAAAAATAAAAACAAACATACATCATTGTAAAATCATTACATTCATTGCTCTGCTCAAAATCTAAAATAATTTTTGTGTGCAATATTTAATGTATTTGTGAAAAAATAAATGTAATATGTTACTGTTTCAGTATACAGTTAAAATAATAATGTTCAAATAAAAATACAACGTGTACTTATTTAATTTTCTTTAAATACTATTTAATATTATTTAATATAATTTTTTATTAATAATATAATAATAGCATTTTGTTTCAATTTATATTTTGCGAATCAACTGCGGAATTGGCTTATCTTTGGTTGCCGTGCCACCCTATTCTGCTGCTATTAGAGAGTTGACCTACCTACTGTATAAAGTAATAATGATAAGACTATTTTCATTTATAAATGTCTGTCTTGGGCATCAGACTATAATTTATTGGTTGTTTCATGTCGTTAAATTGTAAGACTAATTTCAAAGACCGTTGATTGAAACAAATTTTTTGGTAAGTAAGGAATTATCAAAATACAAATTTTGAAAAAATGTCATGTTCAGGTTTTAGTACACGCATAGTGCTATACATCGTACTTTTTAAAAAACGGCAACACCAAATTTTTCTTTACATATTCTGATGTACCAATTTTTTGGGCCATTTTTGTATAAAAAGTGTTTTTCTTATTTATAAAAAAATTAACAAAATAAATTCGAGTAATTTTAATAAATCAATATTGGAGGAACATTTTTTATGAACAGCAAGAACAAAAATATTTTATCTATAGACACTTTTTTTGTTCTGCTACACTAATGGAAAAAGTTTTATGTTATAGAGCAAGAATTATAAGAAAATTCTATGTGACAAAATTATCCGCCAAACATGTGGAGAAAATATTCAAGCTAAAAGATAATGAGCTTAAAATCTATGGAAAAAAAAATATAAATACACTGAAAAATAAACTCTATGAGAGAGTATGTCATGAAAAAATATTCAAGCTTGTCATATTGTCAGAAACAAAACCGAAACTCATACTTGTTTGTTACAAGCTTCAAATTTTTTCATATTCACTCAATTTATAAACGCTTTTGTATTAATTAACTTAATTAATTGACATACTCTCTCATAGAGTTGATTTGTCAACGTATTTATATCTTATTTTCATAGATTTACAACTTTTATCTTCAATCAACATAAATTAAAGCAGTTCTTTAAAAAAATTCTAACAATACAGGTTTATAATTTCTGCACTCCCATTATTCAATGTTATTGATTGTGTATCACTTTTTTCGGCATTATCTATTTTCGCAGTTTATATTATTTAGATAGGAACATTTATTTAAGCTTCATCGTATCAAATCCTTGCCTAAGTCAAAAGTCTTGAGTATAAATAACATTAAACTATATATGAACCAATATAGCTATTTATCTTTAAAAAATACCGTGTAGTAGGTTTCCAAGATCACATATCAAATTTTTCAATAAGGTTTTATGAATATTCTTATTAGATGCCTTCGATTTGGTGGCATCACTTTGGATACAAACTTTTTCGTTGTTGGTTGTACAACAACACATATTTGTCGTGGAATCTTCCCGTACACAAGAAATATTACCTTTGGTTTTCTCTTTCAGACAACAAGTATTAGTTTCGGTTTTCTTTTTCGTACAACAAGAAGCTTCAATTTTTTTTTTCTTCATTTCTTCAATTTTCTCTGATAATAAATACATTTGTTGTAGTTGACCGTCTCTCTCGTATAGTTTATTTTTCAATGTATTTATTTCCATACACTTACAATCATTTTCTTGCTCCAACTTATTAACTTTTTCTTCCTTATTCTTTGAATCTTCCTGCAAGCACCATAAATTCTCATTTAATTTTTGAAACTGTTTTTTTGTTTCTAAGTGAGTTTTTTCATTCGCTTTATTCGACTCTTTCATTTTTTTATAAAATGTTTTGATAGTACATCTTTCACCGTTTAATTCCCTTTTTGTTTCATCGTAACGCATCTCTAATTCGTTAGTTTTTTTACAACTTATTTCCAACTCGTTTGATAAATGTTCTCGCTCAAGCTTAAACTTTTGCTCCATATGTTTGGCAGATAATTTTATGTCACATAGATTTTTTTTTGTAGCTTTTAATTCCATATTCAATATCTCATTCATCTCATTTAATTTACTACATTTGGTTATGCACTCTTCAAGTTCCCTGCTGACTTTATTGAGTTCCTGTTCTTTGTATTTAAAATTTTTCTCCGATTTTTTAACCACGCTATTCTTTTCTTCTAATTCCAACTAAAAAAATGCAAATAAAACTATGTGAATATTTTACCAATAACAATATAAAGTTTATTCTATATTATGCTGATTGTGGATCCGAGTGACTTGTAAAAGAAAGATTTCGATTTTATGTACTGCACGTATACAAAAAAAAACCGATAGACTATAGGCAGTAGAAGTGACATGGATTAAATCTGAAGTTCAGAATCTAATAGCTTGACAACTTTTTTCTTTACTGTTATGTATGACTAGTGACAGTGAACAAACCAAACAGCTATGTTTACTATTTAGTATCAGCGTTCATCATACTGTGAAGACAACCATTAGAGCCAAAAGTTAAATAAAACAGACAACTGCATCAAAGTAACTTAGTTAACTAGGTAACCCAAATAATACATATATACTAAATAGCATCATCATATAGAATAAAATTCACTGTCCCAAGAGTTAAGTCTCAAGAGTAACTTTTTATGATATGCCGGTATCTATTGAATATTATAATATAATGTGTATACCTATTATATAATATATATTTTTAATTTATTTAATTCATTGTTTCATAAATTAAAATTTATGTAGATTGCATTATAGGTTAAAAATCTAAAATTATTTTTAATAAATATTAATTTTTGTTAGCAATAATATCATTCTAAAATCACAAAAAGGCAGTATTTACTTTAATTTTACATAATTCATTCTGAACACATTTCAATTTTGTTTCGAAGTCTGATTGTAAGTTATTTTCATTGTTTTTTAGAGTTTGTAGTTGATGGTTCATACAGTTGATATCATCCTCCAGTTTCTCGTTTTTGAGTTCATATTGGTATGCTGCATTCGTAGCTTTCTTAAGCGTTTCCGTTTGAATTTCATACTTAGTTAAGAGTTCAGTAAATAATTTTCTACCACCAATTTTATTTTCCTCGTTGTATTGCTCAAATTGTTTGTATATTTCACGTAAGTCATTTCTCTCATTAACCACTGAATCAAAATCTTTTAGTTTTTTATTTAACTCACATATTTGTTCATCTTTATAGGATATAATCTGTTTTAATTCCATTACACTTTCTCCAGAGAGCATCTAGACAAATAAAATCATATATAAGTATATTGGATTTTATACTGTAAATAGTAATGTGTAAAACTTACTTTAATATTGATATACGAACTTAGAATAAAATTAATAATTTATAATCAATATTTTAGTAAAATTTATTTATAAATAATTTGTCTGACACAAATTGAATTTAATTATACTGTTTGTATAAAACCAAACTAAACGTACTGTTGTTATACTTTTACTAATAGTAAACAAAATTACTTACAATTAAGTCGTAACATAGATACAAAGCTAATATATAAATTTAATTTAATGCATGTTAACATTTTTAACTAGAAGAGATATTTGAGAATGATATTCTTGAACCTGAATAAATTATTTACCAATAATGTTCAGATTAATACTCATTATTATTTATAAGTATTATTATATCTTATTGTTAAACTATTATATTTTTTTTTAAATATAATATATAATCGATATTTTCATATTACCAAACCATTAAATTTGTTTGGTAACAATATTAAAATGTATATTTTATTTAATTACAATATTACAAATTTAATTATTATAAAACATGGACACGTACATTTTATGAAAACAATTAATTTAATAAAATATTTATACCTATAGTATAACTGGGTCTAGTTAAATTGAGACATTGAGTCTCCATTATTAGGATAATTTTATCAACCAGTAAATGTAGTGCTCAATAGTGATTTAGATATTATGCCAAGTATGCTGAATATCAACCTAGGTAAGGGTAAGACGGGACACCTAACATTAATAATACCTATGAGGGTTATTATTTTATTTTATTGAAAAAACAAAGATCTTTTAACATGTGCAAGTATATGTAGTTTCTAAATTTCCATTTAATTTTGATATATTATTATTAATTATGCATACATTTTTTCAATATATAAAAATCGATTTTCCCAAATGATAAATGTTATGAGTACCTAAGCACCTATGTCCCATCCGATCCATCTTACCTCAGCCATGGTCCATGATGGGATATAGGTCTTTATTCATAACATATATCATATAGGTGATTAAATGTTATTTAAGAAAAGCGTTGATTATTTTATCATATAAATACATTAAGCACATACAATTGATATACTTTAACATTTATCAGGAAAAGGAGAATTAAGTACTAAGCTTCATATCTAATGTCTAAATTAGTGACGCCAAACCTTTTTTTCTAGGCAGGCTCCTTTGGTAAATAATTATCTTCGAGCTGGCCACCAAATATATAAGTACGAATCTGAGTTTTAATCTAATTATATAATTTTGTTACCAATATTAGGTATAAAATATTTTATTTTGTTTTAAAAATGTTTAACGCGTCACCTGGAATAACTTGGCGGACCACATGTGATATTATTGTTATGTTTTTGTATACAAAAGTATTACTAGGTATATTCATAAAATGGGATAAACCTATAGCTAAATTTAAAATTAAAAAAAAAAAAAAAAACAATAAAATGGGACATGGGACATGGTTCATCTTGCCCAATTTTATTTTTCCTCTCTTACCCCAAAAAAATAGTATTATTTTCATTTAGCGTGTCTATTATTCTTAAAATAAGAATAAACTCTGAGAGCCATTAAAAGTCATTATAGTTTGACCAACACACTACATTTCTTGTTTAAAAATTTTTTCCTAAAACCCAATAGTTTCTGTAGTACGTGGATTTCTCATTTTACCTCTATTCTTCATCTTATCCAGGTTTTCCCTACTAATAATACATTAGTATATAATATAATATGATAATACAACCTAAGTACTAAATTAAAATTGGAAAAATGTATTATGAACAATTCAATTTAGGAAGGTACATATATTTATGTTTAGCCCATTCGGCTCACATTTACAACAATTTCAACTCCCAAACGGCTGTCGTTTTGTACAATACAAATTCCTTTTCACTTTATACAGACTTTCTTAAAAAAACTTGTTTAAAAAAAAAAAAAAAAATGTGTTGGTTTCTTTTAAAATTTTATATGGTAAGTAAGTAAGCTATAAACATTTGCGTTAAAAATATTGAATAAAAAATCATACGTTAGGTACATTTTTTATACATTCTGTTCTAGATATTTCATTAGATGAAAATTCATCATTGATGTATACATGTAGATGTATTGATGTATATGAATGATACATGCAACCATTATCAATTATCATACTCAGCAAGTACACAAGTCGTGTAAGTCTGATTTTAGATTTTGAATTTTCTTTGACGAACACCTGAGGTGTTTGGAAATAAGCAAACAATGCATGTTTAAACATTTCACCGTTTGAATTTACTAAAAATGTTTCCAATATATTTTTACCTGTATAGATAATATAAATTATAATTAATATAATATAATTTTTATATTGAAAAATTATGACTAGTGGCTTTGCTTAAAAATTACAATAATAATAAATATTAGTATGTAAGAATATGATAGTTTGTGAAGTTAGCCTAACAAACAGTTTTTGGGAAACGTTATTGCCAACCTTCCCGTAGGTTCCTGGATATCGCAAATACAACGCTTTGTCCAACCAAAAATTAATGGCATTTCATAGCACACAACTAATATTACAGAATTAGGATTTTTCATTATTGCAATAATTTTTAAATCTTTAATTTAAAAGTTGGTTGGATCTTTATCAAAATTTAGACTCTCAACGATACCTAATTGATTAAATTGCACAGACGCTGAAAATTCTAATGATTTTAGAAATGATTAGTATGTTATACGTATACCTATCAATTTTAAATAATTTGTACTTTGAATAACAAAGTTTTTAGTTATTAACAATCTAGTTGAATAGACATTTCACGTACTATAATTTATGTGATTCAGATTACCTACAAACATTTCAAAACGGGGAGTTTCTTTACCTATAACCTATTTTTAACTGCTACTGAGTTTTCCTAAAGTACTTTTATGAAACAATGTTTACCAATCCTGAATACATATAGATACTGATTATGGGGGTACCTACAACCTACTACACCTAGTTACTGCCTGTCTGCCTATTCATATTACTATGCATACAAAAATAGTACTGTGTTAATAAGGGTATTTTTTTAATTATATTTATAACTTATAAGTGTTTATTTTATAAAATGATATTATTTTTTAGTTCATTTGTTTATAAAGTTTTTCTCTTAAAATTGTTAGAATAGTACTGTACTAAAGATATTATGTATACATAATTGCATTTACCGCATCAATACTATAACGGCAAGGTAATAATAACTTATAATAGTGTTGTTGAATCAAACATTTAACGTAAAATATTTTGTAATAAATAGGTTAGGTTAGGCCACTTGAGTAGATATTTTGCGTGATGTTTGATATATATATATAAATATTTTTTTTACTAAGGGAGTTTTAAACATATTAAAATTAAGTCTAAACAAGCAACATCCGTGTATAGATTACGTCATGCCCGATAAAAGATGGCTGTTTAATATGTACGTCTAGCCGAAGCGACGGGTTTTACATATTGTAGGTGAACACGCTGGTGGGCGACAGGATGAAAGGGAAAAATTCTGATTTGCAATGGAAATCACCACGATCGGTCTTATTGAATGCTCTCAGTCAGCTGATGCTGGCCGTGTGGCTATTATAAAAGGAAAATCTGAACGTGACACACCAATTGTCGAGCGCAAGAGCTCCGCACACACGTTTAACAGCCGCACCAACAACACATACACACACATTTGAGGCTTGAGCTGTGCGTTTACCGACGATTAAAAAAAAAAATTAAATTAATTTTAACAAAACCAACCGATAAAATTCTAATAGTATTTAAATATAAGAAATAATTATTATTATAATGGAGTTTGTATTCAGTTCTTTAACGTACTTGCTGCTTTTCGTGTTAACCGCGGTATTATTGTTCCTGATTCGAGACGAATTGAAAACGAAACAAGTGGACCACAGCACGGGCCTTGTCGATCCTCCCGCACCCAAAGCGTGGCCGATAATTGGCCATTTGTACTTGATGGCCCGGTACAAGGTGCCGTATCGAGTGTTTGACGAAATTATGGCTGACTTGGGATCCGTTTTCCGCTTGGATTTGGGATCGGTACCGTGCGTTGTCGTCAATGGATTAAACAACATCCGCGAGGTGTTAATGATAAAAGGCGACCATTTCGACAGCCGTCCTTCATTCCGCCGGTTCAACCAGTTGTTCAAAGGCGATAAAAACAACTGTAAGTATAATTTATTTGATTATATAAAAAAATAAAAACAATAATTCTTTATTTAAACCCAAGTTCAAATTAAATATATTTTATTAAATTATTTATTTATTTATTATTATTTTTTCATACAATAGCTCTGGCGTTTTGCGACTGGTCTCAGCTACAAAAAACTCGTCGAGAACTACTCAGAGCTCATACTTTTCCCAACACCACGTCCAACATGTACACCCGACTGGATAAGTGTTTGAAAACCGAACTGGCTGATTTAACAGACACCTTAGACACCATGGCCGACACTGAATGTGTAGACATCAAGAACATGTTGCTCCATACGTGTGCCAACGTGTTCATGTCGTACTTTTGTTCCACCCGCTTCTCCAGATCCTACGACAAGTTCAGAGACTTTATCCGAAATTTTGACGACGTGTTTTACGAGGTAAACCAAGGAGCACCCTGTGACTTTCTGCCCAGTTTGATACCACTGTACCACTGGCATTTCAAAAAAATCAGGACATGGAGCTCAAAAATCCGCAATTTTATGGAAACCGAAATATTCAACAAGAGGAAAGCTGAGTGGGTGCCGGGCACCAAGCCAGTGGATTTCGTTGACAACTTGCTCGATGCCGTCACGCAGCCCGATCGGGACGACGGATTCGACATGAACATTGGGCTCTTTTCGCTAGAGGACATAATCGGCGGTCATTCAGCCATTACGAACTTCATCGTCAAGACGTTGGGATTCCTGGTGGACAGACCGGACGTGCAGCGGCGCATTCAAGAGGAAGCGGATGCCGTGGTTCGGGCTTCCGGGTCCGTCGGGCTCTCCGACCGATCTCAGATGCCGTACACCGAGGCCGTTGTTTACGAATCACTGCGGTTGATCGCCTCACCAATCGTACCGCATTTGGCCAACAGAGACACTTCGGTTGATGGTAAGTTCCTGCAAACGACATACCGCGACCGTGCCATCGTTTTTACTCATAGTTTTATTTTTACAGGCGTCCGGATCCGGAAAGGCACGACGGTGTTCTTAAACAACTACAGTCTACACATGAGCCCGGAACTGTGGAACAACCCCGAACACTACAGCCCGGAGAGGTTCATAAACGCGGAAGGGAGGTTAGAGAAGCCGGAATACTTCATACCGTTCAGCGGTGGAAAACGGTCGTGCATGGGATACAAGTTGGTGCAGCTATTGTCGTTCTGCACTATTAGCACGCTGCTCAACAAGTATACATTGCTTCCGGTTGAAGACGTATCGTACGCCGTGCCAAAAGGGAACCTGGCATTGCCGTTCGTCACTTTTCCCTTCCGGCTCAGGCCCAGGAACTTCCGGAAACAGTGAGTCGAAATCTGTTTAAAACGCAGGTGATCCTGCAGTGGATAAGAAAATGACGCGCGTCCAGCGAAGATGACACGGATTGAGCTTTTGTGTGTGTGTGTGTGTGTGTGTATGTGTGTGTGTGCAAGTTTATATTTGTGAAAATGTGTGTGTATGGCAATTATTTGATGAGTCCTGTGTAACTTTAGGCCCACTCCAGTTATTGTGTTAGGAGTGTGTGGTTTTTCAGTTACGTGAGACGACAACGTGTAATAGCTATAGTTTGACCACCTGCATTAATGGTAATAGAGATTACTGATTAATTTATAGACCGGAAAATGTTACCAAGATAGTTTCGAAATAAATTATTTATGTTGATTATTTTATTTATTTATTATTTTTATTCACGTCGGTATGATTTAGTAAAAATATATACGTATATCGATTGTTTCATAGTGCGATTTGTGAACTACCTTTCTAGTCTTAAAAAAATATAAAGGTTGGATAGTAGAAAGTTCATTATAATTAGAGAAAATGTTTTGTTAAAAAAATTACAAAAATTTAGTTAGGTTATGTAAGACTTAATAAATTTTTTTATTGATATTTAATATTAATTATGCAAAAAACACATATTGAGGGTATAATTATATATTTTAGAACAGGGTTTGGCAATCTAGATCCTTGCTTTTCGGTAGCTCCCAATGCGGTCTGTTGGCATGTATCATAATTTATAATAATATTTTAAAGTCTTATCGGCAGTTGTTTATGTGAACTGATTTGTTAGAAAAAAAATAATGCAGTTTGTTGAATTTAAAATAGTCTGTCTCTATTTTGATCTCCATAAGAAAAAAGTTTACCCGACGCCGCTCCCTGTTTCAGAATATAAGCCAAAGATAATTTATTGTTATTTCTGTTAAATTTGTAAATATTTATTGACTTGTAAGTTGTAGTTTATGTGAATACTTGCATATAATTTTATATTATTTTGTTATTAATTGTATTATTCAATATTATACTAAGAACAATTTAGAACTTTATTATTAAATAATTTGTATAAATAAACATTTATACTATAGAATTTGTGTCTGTTAAAATTAAAAGATTAAATTGTTTATCAAACACATCTATGCATATTTATGTATGAAATAAATATATATATATATATATGATCTCTAGAAAAATATTTGACATTCTTTAATATCTTAAAAATCAACAAATAAAACATATTTCATTATGATATTATTATTGCTGTAAAATGTGGACAACTTGAAATATAAGTATATATAATGACAAATATTTTACTGATTATTATAGTTGATGAAAAAGTAAAAATATTTGGTTAAAAAATGTATAACATTATTTTATTACAATTTTTTAAGGCAATTTGGTTTTTAAAACCATGTAATTTTCAACAATTTAATTAAGTATAGCGTTTACTATTTATAAATATGTATGTATTAATGATAATATAGTGTACCTAATCATTACAAATGTTTAAATCATGTTCGTCCTTGAAAATTGTAATTGCAATAAATACACACAATTTAAGTAAAACCTTGATGTTTGTAATTTTCTAATTCATCGCTGGTGGAAATCCGGCCACGGGTGTAGATAAGCTGATAAAAAGATAACACTGTCTGTGTATGAAATAATTATAATTCACGAACTCTGGCTGTCAAAAATGACCATGTAAACAATTTAATATAAATATTTTGTACATTTTATACATTATTGTATATTATGTTTCAGACATAAACAAAATGTTCAATTGAACTGTCATTGATGTAACATTGTAAAATATAATAAATAATTTATGATATGATGATATGAATATAATCTTCAACATTTATTTTAAACCATCATTAATCATTATAGTTAGGTATAATTAGCTTAAATTAATGAATAGTTGGTGGTTTTACACTTAACAAACCTTGAGATCTCAATATTGTAGGCATCCTTATTAAGAAATTTAAAAAAAAAAAAAATCAACGAATTTATATACTACAAATGACTTTGATTTAGTTGTGTGAAAATTTTAAGTGCAGCAATTTTATGAGTACTTAACCATAACAATAAATTGTATTTTATCTCAGTTAATTATTATATTATATTTATATATTTGATGCATTTGTGCAAAATGCTACACTTACATAATATGCTAAATCCATATTCTATTAATGAAAGTTTTTATATCATTATAATTATTATTCGAATATCGTACGCTGTTACGTAATAAACGCCCGTCTGCGAAATGTAAGTTGGCAAAAGCTATTAAAAATAAATCGAATTTCAAATTATATTTTTGGAAAATAATGATGTAGTCTTCTGCTCGTACACAAAAGGACAGCATATTGCAACGCTCAGATCACATTATTTTTGCAACCAAAATGACCAAGGACTGAATAAATTATACATAATTTAATGTTTAAGATCGAACGTCCATCTTCGATCTTCGTTTGTACATAACAAGAATGGTATATAGAATATAATCCACGATAGTCGTTTCTGAATATATTACTATAGACGCTAACGCTTACATTGCTAGTCGCCTAGATTTGTTTTAAGCATATCAACGATAACTCTCTGTTATACGCTGTTTAATTTTCTATTGCGCAACAAATCACATCGTTTTTTTTTCCTATTAGAAATTCATTTCGAACATGATCACTCAATAATTGAAAGTATTCAATAGCAAAAGTATAGCTGCTGTTATTTTCCGATTGGAATGCATAATACAAAGAAAAATTATCATTAAAACTACAGACTAGGAACAAATCAATGCATTACTAAAGTTGCACCAATATTCCAATATTCGTCTGGGATAATGGAACGCCAAGCACAGAATAAAAGTATATTATAAACGGATTACGACTATATTAATGGTACAGGTAGTAACATTTCCTACCACTGGACATCAATTATAGATATTTCCTTGATTTACTCGATTTTGTATGATAACTATAATAGCTAAATGTCTCATGCCTGTATTGTAATATTGTGATTTCATGATCGAAACGAAGGTATGACTTAAAACTTTATATTGTAATAAAGTGAAGCTTACTGTGGACCAAGAATCAAAATAAGTTAATAGTTAATGTTAAACTTAAACAAATTAATCAAGCACATTTTGATAGAATATTATTTACACTTTTACAAATTTAGAGCTATAAATTGGAAAATGGTTTATTTCTATTTTCATATAATGTTACTAACAGCAATAACTACAATATTGTTTTTTTTATGATTCAAAAATATAACACGTTGGCCCATATTATAGTTATATGTTATAAATTATAATTTATATATTAACCATTGTTTAATATGTTTATTTATTTTGTTGAGTAGGTATTTGATTTTAATTTTTAATTAGCTTATGTACCTATATAGCTTGTTTATAATATTTCTTTAATTTCGCTTTTTGATACTTAAGCATGAAAGTCAAGAGAGATTTTAATTAGCCTGATATAAAAAAAAAAAAGTTCTCGACCAGTAACTAATAACCTATTGTTGAGATAGGTAAGGTACACCTATACATACAGATGCTACAAAACAATTTTCTCTGAGCAATATATTCTGTATGTATAGTGTAGCTAATTCCACTACTACTATGTCTAAAATTTATTCGAATAAGGTTTTTATAGTGTTTGTTAGGTAACTTAGGTATGAAATCGTTGTATAGTACATCAGTGAAATACGTGTTATATTTTAACGAACGACGAATGAAATGTTATTAGCATTTTGTCCGTGTACAGCATACACATTTTAATAACTGTAAATATTTTTAAAATGCTCAGAGTCAGTGTCACATTTACAATGCATTTATTTTGAATTTTAAAAGACTACTTTGGGTCAGCTAGGATTCGTAATGACCCTGTTTAACAATAGGCTTGTTTTGTAAATGTTGTAATGTCAAACATTGCAATCACGCGTATTGGGTCGATAAATCTTAATACATTTAGTACTGTATATATTTACAATAAATAATGCATAAATGATTGTATTATATACCTACACAATTTGTTTATGCAGTGCATTTAAGTAGAATTTCTCATCTACCAAATACTAAAATGTTTCATTTCAGTAAATTAGTGAGCGTAGGATAGTTTTTTTGATAATTTTACTTAAATATGTAGGTAGGTACCCAACCTTCTATTTTGTAGTTTTTACTTTGGTTCGAACATTTTTGAACATATTCATGAATTCCCAACCTCATTTCTTATGTAATACCATATTATGCAGTTTTTATATCTCTTCCTCATTTGAATTGCCCCTGATTACAATATAATCCGATGCTCGGGAAATAGATAAGTGTTACAAAGTGAAAACTGAATAGCACACGATGACACGAAATGTACAGGACTATTTTGGATACGCTATCAAAAGATAATCTTTGTTTCTAAATTTACAAAATAATAAATATATGTATGTATATTTAGGTAAATATTATATACATGGATATTATACATATATACATACTATTATATGTGTATATTATTTGTGTATATACCTTATAATCAATACACAGTTTAACGCATAATTTATAAAATCTTTATATTGTAATAATTACCGTTGGTTTTAAATGAACACTGTATTTCCATGTATTGGTTACAAAGTGTATAATAGGCCTGCGTATATAATTGTATAAAATTAATAATTTAAATAATTAAATTGTACTACTTATTTTATTTCACAAAAGATAATTTTTTTTTTTTGTTATTTTAAAGAAGTTTACATGAATTAAGAAAACAAAAAATGATTAGTTTTAAGTGCAGCTCCGAGATTTTAAGATATCCTGTGTCCGATTCGATCTTTAGCGTATTAAATTATTCACTTGAAGGAGAGAAGCACACGTTTGGCATATGGGAGAGTCATCTCTCATTGCCAGCAGGCACCCATGGTGTGTCCTACACAATTGTTATATTAATAATTATATCATAATAATGCATCTATTATCATTTTCTAAATAATTTATAAGTTTTTTAAGATGATTTGAATTTCCATAACAGTCGAATATTTAAATTTCCATTTTTATACCATATGTACCTAACCCAATGGTATTCATTTTGTTTAAAATTATTTAAATTTAATAATCCGCATTAATTTTTCCAAGGTTTAAATTGTATTTTATCTGTCATAAAACATTATCTAATGTATTAAATAGTTAAAATATTTAAAATTTGTTTTACATTTCTTATTATTATGTGACGTTCAATTTCTTTTCTACTATAATTTTAAAATTTGCGTACTCAATAGGTATTATTTGCGATTTGATAGTCCAATATATTTACTTTTACGCTATAGAATATAATATATTTACTATTTAGTAATTTTAAAAGACTATAATTTAATAATATCAAATTAAATGCAGTTATAGTGGTATATATTATATTTCTGTGCGCATTATTATATACAATAATATATTCATTGTTAGAAAGTAAAACAGTTTTATCTGCGATGACGAGGGAGTATAGTGACTAAACGATCTAGATGATGGTGTTCATCATAATATTGTCTCGTGTCAACCTTGCATCATTGGATGGTAAGATCAATATAAAATAATAAAAATAAAAAATATATTATGTAAAACATAACAATATTTATGAGCATAATCTATGGATTATTATATATAAAAAAAATTCAAATCTTCATAACGAATTATCAACACTTAACCTTGGCAATGACCAAGTCTTTAGGGTACTAAAAAAAAGGGAAAAATACAGTCGACATTCCATTCATGAATGTGCATGATATGATGTGATCGAGGTCAATTTATTTTGAATACGAAATATATATCAGTTTTCATATACAGGGTGATCATTTTCTCAAACACTATTGTAATGGTTTCTTTAATTTTATTTTGTATCATTTGATTAAAGAATTAGATTATTGAAATAAATATACCAAACTGTTTTTTTAATTCAATAATTTATAAGCCTTGTAATTATTTTTATTATAGCAATAATAGAATTCCAAGTAGAACAAGAAATGTTTTATTGGTAAATGGTATTAAAATAATATGAGTATTTGTTGACGGTTTAAAATAATCGAATTTTTATTTCTCCGTCAAAAATATTGAATATAGGTACCATGCAAGTTCTACTTATAAGTTGTTCGGCAGTTGTAAGCAGTTAAAAAATATCGAAAATACATGATTATATTTTTTTTTAATTTATATAAGCATTTGAAGAAATTGGATATTTCAACAAAATATAACAATTTTTCTTGAATTAATATTATTTAGGTATTTAGTTATGATTCAAAAAATATTATATAAAAGACTTGGAACATCAAGCCATTACGTAAGCTATAATTTTTTATTCGCAATGGAGCTTAAAATATCTATTCTTATTTTAACTTCAAAATCAATGTATATCACCACTTATTCACTGCACTAATTTTGGTTTGATGTCAGTCAGTACTCACTCATTATAGTTAGATATATTATAATATTTTATGTGCAAATGGAAATCAGTTCATCCCACCTAATTAAGAAAAACCGACTTAAACTATTTAAATATAATACCAACCAACACAATTAACTATAATAATTACTAATCCACATTTATCCACCTATTTTTATATGATTTAATATATATGCGTGAATGCGTGAAAAGCAATATACCGCTAATTATTACACCCGTATTCTCCGCTCAGAATCAATTTTTGAGTGATTTAATATAATAATGATTTATTTATAAATTTAAAAAAAATTGTTTTTAACATAATAAAATATTTATCCGGATAAATACTGTTTAAAATACATATAATATTATAATCGTTTTAAACAGTTTTCAAAACTTATAAAACAAGTTGTTTAGAACATACAACATTTTTTTTACCCTGTTAAATTATTTAACACATTTATATATTATATTTAACACTGACCTATTTCAATGACGAGTTTTACTATACAGCATATTCGAGTTACCAATTTTATTTATACTTAGTGTTCTGAAACCGGATATTTTTCTCGAAATGTTGATGACGTTTTATGCACGTAAATACGTAATACATATAAAGTATTGAACTAATGTTAATTATTTTTAATCATTTAAAGTTAAGATAATAGCTAATAACCAAGAAGAATACATAATGAACAAATATTATGTTCTGAGCGCCTTTTTTTTAATTATAGGAAAATCATTATTATTTCAAGTGGGAATTTTCAAACTTAATCAATTTAGCGCCCGAGGAAAAACGAAAAAACTTGTTTTTATCAATTTTTTTTGCTTACGACGATTGTCAGAGTCTGTACAACGTTCGTATATATTTACTGGAATAATTATGTGTGAGCGGGAAAAGCTGACAGTCAGAGATCGTTCTACAAACTGCGCTGTGTACAGGGATGCCATAACAGTTTTAAGGGGAAGGTTCCCGTTTGAACTCTTTTAATTCTTCTGATATACTAAAGAAAAGCGCTCAGAACATACTGCTTATATTATACTACTATAGCGTTTATTTTTAACCATGTAATCTTTTGACTAAACCTGCAATCTCTCTGCTCAGAATAGTTTTCCAAATGCGCTTAGACCACTCAAACCGTGCGACACACCATATTTTCTATTGCTATACTTCGTCTATACTAGAATCATGAATATGTACCAAAACTCCTGTGAAAAACGGTGAAATTCAGTATAAACAGTAAAATAATAATGAGATATACATAATTTAAAAATCAATACGTTCCTAGATCCGCTCAGAATCAAAAACACGAATGGATTCGGGATTCCACTAAAAGTACACCATCGCTGCGCTTAAGGTTATGGTTTTTTTGATAGGGTAACGGTATTCAGTATTGCGCCTGCAGAAGCCGAAAATAATAAATTAATTAAATGGGTCTCCCAAATACTAATAAAATAAATGACAGCGACTATTACGGAAATAAAAACAAAAGTTCAATACAATATTTCATACACATAACTTACATTTTTTCTGAAGTTTTAGATTATTATTTTACATATTTCATTTAACAATCAAGACATTTCCAGTTCATTAACTTCTTATTTCCATAACAGTCTCGCATGACTAGAGTTCGCGTAGATAACTCACCGACATTATAGCCCAGCTCCCACACCCGTATACCTATGGGTTTTGACCTATCTATGACCTACCCATCTTATATTTAGCGGTGGGCGTGTGTGCACGTGCCAAACGACAAGTCGCGAGAGTGGAAAAATCGAAATGCATATAATCATTCATCCATCGTAAACCGTGCACGCCGGTGTCTAAATTATCGCCAATATATTATTATTAGGTACCTATATATATATATTATGGCCGAACGGGGTGGGAATAAAAATGTCATAACGCGCACCTATTTGTTACAGGAAACCGAAAACAGATTCACTGCACAGTGTAACATTGACGGGGTCTATTATGATAATAAACACACATAATACACTGGCAGAGGTACATAATGTTATTATATATTTATACACCATATATTATAGGTAGGGCGGGGAATCGGTTAACATTGAATTTTTACAACGGCGTCGTGTATAACAATAATAATGCAATACATCTGCCACGCCAGTGATATAAACGCATGTAAATCTATTCAGAAAAAAAAATATCCGTGCATATAACAATATATACCTAGGTACTATATACTTGTACTTATGTGTACAGATACAAAATATATCTGTGTACAGGGTGTAAGCCGTCTCGCCATATACGTCCTCGCGGTCGATAACTATATATTTTTTCTATTTTATGGGAATACTTTTGAAATTTTATTTTGGAAAATTACGATTGGTATACCTACCAGCTATGACAGAAGCGTCCAAAACTATTAAATTGTAAATGGTTTTTGGCCCAGGTACTAGAATTTAAAATAAAAAAAAATTAACGAAGGTTAGGTTGCGTACTTAAATATTTCAAAGTCGATTTACAATATTAAAACAATATTTTCATTAAGTTTATCGTATATAATATTCGACTTAGAGTCGTTTACTAAGTCGTGTAACTATACTAAGTAGACGGATGGGTGTGTGGATGTATATGGTAAGACACCCTGTACATCACAAGTGGTGCGTATATATACTTACACAGAAGCATATATAATATAAATAATAAGTATATATATTGAAGACTGTTGCTACAGGCCATGGCGCGTTCGGTTTCGATCGAATTTACTGTCATAATCATAATAATTATTATATATGACAGTATAATTCGATTATTTGAATACTATTAAATCCTCAATCACTCGCACAGTTGCACATATCATTATTTTAACACGCCGTGTGCTTCCTATTATTATTATTTATCACTACCTACTATTTTACCCGACATCAAGTTCATTTTTTTCTTCTATAAATATACGACAATATTGTCATCCTGCACGACACTATATTATTATGATATACAACTGTAAATATTGTCTTGTTCGTGTGATTTTTTTTTTTTCGAAACGTTACGCATCGTCTATAAATATTCGAATATTAATAAACTCGTATTATAATATGCAACGCGCAGGTTTAATATACAGATTGTATACCTGAATGTGAGCTGGACGGAATGCTCATTTGAATTGTACTATTTGAGCTGTAGAGACGTTCAGATTCACTACGACAATTCTTATACACGGGTAGGTATCTATTATCAAATGTATAACCAACCTGTATTTAAGCGTATTTCTCATTATACAATGCTCCGGCGGCTGCCACTGGCGCGTATAAAACCGCAGAAAACTATTATTCGTAAGAGGATGCGCCATTTGTTGTCTTCGTCTTACAAGTGCGTAACATAGTAAACGTACGCTCAGAAGATCACGTTTATTAGCTCCGTTGATTTAAAAATTAGAGTTAATCGACCTATCTGTGTTTTTATGTGGGTTTTTACTTTTTTACGATAGTTCAATTTTTTGGCAAGTTGTGAGTAAATAATAAAGCGTAAATTAAAAATGCACATGAAAAAAGAACTATTGTAAAAAACCCACGTAAATACATAGATAATGTTCTTATCATCAAGTTTCATATTAATAGGTCGATTCACTCTAATTTTTGAACCAGCGAAATTAAACGAGATCTGCTTATTGTACCTACATTTGCTATGTTACGCACTTATAAGACGGAGACAACAAATATCCGTGTAACGTCCTCTTAAAAAACCAATCAAATAATATTATTAGTAAATTCCACATGTCTCCTCACACATTGCAAACTTTTTTATGTTTGTAAAAATCATATTACCATTTAACACGAAGGCGTGCCTGTTGTGTATTGTGAGTTGACTAATAGGTTCAATTGGTACATAATAAACAATTTAATTCTATAAAATATTATATTATTATTATTATTATAATCAGCGTTGTAAAAAATCAACAATTTATATTTAAATTTTGTATCATCCACCTCGGGAAGATTTCCATGACCTTGAACGTAAATTAATAACATTTAATTCTAAAAATTATTGTCTCCTATTCCTATTGGAATTTGAAATAATAAATTATTTTCCATACAGCATTTATACAGCTTTATTGTACAAAAAAAACATAGAAGGTGATAATTTTTGGTAAGATTTATTACTTTCTCAGTTCATTTTTGTATGTTTAAAATAATGGTTTGATAAGAAAAGACGTGGATACTAGATATCACCTATATAAAATTGCTATAATAGTACATACTACAATACTATTTATTACTATTATGTACTACTGCATGCCAAGACTTTTTGCTTAATATTTTTTATAAATCCATAAAAATTATTTGACAATATTTTAAATCTACTTTCAATTTCAAAAATATAAAATAATACATTTTTGTACTTGCTACAAATTCAATTTTTACCAAAAAAAAGAATTCAAAATAACTAGTTCGTTTCACACTCAAAATAATAAAATAAATAATCTGCAAGTTTCAAAAGTTAAATATTTGGTCTAATTTCTTATACTGTTAATATATTATTATAAAAATATAAATGTATACAATTTTTTTTATTATATATTAATTATTATTCATAAAATCATAACTGTGAATCAATAACGATCGTATAACGTCTGAAAATGTTTACCAAACATTTATTATATTGAACATTATTAGACAGAGTTCTTAGAATATATTTTAGTCTCTCATTTAGTTATTTATAGACATTTGAAATATTTGAGTATCATCCTTACATTTTGATGAATGCTGATTGGCTGATACAATATTTGTTTTTGGTCAAAAATCTTAAAAAGTTAATAGGTACCTACAAGGTTCTATTCATAAGTTGTGTTTATAGTATAGTTTAAAAGTATTAAAGATACATATGGCTACAATTTTTTTTCATAATCATTTGAATTTCACAATTGGTGATATTGCGGATATTTAAACAAAAAATCAAAATCCTAATACAATATCTGCAGGTCAGGGGTTAGAAGTCTAATATATTATATATATACGGATATATTACTCGGTGAAACATTATTGCACCCGTCTTATCTTTTTACATGCAAAATACGCAACACGATTATACTGGCAGTGTTGTCCTTTTAACAATTTTCCAATACACTATTTCAAAATACAGTCGGACTATTGGTTGACTCAAACTTCGAAGTAGTATCATTACGCCCTGTGTTCAAAGGTTTTTCGTCAATTTATAATATAATATTATTATGATTTATTATTATGACACAAATAAGTAACAACTATACGTACCTGTGACATATGTTCTATACAGCGTTAAGTAAACTAACGATAATTTCATAATAATATGTTATAACTTATAGCTGGGTACATAGTAGCGAAGTGCCTACTTATTATAATATTATATTTCACAATATACGCCTTAAAGTATAGGTAAGATATATATAGTACAACACGTTTGTATTTATTGATAATTTTTATACTTCAAAATAATCAAAATATGATAGAAAAATAATTTTATTTTTTGGGGGTGCACATTTTAAATTTAGGGATGCACAAGTTCGCTGTTCTCTCCTTAATTACGGAAGACATGATTGGAATTTTGAAAATATTCGTGTTCATATAGATGAATCAAAACACGAAAAATTAATCGTCACGATTAGGGTAACTCGCGGTCTGCACTCGTCATACACGCCCCCATTGATATAATATATACCTCCCGAGGGTTGGTTTACTTTTGTAAATAAAATATATATTATATTAAAATTGACTTTTGTACGCAACCTTAATAATTCTAACGTTCACGAAAATTAACAGACGCGCAGTTGTAATATATACTCATATAATATATTATACTGGTATAGTTACAACTTTAAAAGATAATATTATACGTTATGTAATACATTTAAGATTTAGAGAAATAAGTACCCATTAATTGGCTATTATAGTAAACATTCAGCGAAATATTCGAGTCCGATAATATTTTCATATATTTTACGTATTTCAATAATACTGCAATAACGATTGCAATATATTGGCTAAAAACTAAATTAATATAAAATGTTATATACCGTGGATTTTTGTCTTTGCCCTGGGACCCCACTGGTCCTAAATACTACTTTAGTTAATTACCTATACTTGGTATTAATTTTTAGTATCGTGTGTTGGCCACAAACATAATATACAATTTACACAAACAAATTATTCATATTTAATATTATAACAAATAATAGATAATAATATGTTGGCTAAATAGTCCATTAGTTATTAATTTTATTATAAATAATTTTATTACCGTTTTAATTTTGTTCAAGATACATAGGTTTTTATTTTTGTGAATAATATTTATACTTTTCGGAATACCGTTATAATTTTTAATTTCTATAAGTTTTTCCATACTCTTTTTTACTTTCTTTAGTTTCTTTTCATTCGCGAAGTATATTAAGTTCTTTTTATTTCAACATAAAACCATTTTACATTTTTAGATTCATATAGGCGCACATATCGAGTCATCAACAATGAATGAAATTATTAACGGAGGATAATTATCTCTCAGAGTACTGATCTTAAATAGTTGTGTGCACCTCAATGTTTCAACACCAACTTCCGTTAAGCTTTATAGAAAAGTGATTGAGTCCAAGTGACGGTAAGGAATTATTTTTATATAGGTAAGTCTTGGTCGGAGCAGCTAAGCTGAACCTTAATGCCTAAACCAAGTAAGATGATTTTATGTATTGTAAATATATGTATTTAGACTTATTAGATATTATATAAGTATACTTATTGAGTATTTTAAGTATTTTTATTACTATAGTAGTATATAATACCTATTATATAAAAAGTATACCTACCTTTAAAATTATTTTATAGACTAACGGTTAGAAGGAGGCCACATGTGAATAGATGGTATAATAAATTCAGTGTCTATAGAGAATTTCGGTTATTTGGTAGATTGTAGATGTGAATATTCGTATTAACTTCCGTATTATTCGTAATCCATGTAATTATTTTATTTAATATTGTCGTCTCCTCTCGAGCATTTCATCTCGACACCGAACACATCACCCACTATCGCTGGTCGGCGTCACACACAAAATAAGCACTCTGCTCCAGGACCGTAAAAAAGTGTTTATGAATCAGTTTCGCGAAATTTAAGAAGGGTTGAATAGAGGGTCCAGTAGGAATAGTGAGTGGTCGGAGACTTAGAAATAGGATTTTAGTGATTTTTAAATAATAATAAATAAAATATAATATTTATAATAAAAATATGATAAACATAGTAATAATAATACAGTTACATTATAATAGGTAAAATATTAGAACGCAGTGTTGAATTTTAAATAAGAATCCGGAGAATATTATCCTTTAATGAATTAAAAGCTTCTGTTATTATTATACCCAACTACCTATAATAAATGAATTATTTAAATTTATATACTTGAGTATATGTAAGTTAAAATAACTCGTTATTCCCAACCCGTCACATATGGATATTATAAACTCAGAGAGTAAAAACGGGTATCCTGCAGAACATTTTATCCAGTTTTGAACGCAAGACCCATTACCCGCTAATAAATTGACACACTCTTTTACCGTAACCCGCAAAACAATATTGTACCCGGTTTCGGACGCGAAACCTCCAAACAATTTAGCCCTGTTTTTAACGCAAAACCCAAAACTCGCGCACAATTTCACGTTAATTTGTACCGTATACCCGTAACTCCCCAACAGTTATACCCGGTTTCGGACGCGAAACCCGCAAACTGCAATATTGCACCCGGTTTTGAACACAAAACCCGAAACCCACGACATTTTTTTACCCGGTTTCCAATACGAAACCCGAAACCCACAACTTTTTTTACTCTGTTTCTAATACGAAACCCGTTTAGGTATCCGAAATATTTTAACCCATTTTTACTCCTCTTGGACTTATTATACCAAGGCGACAAAATGTACAAATCCCTCAGCGCTTGCAGCTTAGCTCGCCTTTCCAGAGCCTAGAACAGACTAAAATTCAACGCTGGTAGAGTCGAAAATGTGCGAATGCCGAGCTGCGACAAAATTATAAATTCGTAAATAAAAACCTATTTCAAACATGTTTCATCATAAAACGCATATTATTGTTGTGTTATACGCGAGAAGTGCGATTTTCGCTGATCGCCTGGTACAGATCTATGTAAATTAATATTATTGAAGTTGACCGGTGTTCGCGTATTTTTCCTTACGATGTGGATTAGGCCTACAGGGGACACCACAGTAAAAAAAACGCGCCACGTGTAATACCTCACGCTTTTAAATAAAATGGGCGATGTGACATAATTATGTCGTTCAACAAGCGAAGGTGGTGTGGAAACTTACGTGACACCGTCATTCTACATCGAGTAATTTCAAGTTACATACTTACATATAGATAACACGAATAATAATAAAAAACAACTGTATATAACATAAGACCATGGTGGAGATTAAATAAATATATACTTTTAGAGCTATACAGATTACAGGTGGTTTAAGCGTAAATTTACGAGACCTCGGAGCCGGCTGGAGAAGTGTTTGCAGGCTGTCCTTCATATTGACAAAATCACATTTGAAAAATTGTTTTTTTTTTTTAAACATCAGTACGCTATTTGTAATGCACTCAGGTACCAATGTTAAAAATTCAATAATATTCAATAGTCAATACACTTTGATGTACCCTTGTGAGTGTATCAATCAATGTATACCTACAAAAAATTAATTCATACTTAAATATTACATTTATGTACATGTAAGTATTTCACAACCGGAAAACCTCATAAAAGTAATTTAAGTAGGTATCCAACAAATCACTTATGTAGGTACAAGCAGGGCAGCAACCCAGCATAATATTATACTAACATTGTATACAAAGTCACACAAATATTAAATTATATCTCCAACTCCTTGAAAATCTATTATAATAATAAACGTTTATTTATAATTTATATTATATCATACAGTTATCATGCCATAAACGGCATAAACTATAATAGGTACCGACATATCATTATACCTGTTATTGGCTACAGCTTACAACCTTAATAAGATAAAGATAAATATTCTTAGATATCCCGTGTTCAAAGTTATTTTGTCAATTTATAATATAATACTAGATTCGGGCGTTTGTCATCCCGTCTGCGGCGGAAAGACGGGTGGTGGGTGGTGGTGCTCTTTGTCGTTTCACCTCGGGCGATGCTGGGTTTTTTGATCCGGACTGCGGCGGGAACTCGGGGTCGTCGGGTATTGTCGTGTTGGCAGCACTGGTCTGGCGGTAATTTTTGAACGCGGAAGAGTGTCTAATCGTAAGTCACGGCCGCTGAAAATCGACCGGCGATTCAAGTCGATCGTACGACAAAGCCAGCCAGGTGGGCAATCCAAAGACGTGTATGTCCGGTTAGTGTGTGTGTTGAAATCGGAAATTCGGATTCTGAGTTTGAGTGTCTAGCTATCAGACATCTCGGGAGAAAGTCGATTCCCGAACGGACAATCCGCTTGCGGCGGATCGGATGCAGCGGGAGTCTAAGTCGCTCGTATGCAAGTAGATAGTCAGGTGGGCAATCCGACTACGTCGGATCGCAGACCATGCACCGGGCGTGTATGTCCGGTTCTTGAGTGTGTGTGTTGAAATCGCAAATTCGGATTCTGAGTTTGAGTGTCTAGCTATCAGTCATCTCGGGTGAAAGTCGATTCCCGAACGGACAATCTGCCTACAGAGAAAAGTGCTCGAAACGGCCGTTCAAATCTGAAAAAGCATACAGGAGGTAACAAAATTGTATTTTTTGATAATTATAGAGAACAGTTATCAGGTGTTTTATATTAGGTTTCATGTAATCATTGTTATGTTTTCGCGGTTATAACAAATAAGTCGACAAAATCTAATTTTCTGATTGGCTGCTATTTTTACCGCGTCAAGAGACATCTAATGCATTGCCAGCTGCATGTTATTTGGTTATTGTAACATATTTTGTCAAACATTTCTCAAAACATCTTTCAAGTGAGTACACGTCGGTTATAGTATTAAAATAATATTTCTTAGGTTGTGTATCGAACAATTTCATACGTATTTGAATAAAACTATTTTTTTTTTTGAAATCTAGCATGCCGAAAGAGACCAACAGGCAACAACAATTATTACAACGGCCGTGGTATGCGGGTGTATAATGTAAAGTCAAATGTAATAAAACTTATTTAAGTATACAACTTTATGCTTCGTTAAGTATAAATATTTTTGAGCAAACATACTTTACCCATAATAGTATTTAACGAATAAAGTAAGTGGTAACTATTCCAAAATTTGAACAATATAAAAATGAATAATAACTGAAACTGTTGTTAAAGCACAGGGCTTTGAGTTACTTAAGTACTAATGTAATAAAGTAATAATTAAATCAAAAAGTACAGTTGTATATTTAATGTCAATTGTTTAATAAACTATATTGTAAGCATATTTGTCAAACAGATATTAGTTAAAACAATAGGAGCGCAGTTTAAAATATGTTTAGTCGTGGCAAAAGAATAGTTCTGAAGCAGTGATCATCAGACATCAACAGTTATAAAATTAAACAGTTAAGTCAAATGACAAAAGGGAAAACTAATAGGTGAAATAAAATTGTTCTGTTGAGGTTAAGGTTTTTTTAATTAGCTAAACCTTATTTCGTTAATTATTGTAATAACGCAAAATAAACGAAATATAAAAGTAATAAAAATTATCAAAGATAAGAGTAAAATAAAATAAGACGTCTGTCAATACTTGTATTTACAATTATCGGTACCTATTACGCTATTACCTTCCTCCTGATCGTCGGAGGGCTCTCGAGGTTGTGTATTCGAGAATATGATCAAGTACTCCGAGGTGATACAGTATAGATAAATAAGTTCTATAAATTAATACTAATCATATGATGCGCATGCACCTTACCTTATTCGCAGCTGTAAGTGATTTGTTCAGGTGACTTAATAAGGTTGTAAAGTTTTAAACACTCGAATCCAAAATGAATGTAACACTGATGTATTTTCGTTAAAGAAATAAGTCAGTTGTCGCTCGCAGGATCCGGTGTTGAGGAAGTTGCTGTAGGGGTGATCGGTGCTCATGCACTCGAGGGAGGTTGTTATGTCTTGGAGTGGTGCGCCTGCACTGATGAGAGGTGATGACGTGGTCAAGCCGGCCAGAGTCGCAGGCGGCTCCATCAAAAGCCTCTGCGTTTCAAAGAGTTTTACCGTTATCCTTGTGGCAGAGACCCTGAATGGACCATCCCTTGTCTCTAGCGGCACACGAAATAGATCACGCATGTTGTGCCAGGTTATTAGAACCAGATGTGAGTCTCTACGCGACCACCAAATAATGCAAATCGTTCCTTTCATCAGTGATTAATGGTGTTTATTGGACTTTTTAACGGTTCTCTGCGTGCGACAACTTGACCGTTATTTATTTTATTGAATTAAGCAATATATATACAATTATGATGTGTGAGCATATCATTACATTATACTTAATAATAAACACACACTGCCGCATTCAGTAATACAATCTTTTACAATAATAATGACTTAATATAAGTTAAAGTACCTTCCTGGCGTAGAATAATCTAAAAATGTCATTGTAATAATAAGCAGGTTTATTGAGATATAAAATATGTATATTGTTATAGTTAAAAAAATAAATGTTAACTTTAAAATCAAGTACCAAGGAAAATACAAAGAAATTCACAGAGCATTTATACATATTTATAATCTTTCTAACAACAATAAATTTGAAACATTGTAAAAAACGTATTGCACTGTATAAGGTATAACAGTAAGTGTTATAGTGAAATTATAATATGATGATACATGTTGTAGTTCAAATCATTTTTCAAAGAGCTGTACAAAATAATGTTTAATTGAATGTGTATTAAAATAATATAAACATTTCTAAGAGTACTACATGTGAAATGATGAAAAACTTATCTATAGTACACAACTTACAAATTACCTAGATCAGTAGTAAGTAGTAGTAGTAAAAAAGAGTGTAGTTTAATAGAGAATGTGTTAGGTACACCTAAATCTAAGCTCTGTCTAACCTAACATCAATACAATCTATTGTTTTAACTTTTGAAATAATATAAACATTTCTAAAAGTAAGAGTACCACAGTAATTTCTAAGAGTACCACATGTAAAAACGTATTTTGTTAACGTATTATGTTTTATACCGTAATAACAATAACAACAATGACTTACATTTTAAAAATGTATTGCACTCTATAACAGTATAAGTTTAGGTACTCATATGCAATAAGAGCATTTATATGAAATTATGTGATTAAAATTATTTTTTAAAGAGTCTTCAATGTGATAAAATCAAGTACACATATATTTATCACCGCTGTGTATTGATATGACACACATCAGTAGTAAATATGTTACACTGTAGTACAAAGTTAGTTGTATAAATAAAGGAAAGAAAGTATTAAAATAATCTTAACATTGCTAACAGTGAGCCAATATGTGAAATTATAAAACACTCATCCAGTACCCAGTTCACAGAAAAAAGAGAGGTTAGTAAAGAGTCTAGCAGTGGCGGATTTAACGGTCGTTTAGTCGGCAAATGCCGACGAGGCCCCCCTCCTTAATTGTGTACTGAGGCCCACCTAAATTATATTGTAATTGATTTTATTTTAATTTTGACCAAAAAAAAAATTGTATATTGCAAACTTTGGGGCCGGTGATCTTAATTAATTTATCCTTAAATGCTGAGAAATTCGCTATGTCACTGATGTAGATAGGCGGCGCCATAGGCTCGCTACGGACCGTGGAGTTTGGTGGATTTTCGACGGAGTCTGCGCGGGAGAGTGATTTCGTATCAAAAACGGCGTCATCACTGAAGTCACTAGAGGCAAGCACAGCGAACTTATTAGGTGAGGTGAAACCTTTTTTAGGCTTTTTCCCCTCGCGAGGAGGAGAAATTGATGCTCGCGAGGAGGAGAAATTGATGCGATAGATAATATACGCTTGGAATGCGAGCGAGGTTATTTCCTTTTTTTGATCATTCAGAGGAATTTGAAATGAAATTGTTTGTTAGTGGTTAGTTAATTTACTGATTCCATTTTAAAGCAATTTGAAACAAAAAAGTTGGTCAAGTGGCCGCTAGTAGGTACCACTCTGTAGCTGTACATAAGTTATTAGGGTATCGTATGGGTCACTGTAATGGATGTGTTAAATTTGAATTTAATTATATAAATAATCATTGTATACTATGAAAAACGATTCTGAGCGAAGACTCATATTATAATAATACTTTTAAAGTTTTAAATTAGGTACAAAAAAAAATAAAATTGTTCTTGTATAATAATTTCAGTTTAAAATTCTAATTTCATCCAAATTTGAACTTACTGCGTGCATACAATTTACAATTTTTTTGGATACACTATGAAATACTTATGTCTTTAAAAAAAACATCGTTTTAAATTGTCAATCTATAGCTATAAAAAGTTTACATTTTATACATTTGTAAGTACAAAATTATTTGTAATATTTTCGTGATTTTGTCAAAATTTGATTGAAAATGTTCTATTAAATTTTCAAGTTAAGAATTGAAGCATTATTTCAACCACCTACTTATCATTCACACACATAAATAGATAAAACACATCATTGTTAATCAATACTTTCATTGCACTTTCAAAAACAATTATTAATGAAAATGATAACACTTATTTCTTACAATGTGATAAGTAGAAATGTATTTTATAAGTTAACTAGCTGCTGGTGTACTTAGGTTTAAGTGAACCTTATTCTATTAGAATTTGGGAGTATCCTTGATCAGGATTATCCCTAAGTAGTAGATTTTTATCTATTTAATTTGAGAGTATCAAGTTAAAAGTTTTTTTTATGATTTAACAGTAATGTTGATACTATTTTGGTGGTTGGTGTATTTTTTTGAATGTAAAAAAGTTGTTGAAAGCTGATTTGAATGTCTAGTTATCAGAAATCACTCCGATCAGGCTGTATACACTATACAATATATTAAGAGCAGATTAGTGAGCTACAGTGTTATGTGAATTTTGGTTTAAGTTTAACTTATGGATTTATTATTAAATAATAAAGTAAAATTAACTTTTTATTAATTATAATTTGTTGTTATGAAACTAAATACATAATACATACTTAACAATATTTGCTCTTAATAAAATAACAATTGTATGGCTAAAAAATACAGACAAATAATCTATTAAACATTATTCAAACCATTATTTTGTATTAGTTACCATGTAAATACCAATGTAGACGGATTAAAGTTTACAAAAAGAAATCAACATTATTTAAATTTTCAAAGTGATCTTAAACGTATGTCAACATTCTTCAAATTTGACAAACAATTATAGTATTAAGTATTTATGTAACATCTTTACAACTGTTGATATTTTTATTTAATTGATTACCTATCTATAAATAAAACTACAGCTATTGCCTAAAACTTTAAAATTGTATTGTTAATAATAATTGGAAAATCTGGTAAGACAGCATTTAGAATGAATAAAAAAAAAAAGCAACCTTGTCATTATTAACAATCAAATATGGTTGGAATCTAGAACTTATAATTTGAAATTGAAATAACTTCTAATCATATTACAAATATAATAAAATATAGATAAATTATTAAGTTTAAAAAAATAAAACATTAAACTATTTTTTTATGACAAATATATATTGTTTATTATAAATATAACTATAGAATATCTTAATTAAATAATTTGTTCACAAGACACAAGTCAAAAAAAATTAAAAACAATCAGTCAATATTGTATAATATAAAATGACACTATAAAAGAATTTGTTTCTAATTCTTATTTATTTTTAATTTTCCTGTATTCTAGTTGCCCTAAATAAATGTTTGTACATATCATGAGATTCAAATGTATTTTAATCTAGTACATTTAAAACGTATTGAAAAAAATACCAAAAATGAAAATTTAAAACATCATATTAAATATTAACACTGTAAATTTCTCTGACTAAAATGTGTTCTCTTTATGTTGAGCATAATATATTTTCAGTAGAATTGTTAAATGCATGTAGTAATAATAACAACATGAAGTTCAAACACAAAGTATTTGTGTAGAAGGAAATTATTCCTATAATAATGCAACATTTACTCAATCTTTACAACTATTATTTAGTGAAACTTAAAAAAAAAAAATACAATAAACAGGGAATTCAGATCACTATGTTAAATGTTAGTACATACAAAAAATAAATTTTCAACAAAGTGTAAAAAAAAGTTAAATAAATATAATTATAATAAATTATATAACTCAAAAAATTGTGATGAATGTTAGTAGTAAGTTGATAAATGGTAAATTAATGAACTTTTTGATTTTCTTAATTCTTGACAATGTGTTTCTGAAAATGAAAAATGAAAATGAAATCTTAGAAAACAATGACAAACATTAACCTAATGCAATATCTGAACTTAGCTAGCAAATATCAAAAAAACTCGACAGAGAGTTCAAGAATTTGTATTAATTATGATGTGGTTTGCAAAATACCTAGTTATTAACATGTATATTTTCAGTGGAATATTTAATATATTGAAAAAAACAAGTCTTAAACCAAATTTTGTTTTCAATATTATTATTAAATTAAAGTTAAAATTTTGAAGGTTAACATAAATTTAAAAAATGAGGCAAAGTTATTTTAGTGATCGAGATTTTGTTAAAAACGAAAAATTACTTGATGATTACTTACATATATAATAGTATAATTCAGGGATTGGTTACCTTTTTGATGTCAAGAGCCAAAAACATTTTTCACGAGCCACAATTTGAATATACCTTATTTTAGTCATATCAAATTTAGTATATCTATGTATAACTGTTAGGTTTAATAGTTTAACAAGGTATTTACTAACAAACAACATTTTAATCTACAGTTCCCAGCCTATACTATCTTAGTTCGTGATTTTTATACAAATTATACATTTTTTTGCAGGTCACATAAAATTACAGTGAGGGCCACATTGGGCCACGGGTTGCCAACCCAGAGGGTAGTTCATTATACAAAATAGATCCACTAAAAAAATGTAATTCATTAAATAATGATCAAATCATTTTTTTATAGTTATTTTAAGTTATCTTAAATGTTGTTAAACATCATATCTAAATACGATAATAATAATAAACAATAATTGTATGAAAGGTGTAATTTTAACTTTATGTACATACAGGTTGCCATTGAAGATATGTATCTTTAGTGGCTTCCAAATACTCATCTACAAGATTTTGAACTACAGCTCTAGAATCATCCATTTCACATAGGTCATCTTTGAACATATTCTGTTTACGAAATTGATCTAAAAACGCTTCTCTGTGTCGCAATTTGTCATACTGATCCAGGACTCTTTGGAAAAGCTGGAAAAAAAAATTTATAAATAAATATTCCATATTGAATAATTAAGATAAAAAATATTTACTTGAGATATGCTGGTGTGATTGGCTAACATAAGACCAGATACACGGTGCGCAGTGGGAACATAGGGTGATTTTTTTGAAAGAGCAACTTGAATACTGGATGGACCCCAATTAATGAAATTTACAGTTTTTCTTTCTCTAATTCTTTGGAGAGATTTGTATACTTGTGTAGGATCAACATCACCCTGTAGTTTTAATGGTATCATTAATTATTTTCATACTTTAAAATCATTAACCAAGTATTAAAAATAAATACTTGGATTATATTTAGTATAGATAAGTAGCAATGTGGTATAGTAGATCTTTCTTGTGCTGTGGACACCATCATATTTTTAGGCTGCAACAACCGTCTCATTACGTCAAATACTGTCGTTTTACGAATATTAGCATCCTATTTACAAAATATTTTAAGTTAATATAGATAATATATCATATGATACATATAAATAGATTTTGCAAAATATAAAATAATAAACAATTAAAGTACTTCATGATCAGTAGTTAACGGCGTATAACCTGTCATAAGGAAGTGTAAACGTGGTGATGGTATCAAAGGTCCAATGAGACCAACTAAATCGTTGTTCATGTATGATGGGTATCTAAATAAGATCAAAATTTTAAGTTCAATATTCTATATATTATATACAATAAAAATTAACAAATTACCTTAAAGTAGCAGTTGAAACAGACATAATTGTAGATACTAATGAATTTATTTGAGCAAATGATGGATTTTCTATGTGTAAACGATCAGTAGCAATCCGATTTAATGCAGTATTATCTAAGACTACAACGCAATCTGCACTTTGTGCAAGTCGTTTTAAAGTCAATAAAGAATTGTAGGGTTGTACAACTACATCACTGGAAATATAATTTGGTAGAAAAGACAATTTCATTATTTTGATTGAAAACATGAAACAGTTAACATTACCTAATTTCATCTTGATTTGGAAATACACTATATGTTTCAATTATTTTTTTTGGATATCGATCAGTTAAATGTTCAAGTATAAATGAACCCATTCCTGAACCTGTACCCCCAGCAATTGAATGGCACAACACAAATCCTTGAAGACTATCACCACCTTCTGCTTCACGATCTAATATGTCAAACACTTCTTCTTGTAGTCTTTCACCCTGACTAAAACCTGATGCCCAATTGTTTCCAGCACCACCGCCATGTTTAGATAGATAGACATTTTCAGGGTTGTATAGCTGAATTCAATTAATCATTATTAGAACAGTGAAAACCATATTAAAAAATGTTCATCAATCTTACTTTTGAGTAATTGGATGACATGATTGAGTGTATGACACGTGGTTCCAAATCCAGCAAAACAGCTCTTGGCACATAATGGTTGTCGTCGGCCTGATAAAAAAAGACATCTTTTCGATCGCCAACACCTTCTGTAGCAAATGGCTCCAATACTCCTTCTGGGTTGATACCGTGTTCGGCACATAGTTTTTTCCAAAATTCGAAACCAACTTAACACAAAGTAATATTAAATTTTCATAATATATCAAAATAAAGCTAAATTACAATTGTCGATTTGATGACTTATCCTTAGGTATTCTTTAAATTACTTACTTTGATTTCCACATTGGCCCAGTTGGACCGTTATCATTTCACACGGCATTTTGGTACAAAGATTATTTCTTTATTTCAATGCATTCAATTTAACAATAAGTGTAACAGTTATAACAAAAACAAAAAATAATATCTTAAATCTTTAAACAACAAACGAAAAAGTTTCAACATAATAAAAAATGAAATAATGCAAAATGTATAATCAATATCAAATTGTATTCAATGATAAGAAGCCTAAACCAAAGAAATGGCGCGAAATTCTAAATATTGATAATGGTCAATATACAGTGTTGTACGCGTGACGATAATTTAAAAAAAATATTTGAAATAAAAACTCTATATTAATGTTAGAATGGGAAAACATAATGTTGAATTAACTTAATTGTTGTTAACTCGGACTTGGTCACTTGGAATACCTATTTAGACTTAAACCAGTTAAACCAATAAACAGGTATGATTTTAATTTTTGTTTTTATTGAACAAAACGCTTCGACGACAATGGTAATAATTATTAGCGTACAGTTATCATTTTTAAAAAAATGTAAAACTTTGATGTTCGCTTCTTTGCCGAGTCCCAGAGTCCAGAATTTCGTATAATTGCTCAGGTAAATCATTTGCTTTTCTAAGGTCTTCGTATTTTAAACAGTCTGTTAATATAATATGTTTACTTGTTAGCGCATGTTGTGCATACTGGTTCTTTAGCTATATTAAAAAGCCGTGAGTGAGTCTTATGTGGCCTGTTCTTAGTCTGTTACAGTTTACAGTTTACAGTTTTTACAGATATTTTTACAGTTTACAGTTCTTACAGTTTTTTTTACAGTTTCGTATTTTCTTTTTGGCTCTGTGAGCCACTTAAAGGTTGTTCTTTTTATTTCGCTAATTTTTTTTATTTGGTTTTCAAGTTGTATCCTATTATGATATACATATATTTTTTATTTGTTTTTTGATATCAGTGTATGTTTGTACCTATTTGTACTTATTTACCTGGTTGGTTTGCTTACAGGTATTATTGTAATAAAAAAAGACAATTGTATATATTTTGTACGACGTGTAGTTACAACCTATAATCTACATAATAATTAATAGGTAACATGGGCGAAATTTCAATTTTTTTTCTTGAGGGGCTAAACAAATTCATGCCGAACAGTCAAACAGCAGAGACATCTTTAGCTTACCATTAACGACTTTAACATTTTTTTTACATCTTACAAACATTTTACGACAGTTCCTATTACTTTTCAAAATAACTGAGAAAAACAAAAAAAGGGAAACACAAACGAGAATTTTTACATTTAACAATTTAACAACAAAATCAATTTTTTCTTCCTGGAGTTTGAAAACAAATAACATTAGATGCTTGAAATTATTATCAAATGTTTAAAATATTTGTATTTTATATTTTGAATCTTGTTGAGTTATATATAGACATTAGACATTTGAACTAGGCAACTAAGTTCCCATGTAATGGTAAAAAAAAGACATTTGATATTTTCAATTTTTTTTATATTTTTGTAAAAAACTCTTGGAAATATAATTCTTGTTTTCTCGTAATTTGTTCATATGGATATGAACTAAAGAATATCAAAAATTTTTACAATATTTTTTTTAAGAAGTTTAAAATTAGAATTCGACGAAATTTGTCAATATCACGAACATTTGCAATTTATTATAATTTAAAATTCATAACATTTTTAATATTCACCTACGTTTTGAAAACTTAGTATAGGTACAAGGTTCTTATTAAATTGTTATAAGAGGAATTAAAAGAAAAAGTAAGGCATCTGAAGTTTACAACTGTGGCAAATTCGGATATTAACACTAAAATAACCGTGATTTCGTATCAACCGATTTTTTTTTATAATTCAAAAAACAAATAACCCCATAAATTTATGAAATTTTTACCAAATGTTTATATTATATTTTTCCACCCATGATATCATATACAAAATATGTTGATTCATTTTGAGCTATTCATAGATATTTGATTGACAATTTCTAGTTTTTGTCCTACAAAGTCTTTGATCAGAACCATTTTTCACTTTTTCATGTGTACTGATTTATTTTTGAATTAAAATTAAACACATACATTACAGTGACTTACTCAATGACGAGATACATTCGAATACTCGTACTGTACAGTAGAGCGGTTACCTACAGTCCCCCCCCTTATTCTTTTTATATGCTTAATTTCGTTTTATTAACAATTTAAAAATAATGGAGGTAACATAATCGTTATGGTTCAAATAAAATTTTATTTTACTATGTATAGATATTATGTTTCTTGAATAAACATTTATCGGGATGAAACGTTTTATTGTTCTAACTTCCTGCATAGAACAAGAAAGTTTTGTAATCTGTTTTCGCAATTGTAAGTTGTTATATTAGGTAATACGATAATCTGAGATAAAAGTATTGGTTTTAAACATACATTTGAACTAATATAGATTTGTAGAATATTCTTTATAAATCTTGCCAGTTAGGACCACTCACAAGCCATTGATCCATAATCTATATATTACCTACCTATATGTTGTTAATTGTTATAATATATAGTATATGGGTCATGATAGTGTTTTAAAATGTCAGTGTATAATCATGATTTATAAATTTATGGCTCACTCATTAATGATAAATTAATAATATATTACATATGATATTTTGAATCAAAACAAAATATAAGTAGGTATAATGAAATACCTTAAGAACTATTATGAAATCATAATTAACATATTTTACCACACCAAAAATTAAATCTTTCCTCAACTAAATGAATAAAATTATTATTTAAAAAATATACGGGTATAAAAAACAAAGGTAATCAGTAATCACTAATCGCTAACCTGTACAAATGGAAAGTATTATTATAATATAGACGTTGTTAAAATAATTGTTTATGGGTGGGTTCGGAAGATATTATAATTCCTTGAATCTCCTACCTTGATAATTTTAATTTTGTTTTAACTTTTAAATAGGTAGATCTATGCTTGTTAAATGACTTTGATAAAATATTATATATATTATATATGGCTCTCGTTATTTATTCATATTATTTTACCATACTACTATTATTTGGTTGGTAATATATTCTGGTACAGCGATGTGTAGTTTGGTAATGGAAAAAATTACCCAAATTCACCCCGTTAGAATATAGTTTAATTTAAACTCGTGCGTGGGAGAAACATTCGAAATCATATGAATTCTATTTACAATTTTTGTTTGCGTACACAATATATTATAACCTTTGTGTGGGTGTTGCAAGTTTTGCTTACTGGAGGTACATTACGTCAGTTGCCGGTACAAGAGCACAAAATTAAATTAAATATTATACTTCCATATAGGTACCTAATTTATTATAAAATATATGTGTTTAAGAGTGTGGCCCGCGTGGGAAGTATTATATTATTTTATATACTTTTATATTGTTTTATGAATAAGGGCTTTAGTGTTTTTTTTAATTATGACTACGTTTGTTTTTGGTATACTGATGCTGGCATTGTACGTATATTATGTAGTTTATTATATGGTTAGGATCATAGGTATCTTTAGTTATTAATTATTATTATCTAGATTTTCAAGTCTTCACTTTATTGTGTAAGACACTATATTGTAATTCTATGTTTAATTATATACCTAAATATAATATACGAATAGGTACCATTAAACCATTTTAAAATTTATTTGAAAACTATTGATGTAAAATCTGAAAAATATGATAAAAACAATTTTTATTAAACTACTATATGAGCTCACCTATTACTTAAATCATATTATGTATGTATGTGCTAATTTTGAATTATTATTATAATTATATATATATATTTATAAGACTGCACGTGGATCACTTTAACTAAAGAAATCACTCACCGATCGCCTTTAAGATAGAATTATTTTTAAATCATTGAAAAATATATTTTAAACTTCAAAGAAGTTTGCACCAGTTACTGTTTAATTATAATACTTATTACTTACTATAAAATGGTATGCATAATACCTAGGTACCTACTTTTATAAGAATGATATTAAAATTGATTAATCTAAATTATTAAAGAATAGATAGTAAAACTATTTTCTATTTTAAAGTTAATAAACAATAAAAAAAGTTTAGTTTATTGTTTAAACATATAAAACATTGCTGATATTGAATAAATAAGTATTTAGAATTTACTATCTAATTAATAGTTCAGTTGAAATTAAAATTAAAACTTGTTAATTGTAAGAATCGTTATTATGTTATAGTACTTATACACATATAAAGTATATAATACAAAAATAAGAACTATAATATAAGAAAACAAATTTACGACAAAAACTTTAGAATAAAAACACTTATTTTCAAATAAATTATAAAATAATATTGCCCAAAATATTATTTGTGTGATGAATATTGTGTAGATGTAACCGAAACGCCTAAGTTAAATATAATTAATTATATAGTAGATATTAAAGTTAATAGCAAGACCGCACGAGCTCGTAGTTTATCATGTTAAAAGTTAAAACGCAATTAATTAAACGTATACAATGAGTAATGACCGTCAAATTTGAATCTACTTTACCAAAATTAATTTATTCATCATTATTGATAAACCATTATAAATTGTATGTTATAGAAATGGTACATTTGTACTACTATTAGGTACTTGTTTTAAATTGAACATTTCTAATTTTTAAACCGAAATATTGTTATTGCAATTTTGTAAACGAAAAACAATTTTTTTTATTGGTTACGAAAAATAAAATAGATATTAAGATTGAATATAATTTTAGATCTTTATTTTATATTTGGGCAAAACCATATGATAACTTTGTAAAAATGGTATTTCTAACACTAATTTTTTGACCGTTGTTCCGGGAACCTACACCTGACATAAAAACAACGTGGCACTCAGCTTGTTAATACAACATTCGTAACTCCATATGCATCTCGATGGGTCTGAAATCCACCTGCCTACTTGAAAATATACAGCTCGCATAATCACAAGTGTGTCTCAAGGGTGGGATGGTCACTGTATATACTCAAACGTATCCTGACCAACTCACTGACTGATAAACAATATTAGCTAGATGCTTGTAATTTTTACAGTACCTTCGTACCACCATCTGTAGGTGCAGTGCACTATAAAGAGGCATTTTAAAATGGTGCTTGCACAAGTATTTTGAGATTCAAGATTCAAGATGAACATTTTTAAGTTTTGAATACCATATTACACCGAATATTAAGCAACGAATTAAACAAAGTTTGAATCATATAAAGTTGGCATTTTTAACGGGCGATGTGCATGGGGTCAGCTAGTATATATATTTAGGTATATAAATATATTTGTATTTATTTTCCGTTCATCTGGCGCATATAATGTATATATTGAAACAGATAGAGCGGCAAAAGGGGGGTTGGCTAGCAGTGCCATTTTTTTTTTGGCCCGTCTATTTTATGAGCCCGGTCGGAAGTGCTAACTTGGACCGGCCGTTGTTCTTTCTATTTATTATTCCCGATTATTTATTTCGGATATGCATTTCGCATTGTTTCCGCTCCAGTCTTCAGACACGCATTTGCACACACACACACACACACACACGTGCGCGCGTACGTACGTACGCAGAAAAAAATATATGTGTTTTCGCATACGACATTTTATGTCCTAAGTCATTAAACAATAAACATAAAATAGCAAACGATTAAGAATATATATCATATTATTGTACACCGATAATATATGTGTAGGTATTTTAATTTGAATTCAGTTTGTACGCTAGTCACGCCGGTACAAATGTGTATACCTGCAGTCCAAAAAAGGTAAAATAGCATATTATTATAGTTTCTTATTCTATTTTGAATGTTTTTGCAACACAATATCTATATATATTTGTGTACGGTGTACCTATCAGCAATTATTTCAATGCAATGCACAGTGTTAACATTTTTATTGAACTATATCTGGGAATTGGGATGGTAAATCCATGGAATTCGAAAAATTAAAAAATATATTGTATTATAATGTATTATATTATATAATATTATATTTATTTTTAATAATGAATAATAAAACCGTAAATAAATAATTGTTTTCTTATTTGTATAATATATGATAAAGGCAAAAAGTCGGACATTATGTGTAGTACCCATATCACTGAGCACAATCCTGATTTTTGAGGGTAAAGTTGGAATAAGTTAACATTGTTCTGGCATTGTATATAGAGCCCAATTAGATTTTGGCACTGTAGGTTAAATATTTAATATATTAAAAATTAAATAAAACATCTTCCTAGGTACTTAAATAATTATAAAAACTTGAAATAAACTCTTCAAATCAATAGTTGCCATTAATAGTTTTTAAATCTATTGTCCAATTAGGTACCTACTATTGAAGATTTAATATTATTATCTTAAAGTGGTTTAACATGAATACAATTATTATTATTTATTATATAATTATAGTTATTTTAATTAATAATTATTAAAAAGTAATTTTAGACACATATAATGTGGTTACAGTAGTATCACATACTCCACTACAATGGTTCTTATTACATCGATATAATTGGTCTTACATAATATATTGCAAATACATCTATCGTACTCTTGTCTTTTGGCCACCCAAATTAGAACATTTTCTTGCCACTTCTCTTAACACGTTAGGCTACTTCTTCAGCCTGTTTATGAGTCGGTCTAAGAATTACGAACTTCATAAGGTGATCTTGAATTTTTTATAATAGACAATATTATGATGGAGAAAGTATATGTTTTACTGCTAAACCTTTATTTATTGTACTACTTTTTTTTGACACTAGTTTCATAAATTCAAAAATATCATTATAGTGTCCCTTGTTAAATTTTTGTATTTCAAGCTCAATTTTACTCTATACGGTTTCTACTTCCATGTCCTACAGATACTCGTGTTTCATTAAGAAGTCGAAGTAATTTAACGTTGTAAACATAATATTTAATTAAATTACCTTCGGATACTAGTACTACTATAACTTTTCGATTCCTGATAATATATTTATTACATCGTAGTTGTTAATTAATTTGTTATCATCTGCAGTATTTTTTGCTGTTATAATTTTCACTTTATTCATTTTTTAAATTAATTCATTGTATTTTACTTTATTTAAAAATACAGTATTTTCGTTTTTGTCTAATATAGTAGCATTTTAAACTTATTGTCGTAGTTTTTTTCTATTTTACGTTAGAAAAAATGTAGACCAAAAGAAAAAACAACACTACACATTCTGCTTTAATATCATCAACTAATGACAGACTACGCGACATCGTGACAATAATCATTCGAAAATATTGAATATGAGTTTTAGTGACGAATTTTACAATTAGCTTATTAAATATTATCTAGATAGCAATATAGTGTTCTATAGAGTATATTTTGCCCGAGAAATCTCAAAACAATGTGTCGACAAAACAAATTGAGTAAGTATTAAAATAAATTATCATTGCCCAAAATGTTTGGGCATTATGCACAGTGCCCGGATTTCCTACTTTACTTATATTATATTATATTATATTTCATAATTTAATGGAACGTGCGAAAACAATCAGGTAATCTTTGGCACATACCTATAATGTTAGAAGAAATTGCCATTCCTGATACTATATTATATTTTTATCAAAATGTGTATATAGGCTGGAGGTGTTCTAATTTTAAATTACATGATGGCGTCAATATACCACGGGCGTATTTACGTGGGAGATATGGGGGACTTCTTAACATTTTTTTTAAAAACTATTGTTCGTACCAATTATTTAAAACAACAAAATACAATGTATTACCTATTTTATTAATTTGTCGAGTTAAAAATATTTATTAATATTAAGAGTAGGTACTATTAATTCCTATATAATATAATGCTTGTAATTTCTAGGTTGGTCTTGACTCTTGCAATAACATGTTATCGTGCTAACTACAACAGATTTTTTATTTTTTATTTTAAAAAAATGTTATAATTTTACTACTTTCATATTTATTATATTAAGTAATGTGAGTGACCAAAAATTTAATTTTGTATATCCCCTAGCCGAAATTTTAAATACTCTTATGTTTTATAGTACCTACCTAGTTTATAAACCTATATAGACCATATAGCGTAACTGTATAAGTGTACATACAATTCAATAATTATAATATTTTACTCAATAATTTATAATGATTTCAAATTAGATTTTTTGTTTAAACATGTTTAACTCTTCTCGTTTTTATTTATATACGCAGCATTGTATTAACATATTATTGTGTATAAATTGTAGTCAAAGTGCCATGGTGTTATCTCGAACAAAAGCACAATTAAAATGAATAAACACTTTTAAAAATATTACGCTGAAAATCAACGGGATATTTTTAATGGTTAGGAATGAAAAGGTAAAATCATACTCTTCGTTCTTCGACGAATTTATTATGATTATGACAATGAGTTTGAGTTTATAAAATGTTAAAATCTTGTAATAATATACCTAACGTATTTTACTTTGTAAGACAAGGTGTCGTGTGATTTCATTTATTAATATTCAAAGTTTTTAAAATATATAAAAATCAGTGCTTATATTGAGTGCAATTGTGTTACATAATATGTAATATATAGATGGGATTTTTTCAACAATAATGTATCGGAACTTGGAGTACTTTGAACATTTATTTAATGTTCTTAGAAGATATAAATTAAGAAACAAAAATAAAAAAAGAAGAAAATTATCTTCCTAGGAATCGTTTGCGCGTCTGCCAAAGCCATTGTTATATTTCACTTGGACTCCATTACCCGGTTATATGTAATATATATAATATATATGTAATGATGGTACTCACGTCTGACATTATGTATTGCCTATATTTTCGGTAAAATTGCAAACATAAATTTAATTTTATGAATATATATTATATATAGGTGTATAAAACGAACAAATGGAATAACAGTTATGTAGGTGATAATTGTTAGGGTCGTTAAACCGAGTAGGACATCTATAGTTTAGCATGGGGTTTAAGGATTTGACTAAAATATATAAATATATATGTCTAATATAGTTTAACTGGTAATTAATTTATCAAGAAAGAAGTTATATTTTTACAAAGCGCTATGGAATATAAAGAAAAATATTTTCTTATTGTGTTCAGTAACATTGCATTCATAATTTATTTAACACTCATTCCGCTATTTCCTCTGAATCTTTAAACTCGAAAACAATGGGCCATTTGAATACAAAAAGTGATAGAAGGTGTATTATATATTTATAGATCTTTAACAACCTTTAATTAAAAATTTATCTAATTTACTTTATACGCAGTGTTCTATTTGACATTCAGGACTAAGGAGTGAGTTAGTGGAATCCATTATCTCAGATAACTTTATTTATTTGAAGTATTATGCAAAAGCCGATGCTCAAATCCATACTGTATACCAAGTACAAACTTTAGAAAAGTATTTGATAGCGTCTACAATTTCAAAATGTTTTACTTTCGTGCCTTGCTTTATTTTTACTAAATTTATTTCGAACTATAAAATTTAAAAACATTTTAATATAATGATCATGTCTTCTCGAGTGTTGTTTGTGGACATAATTTCCTATTGGTATTAATTATTGATGACATAATGATGATATTGACCCGTCATCGGGATCGCCATGTTTTGTAGCATGATTGGTATCGTTTTAACGTTACGCTAGCAAAACCTGTTAAAATAATAAACATTTTAAAAATTATAACTCATTCAAATTTTCTGACTTTTTTTCAGTATTAACTTTTAAAAAATAAAATATTTTAAAAATGTATAATAGCTAATAATATTATAAACTTTTATATACTTGACGATGATCATGAACTATGATGTTAAAATGTAGGTATGTACTTTATAGGTATAAGTATCCAATTCAGATGGGTAAATATATTTTATTTCAATTCTCGAACTTACCTTAAGTTTTGTTTAAAATAATTACAATAGCGTGCTTTAATACGACTATAGACTACACTTCACTTTTCTGTTCGATTTTCGAACAACATATTATGTGTTTCTTGAATAAAATAATTAAAAGGTATTTCAATTATTACGACTTACAAATTAAAAATGTAAAGACTACGTAATTTCGTAATTATAGTTTCAACTTGATGACTTAACTTTTTTTAAAAGTAAATTATTTTTATAATTAAATAGACCGTACTTCGACAATAAATTTTCTAAAATACCAAATTCCATTTTTAAACAATAACACTACAACTTACCAGTACGCATATTGATTACCATCCCAACTAATTGCATTTATGCAAATAGTAAATATTTCACACTTAGATTTGACTACTTTAGTTGATTGGAATTCATAAGTTTATTTAATATCATATAATAAAAACAAGTGTTGAAATAGTTCAAATAATTCAATAGTTTGTACCGTATAGGTAGGTAGAAAGTACCTACATATAATTAATAAATATATATATGGCGTATATAAAACTGACTGCACATTCTGTGCCTGGTATTGTTAAAAGAATTTCCCTTAAGTAAACACATTTTTATTATTATGAATAAACTTTTCTTTAAATAAAATGTTTGCTATTTTTTGATCGTGTAGATATTGCGAATTAAATCAATGAATATATTGGTTTCACAATAATATTATTTTTCTGTGCAGTATTGGTTTATTTATATCCATAATCATTAATTTGAAGGATGGTAATATTTTATGTATTACAAAATAGAAGGTTTTTGCCATATAGTCGCGTCAGTATAATCAATAAGATTTAAGAACGACGGAGTTTGCGAGCCTCATAAAATGTCAGCATTTCTAATACATTTTGTTCTTTTTAACAGCAATAGTTTAACATTGCACGGAAAATAATTTTAAACTCCTTCAATTTAAATTGAATAATACCTTTTAAAATCATATAATGCAGCTGACATTACTATTAATGGCAATTTGAATTGTACAGGAAGTCGAGGAATTGGATTACGTGATTAGGTGAGATATGCAGAAAAATGAGTTAACAAATATGATAAAAGGTCAATAAATAATATTTTACAATAATCGTGTTTCAAATTTATTGCTAACAGATGTTTTTTTTTATTTTCCCTATACATAATAATAATAAGATCAGTAATTATTTATCATACAACAATATAAATTCTACAATATTCATAAAAGCACGTATTATAGCAAGGTAACAACACTAAAAAACTAAAAACTAAAATTGTATCATTAATTTTTATACGTCGTGCTTATATAATATTTATATTATATTTTATTCTATAAAATATTTATTATATAGTAGTTAAAAAATAGTAGTTATAAGAAATACAAGTAACCAAAGCTTGTAGTATCACAATGTGGGCAAAATAATTTTTAGAAAACAAAATGTACACAATACATCAGGCTAGTAATATATATATATATAAGATTATATATAATATTTATAGAAATATCGTTCATTATAAATATATTTATTGTACAAAAAAAAAAAAAATACATAAAGGGAAATGAAAAGTTTATTTCTCAACATTTATCTAGGTATTATTATTTAATTTTACATATTTTTTTAAATAATTAATTTAAGATCTTTTAAAAATTTGTCTAAAGTGTTTCTATTCATTTGATTTATCATATTATTATTAATCCATTCGATGATAGAACAATGATATTAAACAAAACAACGTCCCTAACACAATAACACTATTCTACTGTTCGGAATCAGTCTCTGAACAAACTCATCTAAGGCATTTCAAATTAATCTAGATGACATAAAATGCGAGCTGCGCGTAAAGGTCACGGGGACATTTCTATTAATGCGGGTAATTAATATTAATTCATTATTACGATGATGTCCGTACATAATATATTTAACGATAGTACGATACTACAATGTCGAATAAACTTAACGTCGCGCTGTCGGTGTATCGTACTGATTCTTACTAATTTAGTCTGTCTGACGGTGTAGGTAATTTACAAAACGAGTACGTCCAGACAATAAAATTATACTCGAAAAAATTATATAGTAAGCTCGTCACGTTCGTCGAATGAAACTTTTCCCTAAAATCGGGTATTCTGGTTCGTTCCATATTTTGTCTATATGTACCTATAGGATCCGAAATTATTATATTACTAAATATTCTGGTATATTTGTATTTTTTTGCCATTTGATAAAATATTAAAAAAAAAATTTTATCTAAATATTCGATTTATCTAAATTAATTATTTCGATACATATGATAATAATTGTTTATATCAATTTAATTTAAATATTTCTACTTAAACGCTATTGATAGATTTTCTATACATCATATGGGGGACGCATTCACAAAATATTATAATAATATCATTACATTTTATATTTTGGGCCAATCGAACAGATTATAAGGTAATTAATTTAATTAATAATAATTAATGAATCATAATAATTACGTCTTAAAACTTCTGTGGAATAATTCAGAATAATACATTTTAAAGGGAAGTATCAAAATAAGTTTTTATTTTCACATAGGTACCATGGAGTAAAGTTGGTTAAAGAGCTGCCAGTAGCTGATGAAACGCATTTGTCGGTTTTTGCTAAAAATGAAAAATTACCGTATAGTCTGTTTAATCAGTAAGCGTTTTTACTACACTTTAAAATATAATACAATGGTGGTAGAAAACAGGGGGAGATTAGGCCTTGGGTTTTCACTTCGGTGAAGCACATTAATCCACTGAAACGTCAAAACGCTGCAAAAGATTGTTGATTAATTGAAACCTTTACACTATCTTATTTTTCGGAGTTGACTCCGCCATCGCCGTTTTTAATAAATTCGACGACGTGGGTCTCCCTTCAATTGAGATCGGTTATAATAATATGCGGTGGTAAGTTTCATAAACGTAAAAAAAATCCCTAAAAAATGTTATTATTCAAATAATTAATTTTGTGGACAACCGAGGAAATGCATTTAATATATTATTCCATGTGCACCGTGCACTGTAACATTTTGGTGATGGCCGATGGGGAGTTTAATTTATAATAAACGATTTCTGTTCGATAACAATTATTACACAAAAACGTCTTATAAGAGATCACAGAACATTTTTCTAAAATAATAATAATTACAATTATTATTTTTATTGTTATTAATAATTTAGAATCTATATAATCTATAATTACTTATAATATATGTACCTATGTATATAATATGAAATATTAAGTATCGTAAGTGAAGCTTTTCACGTCATAAACATTAATAAAAAACCATCGATCAAACGGAACGTGCTAGTGCAGTGGGTTTATAATACATCATCTATGCATATATTATATTTTATAAGACGAAGTTTGAATTGCTACTAATTCAATTTTACTATATATAATTAATATTATTATTATTATTATTTCCGAAGTGTTCGAATAAGAATATTATAATATTATATTATAACACTTTCCTATACAATTACAACGATAAATATATATAATAAGTATATATATATTTATTTATTTAGATTTATTTATGAGGTAAAATTAGGCTATACGCGATCGTATACACACATGCACACATTATGCAGTATATTATATGCACACAAAATATAAAAATAGCTACGAGTTAACAGTGATAGGTATATTGGATTTATATTATTACGTTTATTATTATAGTCTAGGGGCGATATATAGTGCGTAAAATTACGAATGTCAGAGGTGAACGCAACGGGGTTTTCGAGGATTAAAACTTCTCTCCCCGTCCCTCCGAAGTATCAGTAAAACCAAAAAAAAATTCAAAATAAAAGTCGTATTAACTTACAACGATACAAGGATCACGAGACCACCGCCCCGAACCAAGAAATGTTTTCCGGCTCACCACGAACGCACGCCACGCATATTATAACCACGCGAAATAACATGACGCCCGTTTATCGTCTGCGTTTCGGCGACATGAATAATAATATTATGCACGAAAAATCAATGAGATCATTTCCCGAAAATGATCTAATACCTACAACCTACAGCATAGCGCGTTTTTGCGTCCGTCGTCGGCATGTCGTCCGGAAAAATATTTTCCGTCCCATCCGTCGATCCTTATACATATTATTTGATATGGTCTTCACTACCTGATCGATATGCCATAATTTTCGCAGAATTGTCACGCGATTTTCCACATATAAATTCGTTTATTATTCATTCATTGTTTTACGGCGAGGAAACCGAATGAAATTCGTTACCTCGCGGGCGCTGTGAAAAATGAAAATGAAAAATACTGAATAGACGTGTCGCTCCGTTTCCGTAATCACGAATTTAACGGACGTGCCGGAGTTTCATTTTAATATAATTATTATTTTTTTTTCATTATTTTAGCGCGGCCGTGTTTATAATGGGATTATCGATTGTCAAAAATCCGCGATAAAGAGAAGGGCGCAGAAATAAATCTGTAGGTCGTAACGCAGTTATAACGCGTACAACTGTATGGTTAAAATGTCGTTAACCTGCACCGTGTGGCAGACCTCAGCAGCTATAATAATAGTCGTGTTTGTTGTAGGTATAGATCACCTGTATAATAGGGCTGTGCAATCCAGTACGACCAAAGAACATTGTATACGTAGTAAATATTATAATAATTATATTTTTACGCAGAAGTATAAAATATATATATAGTTACGCATAGTCGAGGAACTAAAATTTGATATCATTATTATTTTACTTTACGCTGTACCGCGATACGTGTATACGTTTTATAATATTTTATTGTTATAATAATAATATATCATTATTGAAAATCACTGAACGAGTTTATCTCCGCGGCGTGTATTATAATATTATTATACCTGACAGCAGATAGGTATAGCGGTCGCTGTATAGTATTGCTGCAGTATGTCACGCGAATGCATAAGAATAATAAAAACGCGCATACGTAAATGAACGCCACGCAGGCCGCAAAGTCATAATACGTTCCGTGGGTAAACCGCTGTGCATTATAGATGGGTGTGCATTAAATGTATGATAAAAACTCGATAGTATAGAAAATAGTCGGCTGGTTATTTTTTCGTCTTCACCAAATATATTATATTCCAGTATGATATACGACACGTATCGCGTATAATATTATAATATTATTATCGTATCGTCATGTTATGCCGAGTCTCCGCGGGGTCGTTAAAATTAGGATTTTTTCTTTCTATCAAAATTTAGAAAACTTAATTTGAAATACGCACCGACGACGAGTCATGTAATAAATAATAACCTTCAATGAGTTGTCGATCAATCGGCGACGTCTATTCCGCGCTCGGTCGTTACGTCCGTCACCGACAACTAAAACCAGCATAAAAATATGTCCTGTACTCCTGTCATAATATAATACGATAACAAGCATATTATTATGGTAATGGTACGATGCATAAACAAAAATGGAGTCGCCAGAGTAAGACTGATTTTCACCATTGTTTTTCTTTAATAGCCCAAGTGAGTCCTCATTTGATTTTCGGTAGAGCCTGACAGCGCCTGTAATTGTATCGTTAATATTTGTGATTCTTCATTTGTATTAACCTCACTTGGACATATTATGATTATATTAATTTATAGAAATATAAAAAACAATTCAAATTTATAGAAATTGTTAATCAAACTCAATCTTCTCATCAAAACCTAAACAAATTACATTAATTGAGAACAGTACCAGATAATTCGGCAAAATTCAAATTACAAACGATTTTGATTCTGTGAAGATAATGGCATTTAAGAATCAACCAAAAATACATTCGTGATGCAATTATTAATAAAAAAAAACAATTTCAAATATTATCAACAACATTATTGAAAATAATATTTAAAGATTTTAAAAAATAAAAATCACTTAAGCAAAATATTGGTTGTAATCTGGTTTACCTCCTCATGGGTGCCTCGTGAGTGAAAGCGTTTCATGTTAAATGGGTCGCACATGAGCTATGCAATACATAAATAATTTTTAGATTGGGACACATATATACATGTATACCTTTTATATGGACCCACTCGGAACACTATTCCGGTATAATTTTATATCGCGGGGTTAAGCGTGGGTCGCGTGGGTCGCGTGGGTCGGTGACTCGTGACTTTGATGGGAAGCGATGGAAAATACGCACGTAGAAAAATTATAAAAAGAAGTATGAGCAGAATAAGACGAAGAAAAGATGGCGAAGAAGAAGAAGAAAGAAGAAGGAGAAAAAGAAGAAAAAGACCGTCGATGAGGAGGGACATAATATTATCATATATAATATGCACGCCGTGCGCGTCGTCCTGCGTATATGTCGCACTTCGGAGTCACAATATACGACATAATCGCAATACAATTTTCAAGTATACAATAATAATAATAATAATAATAATAATAATAATAATAATACATACGGTATACGCGGTGCGTGTGCGATTCAAATATAATTAATATGATCATAATAATTATTATAATATTATATCGTCGATGATAATAATAATAATTTAGCGCGCGTGCACGTGTACTCGTCCACTCCCGTCTCGTCGTCATTAAGGACAACCGCACTCGTCGATGACCATTTTGGGCAGGTCCCGCTTGATGATGTTACCGTCGTCGGTAAAGTAGATGAGCGACATGGACGAGAATTTGACGGGCGCGCAGCACGGCTGGAATATGGACGAGTGTTTGGCCTTCCGGTAGTCCTCGATGGCCTGCGTGTAGAAGTTGAGGTACGTGTCCGGTGTCCTGTGCACACCGCCGCAGTCACCGCGACAGTAGTTTGCGTAGTAGCCGCCGGGCGCGATTATCCACGAGTCCCAGCCGATGTCCTGGAACTTGATGTAGAACCGCTGCTTGCAGCACTGGCCACGCACCGCCAGCGAACAGTCCAGCGCCCGGCGGCGCACGCGCCTGGCCACCGTCGGGTCCGTGTACACCATCAGGAACGGGTTCTCCCACTCGTTGGCCTGCCTGGTGTCGTGGAACAGCACCGGCGACACCAGGCCGCCGCACCCGGAACAGTCGATGTGGAACCGCAACCGGTGTTTGCCGCTGGACCCGTACCACTCGCGCACCGTGTTCGTCACGTCCACCGATATCCAGCCCAGGTTGTTCAGCGACAGCGACAGCGAAGACGCCAGCGTGGCGTGCTCGTCAAATTCCTGTTCGTTTACAATACAATATAATATGAAATGAAAATATTATTGTATAATTAATCTTAATATTGTATAACATTGTATCGTATGGACCGTAATCTCTCTATATATTGTATACAAATAAGTTGTGGGCCAGTCAGTACTGAAAGGGTACTTTTTTTTTGGCAGAAACATCTAAACGCTTTTCTGATGAGACGAGCTGTAAATATCGTGTAAAAAAATTGAAAGCTATATGCCATTTTCCTTATAATTAGATAACGGTATGATAATATATAGGTAATCTGACTAATGCCAACCGTTTTTATGAACAAACAAATATTCGATTTTCGTGAGTCAAAACGGAGACTATATGCATTGAACCACACTGTAACGATCGCATACAGGTTGAAAAAGAAGTTGAAACCACACTTCGAGATTCGAGGAATTTACATAGCTTTTATTGAAATCTGTCGAGAATTGTCTAAGATTAACCGTTCATTACGGTATCGCTATTTCGTTTATTTTCACGAAATTGCTACAGCACATTTACATTTTCTGGTAGGGGGCGCGTATAGATATTTACACATCAAAAAGTTGTATACATTTAAATATTTAATCGTTCACGTATTTTATGTTTAAATATTTCAAATTACAGATATTACATTTTAAGATGCAAAAGTACCTCTGGGGTTTGGTACAAGTCGACGGGGGTCTTGACCCTCTCCCCCCGGGGAGTTGGGGAGTGAAGCGAGTTAGTGGAGAGCCCCCTAGTAATATTATTTTATGATGTTTTAATATTTTAATATCGTTACATTGTACGTGGGGCGCCAAAAGCTGGCTGCAGTGTAAACCATTGTTTACGCGTACCTATCGCTGCAGTATTCTCATTATATACTGCAGTGCGTACACATAGGAGGACTTAAGGGCGGTCTGGTTGGATTAAGAGACTAAACAAACTACGAAGCTGCACGTTCTGCGCAAACGATAAGTCTATTATGATAAATGGGCCATTATAATGCTTTATAATATGTTCATAATTAGTAAGATTAACACCTTGTCCTTTACGTGAACCAGAGGACTTCAGCAATTTATATACTGATCACTCTGTTCCACCGCACTATACTACTGCAAATACAATCTATTTTGTTTTTTTGGGACAAGCATGATTCCCGTAAGACATTGCGTAAAGCTCCGACATAACACAAATCCCCTTCGACTTTGTAAATATACTTATAACCATATTAAACTGTACCATATATATTTTAATTATGGGTCCTTAACTTTACCGTCTACGTCGCAGACCACTTATTATTTAAATGACTTTGAAATTGAACTATCTGCAAAAATAAAGAGAATTGCGATCGAGTTTTCGCCGTTACATATCCATATAGGTATAGTTTAACGAAATTTGTGAACTTTGGAGTTGAAGTCAACAGTTAAAATTATATACATCGTGTGGAGTGGGGACATATTTCGGCCAATATTCTCCCCTCCCGCAAACATGTTCAGACTCTCCCGAAAGAACCGATTGTTCGGATTGTTAGAATCTATATTTGATTATAAATGTCAAGCATACACGTATAACAGGTCACATATTATATGATGAGTGACGACATCATTGCCCTGTCCCCGCCTTCTCATTTTATATCAAAGTATACTGTAAGTCGTATGTAATGTGCCTATGCGTTTACGCAATGCGACGGGTTGGTATATAGAACGAGGGTGTTTGGCGGGGATAATGATTAGGCGTGACGATCGAGAAAAATGTTTTATACTAGAATTATGGGAGAAACGCGACCGTTGAGAAATCACGTAGTAATAAGAACGAGCGGGAACGTGCGTATACTTATATATTATAGAGAAATGCGTGAAGACGTGCGTGGAAGGCTGTCTGGCCCATGAGAGTCTGAGGACGTCCGTCGACTTGCATCATTATAGCGATGTAGAGTGGAAGTGAAGAAAACCAAGACATGGGTAAACTACGGTCTACGAGTTCAGTATAATACTATGTTCTATATTATGTTCGGGTGATAACACATGAGGTTTTTTTATAATTGATAAAAATAATTTGTGTCGATTACTAAACCTCTAGACAAAAACGAATAGTACACATTTTTATTTGTAAGTAATTTCCAACCATATAATATTATTATGTTTGGGGTACTGAACCATCGCGGTCAAACACATAACAATATTATTATCATAATATTGTGTGTTATCCGCAATATATCATTCCGAACTCAACGTTACCATATGCATTCTGAACACCCATGGCAGTATGTAATTGCGTACACATTTTATTGTTTTAGGAAACATTATAGCGTTATTTTAGCGATCGCATTAAGTTGTATGGCAAAAGATTTATTAGTGGTTATTATATACACTCTATCAGTTCGTTTGGGGTTAGACTAGGTTTTAGTGACCTATTTGAATCATTTCCAACCGCTGTAGATTATACATTCGTTGGACGATGTGATATTCTTTTATAATAATATGTACAACTAAAATAATCGATTACCACGTACATCCGCAATTGATCATTGCTTCAGTATAATTATTATAATGTTAAAGCGTTCTATTTAATATATATATTACAGTGTTAACTGTTATTGCTAAAAAAAAAATATAAATTTAAATATTTGAAGTTACTCTTAATTGAAATAAAACTGTACACAATTTTGGTTTAAATTTCAAACATTTTTTAACAATTATCATAAAAAATATTAATTACAGTTTATAATATTTTATAAACACATATTATGTAATATAGTTCTTAATCGAATTGCTTTGTAGGAATTAAAATACAAATCTAAATGGTATAATAATATAATTTACTAAAATACTACGACTACGCTAATTGTAATAAATGTTGTGTATTTTTTGCGAAACATACCTTACCACTTAGGAACGTGGTATTCCGCATTGGGTTCGTGCGGAAGTTTATTTTGAATAGCCACAGAGTTACATTGTGACTGTGGTGGGTCCTACGCGCGGCCGGGGGAACGTCCGGCCTGTATTCTAACCTAAACCACAGCTTCGCAGACTTGACTTTTACGGAATCAGTGCTTCCCATATCCTGTGACCACGGGAATTCTAATAACGTTTGTCCGTTTAACGTAGATCCTGGAACAATAAAAATTAAAACATAAATTTTTATAATATTATGTTAAAATATAATAGTAAAATCATCTTTACAAACAGAAATTTGTCTTTCAAATCCGAAAAGATTTATGCAATCCAATAAGCAATATTAAATTATTTATATTATATTACAAATATTTCAAAAATCCTACTTTATTATATAAATTATAGCTCACAGGGACATAATAGTTCATATTATATTGATAAACGTTATAACTGCAACTGCAAGATTATTTGCCAAGACATTATAATATTTACTTCGTAATATCAATAGCACTCTGGACAAGTTCAAACCACAATATGCAACTATTATAATGTGCTACTTTATATACGATCCTCGAGTAGAATACTTGTGGTTTTTGATGCGATGCGGTGTTTATATTTCATAATATTATAAATTTTATTATGATTCTGTACGAGGTTGTAAAAATTGAATTTTAAACGTTAAATTAATAATATAGTCTATAGGTGCACACGAAAAAATAAAAAAAACCACGACTTAGGAACAAAATTTCACAGAAAAACATAATTATTATTATTAGGAAAACCTAAGAAAGTCTTCATATAGTATGATACTATACGGTTATTAGTTATTATACTACCGTTAAACTCGGAGTACAAATCTACACACTTTGGATCTATATTAATTATTATAACATACAGTTTGACGTAAGCCGAAAGTTATATCAATTACGCGTCTGTACGAACTGCAGGCACCGTGCCAAATATTATGACTTTTACAGTAAAAAAGAGTCGACCAAGTCCAAAATTAATTCGTTCCCGATTCTATTGAAACGTATCACTTTATCGAATCATAGAAACTATATTTTATGGTTAACTTTTAAGTTACATTTTATTTTATCGCGCACGAATTTCACCAAAATAATTTTACCACAATGGGCGGCTCTGTGTGGTATTATTTGAAATTCGTATTTTTTGTATTTTTCATATTATACTTTATAAACGCTGCACCAACCATTATTTTATACCTCGTTTTATACCACATCGATACGACGCAATATTTCTAGTCTCGAAACATATTATATTAATTCGGGTTAGGGTTAACAACCGTCAACAGCTGATGTTGTCCACGACGGAGTATAAAATAATATGCTGCAATGTAACATTGCACAGTACTAAGAGTTGACGTAGCTTGTATAGGTATAATGTTATGTCCTATAATGCGATGATATTATAATATTGTCGAGAATATTGTCATCATCGCGATTTCGGAGAAGAATAACAAACGCAATGCTCGTGAACCTGTACGAATGCAATAAACAATGTCCCGTTTTACTTAGCAGGAACTATTTCTCATTCTCCAAAACTTGATTTCAACATGACGTTTGGTTCAGACCTCTCTGCGTATCGTCACCGGGAATTCGCGGGGTTTCGGAGAATCGGCCAGCGTTTACGGTAGAACGTTATTAATTTTTATTCGCGGTGGTTGCTGAAACTCGGAGTGGTTCTCGGAAAGCCGCGACTACCCCTCGTCCGTTCTCCGGATTTAACGCAAACGTTTCGTATATTAAAAAAATATCTTCGCCGTCGTGGCCCCGCCGCAGTCGTCGTCGTCGTCGGTGTGCACTGTATAATAATTATAATATTGTGACATCGCGCGCGTATCGTGCCGCGTGGCGGTTTTAAATGCGCTTCGTCGATAAAATGTTTATCGCGTTGTCAAGACGCTCGCTGGTTACGCATGTGGCGATACTATATAGGTAGTCGTTACTCAAGACTCACGTGCCATTATAATACAAAGTATTCGGTATAATAATGTGATATACACAATCGAAATTAAATTCGCTCCCGCGGCCTAGTCGGATGGGTGTTCCGTACGACATAATAATAATAATAATAACGTATATAATAAAACGCGTATTTTACAATAAGAGACCGTATCATTTATTATTTTACTACCCGGCAGACACGTGCGGCGCGTTATATGGGCACTATAATAATGCGCGCCGCAATCGCGGTTGCAATGGTTGCATACGATTATAATATATTTTATACAGCTCCGTTAACGTAATATTATATTATGCAGGCGCGCCGATTTAAATACCGCACTGTACAAACCATGCGTTACCCGAATCACCGCGCAATTTCGCAATTTTTTTTTTTTCATTTTAAACGTCGCCGATGCAGAAGACGGGTGGAACGCCGAATTCGCAAATATCCACTATTATGTATATATACGAAAATATTGTGCAAGCATTAATCGCTTCAGGTGATCCGTATACCCCGGCGGTGATTGCTGATAGAATGCGTTGCCCAAGTTGTTGTATAATAAATCATAACGTCCACACCTTAATCCAGAAAATAAAAACGTACTTGGGACACGGCGAAACACGAAAAAAAATATGAAATAGTTTTTGGACACGAAACCCAAAGTACGACGATCAAATATGTTAGAACACTGCATAATATTCAATATTATAATCTTTGAATTTATAGCTTGGGCAATAAGATATTGAGATCGTAGTTTGCTACTAACTTAATTGTAAGTACACAACTTTCGGTAGAGAAAAACTATTATTGCTTACTGCAGATGCCCTCTACCAGTCATAGTTTCATCTGGACAACCTGTAACGGTCCAGTAAACCTTAAAACGTGAAGCCAAAGTCAACAACATAGTAATAAAGTGTGTTACAAAAAAACGTCGTTGCAAAAAACGATGGAGATTCTATATGTAATTATAAATGTTTCCTTGTAAATTGTAATAAATAGGTATATATGATTCTAAATTTGATTAAAATTTAAACTTTTTGTCGTAAAGGTGAAACACGTGTATTGTGTATTACATAAAATAAGGTTTTTATAAATATTAAAACTACGCGTCAAACATGATGCTGCATTTATATTTTATTATATCTAGAAAGAAACAGTAATTATATAATCAACTACTGCAATAAACGCTGCACTGATTTGATGTCTCATCGGAAGCAGATGGGGAGTAATTAAAGTTTTTTGACCATATAGGAATAAAGCATTACCATTTTTTTTTATTTTATCAATCAACACAATTCACCTCATGACTTGTATGGACAGTTATACCTGCAGTGAACGTCAAAATTAATCAAAACCATAACGATTTCGCACATCTGAATAAAATAAATATTAATTAGGTATTACATTATTATCATAGAATGTGAAACGATAGTACTAACGCTTCTAGTTATACTGTACCTATTTATGATTATAATATTGTATGGTTTTATTTGCATGATTTCTTCGACAATCTCGCTGATTATAGGCTTAAGTTTTATAAAAGTTTTAAAAGAATCACATAATATATTGTTATCTACTTCAAATTTCCATTACATTTTATCGGAGTACCTATAGTTATATGGTATATTTTAGAATTTTAAACAGAAAAATATACTAGAAACACTATTCGCCGACAGACGACGTGTATACATAACCATTGGCCAAATAGACGTATACTACTTTACATAGGACATCCGGTATACCGACAGACATAAACGCGTAAATGCGTAATGCACTAATACGCATTATAATATGTTATGCACATAATAATATATTATGTACGATTTACCACACTCTTCGAACGACAGCGCTAATATTGTCTGTACCGTCGACCGCGTCTGTGCAGGGACGTTTTATTTTCTATAGCAGCCCTATACAAACCAAACCAATATTATTTAAGTCCGATATCGTAATTCGACCAAACGAAATAGCGTCGGTCGTCCTGTTTCAGAGGTTTACTTTCAGAAACCGCGTCTTTGTCCGCGAGCGTCTAGACATTGTCTCGCTAATGGCTTGGCAATGTTGGTTTTAATGTTCGTCCTATAGAGAGGTCCGGGGACATTTAAACTAAACTGTATAACACAACAAGCGACCTTTATGAATATTCGTCGTAAATACTACGCTGCGCAATTATTTTGCCGTCTTCGATATGGGGGACATTGGGAATATTTTCCGTTACGCCAGATAATATACACATTACACACATAAAACTGTCGGCGTCTATTTAAATCGAACGCAAATAATTCAACGAGTCGGAAACGGTTTCTATTTCACGTTTGCGAGAAAAAAAAACGAATGCTGCGGGCATCGCGTATACAATAATAATAATAATAATATATTAAAATATAGTCTTAGTATCGCGATACGCACATCTCATTATCGCATAATATACAGAACAATATATTGCGTTGTACGTCGTTACTCGTTATATAAAATAAATTGTTTCGTAAATGGATCCCACGTCGACGTAGTTATACCTATAAGTACATCACGTGGTAATATAATTTTGTGTTATTAAAATATCATGATTTCCATATTATGATATTAAATATTACAATTTATTTAATTTATTATTATTCTTATACATAATAATATTACGAATAGTGTTAATATTATTAGATTATTAGATATGTATATAATATTTTTGGACGGTCACGACTCGTGTCAAATCATTTATAACGTCATGTATAGGTATCACACGCGCGTGACGTGGACAATTTATTTTTCGTACGACCGTCACTGTAGGCCGTGGGTCAATACAATAGAGTTTATTGACCTAATTACCAATTGAAAGACGAGTAGTTTCACTATTATTCGGTTTTATTTATATGTATTTTAATTATTTTGACAGATATGTATTCAAAATATCAATATTGAACCGTCTGCATTGTATTTTATGATATTTTACATAAAATTGTGCATTCAATTAATATTGGCATGTATTCAATACTTCAATACAGGACACAGGGATGTCCTACGAAAAGAAATGTATTGATACTATGATGCTATGTATTTATATATTATGATAGATATGACGTTATCTTAAAACACGAAACGGTCCGGCCGTGAATTTTTTTAGGGTGACATTACAACCCGGATTGCCGCGCTTGCATATAGTGGCCAATAATTTGTTAAGGAGTTCCCACAATTTTCATCATCTGCTTTTACAATTAATATATTTTATAATTTTGACAAAATAAATATTATTTTTACTTTTTTAACTTGATAAATTCTATCTACATACCTATTTAAATATTTTACAATTTTAAAATATTACAACAATGCTTAATAGATTTTTACATTTTGTATACTTGACTCTTTATAGTTTTTGGATTTAATATATTATAAGTAAGCAATCACTGCTGGGTGGATCAACTATTAATATGAATTAATAATAATATAGTTACGCGCTATATGGCCAATATACTAATATCGACATTCTGTACATTACATGCCGGCATGTAGATATTTTTAAACGAATAGTGACACAGTTTGACATTTCATTGTAGGTAATAAAATCATAAATAATATTTTAAAACAAAAACCAATATATATGGTATACATATATACACATTACACATATACGTATTGACTACTTTTAAATTAAAAAAATATCATAGGTAGGTTGTAGACATAAGAAAAAAAACTCATAACGACTTCCCAAGCTGACAGTGGTCACTGTAAATAGTAGAATTGGATTTATTCTGCCGATAACGATAACAATAATAATATTGTTATATGATCAAACTGTGTTATGACACGAAATTCGAAGTTTAGTTGGTTGATTATTACTGCGATGTAAGACGGTTGATACTAGCAAAGATCTATGCTAAAAAATAATATATCGTTTCATTATATATTGGTTACACGGCGTTACGTGTATGCAAACGCGCATCGCATTCGCGTAGAAGCCCCGAACACCGTATAATCACAATAATATTAATAATAATGAATGAATGATAATGTTCGTCGTCCTAGCGATACAGCGTTGGTGGCGAACCTATTAATACAACCACCCCATATACCGGATTACATTTCTATTTTAATGTGGTGGGATCTGATTGGATATGAAGTATATTTCGGGTATATAATTATTATATGTGTGTAGTGTGTATTGTGCACGCAGAATAATTATGTTATTGTACCGATTGTAATATAATATAACGTTATTCAAAATAAAAAATTAAACCCTAAGAACAAATTTTAATAATTAGTTTATAAACAGCTTATACAAATAAAATCATATCGTTTATATCTAATATGAATAAAACCGTATAGGGTACAACTGGAACATACAATTAGCGAACAATAATTGAAGCATTTCAAAACATTGGTATAGGGCTTACATAAAGACTTAAAAATGCAAACAACCAACGAACTTTCCCAACTACTTTGCCTTATATTTATGTCATATATAGCCATATAGGTATAAATGATAATCCACTCAGGATACTTCAAACAAAACTGGTCACAGACCACCTATTTTATAGATCTAAACGAACTACAAAAATAAATTATTTTTGTAATCTTGTACAGATTGTAAAAACGTTCAAAATAAAATATATGTATCAATAACTGAGAACAGTGTGAGGTATACCTAATAATAATAATAACGCAAAATATGTAACATCGTATTACCCATAGGCTATAACACTGCAATACCTACACAACATGCAACCGTCGTCGTAAAGTTGCAGGTTAATCGGGTGCGACCCGACGGCCACGGCCAACACGAACGGCGGCGTTGCGCGATGGGTTTTCCGGGAACAGAAGTCATAGCGAATATACATAATAAAAACAGCTTTACGGCCACGTCGTTATATTATGCCGATAAAGTATTCCCCCCCCCCAAAAAAAAAAAAATAATAATAAAAATAATAAAAATATGACTAGCCGACAAAAGAATAACAGCGCGCGTTTGAGTCGATCGCCGCCGTATATAATAATAATACGATATTTATACATTTAATGTTACTACGTATTATATATGTACCTACCTAGCTACCTATTTAATGGTTACATGATATTATATTATACGATCGTGTACGCGTGGTATATGCATGTGATGTGTTTCCATTTAGGTAATACGAAATATTTGTGTAATATCGGATTAAAATGCGGTTTTATATAATATGCAATACTGAATTACAAATTTTTTCGACGAGATTTATTTGTTTTTTTCATTGTACGCATGCACAATACGCAACTTACAAATTTTTAAACGCGACACGTTATTCAACTCCAGATTTTAGGGACCTGTTATTTTGAACTCATCTTGATTGTTTAACGATGATCCAAAAACCAAAATTGATTGAATATTATGAACGATGGGTGAAAAATCATAAGTTGGCTATCGTCAAATTCAATAATTTACTCAATTAAGTTGAAACTTTAATTCGATGTAATTCAGATAATTTCAGCTTTAGAGCTATGGTTAAAAACCAAAACTACTTTAAAAATAAACTGAATTGTTTGTGACTATTCACGCATATACAATTGTCAAGAAAGTGTTATAGGTACATTAATTATTATTATTTTGTTTTCATCAATCTCTTGCCAATATTGTCTTCTGAAAACATATTTGAATTTGTCACGAAATTTAATATCTTCATCAAATTCATTGTTAGTAAGTATATTCCAAATTTAAAAATGTAATTTTTATTGGTCTAAGAGTTAAATATTTTAAAAGAGTTGACAAGTAATTTTTAAATAAACTTCGTGTGGTATTCGGTTATGGAAGATATTTTATCCGATCACTACAGGTCAGTCTGTCGATTGGCAGAGAAGATAATATTATAGGTCTGGTAGAAAACACGGCCGGGAACGTAAAGGGTAACACGCTGTACATTATATACATCCATATACGCGTATGGTACATCGTGGTGACGGTTTCTGGCGCTCGGGGTTATTGCTTCGCGTTTCCCGGGTTATTGCACCCTCTCCCCGCCCCGTCACCGCCGACCAGTCTGCGCCATCGACGTTGACGGCTGTTTACCGACCGGCGGCGAAGACTTCTCGGAAACGCACTTTGGCCGAAAACGCGCGCGCCGCTGCACCCTTTATAGAAAATTATTATTATTATTATTATACGAACATAACACAATACACGTACACGACGGTGTGTGCGATCGCGATAATAAAAACGATATATTATTATACACACGGCCTACATATTATACGCACACATCATCGGCGCAGTAAACCCGTGTCCCCGCGGCCCTTGCAAAATACCACCCCTTCGTGCGCGGTCAGGGGTGGTGTACGGCTGTTGTTGTAATGTTGTGCAACTCGCGACACAATATAACAATATATATTATTATATTATTTTATGCGATCCGGACCGGGCAATAAAAACGGAGATTTTAACGGGAACTCGCGCCGCGGCGACGTGACATAAACATTATAATAGTATATTATGTTTCGCACGTTATACGGAACGGGCGTTCGGTTTTTTTTCTTTTGACGCTGTGCAGACGCTGTGCGGGTCGTTTAATCATACCTGAATGAATAATTATCAATTATTGTGTACAGTCCTTTTCGTACGGAAGAGTCGTTTCGCTTTGTATACACACCAATATTACATAACCGTGTAATCCAGTGGTCAAACTGGAAAAAAAATCTGTTGGGGGAACTATATAACCCCTAAAATACGAGAAGCGTTCCACCGACTAATATTTTTTTGCTTAACCTTACTGCAGTATTAAATATTGTTTATATAGATATAGATATATATTATACACATAGATTTTATATTCATGATAAATATGTAGTGAGGTATTGACTTAATATAAATTTTCTTGCTTCAAAAGTTGTCACGTTCCTCGAAAATCAACACTTTATGCTTAAAAAGTATTTAGTTTCGTAATAACTTTTAGAACTTTGCCTATGTAAATGTTATAATACACAGAGGTACATCAATAAATAGGTATTTAAGTTACTAAAAGTCACATGTCCACGTCTTTCTATCAAGATAAGTTAGGACCAATGAATATTGTTAAAAAAACTTTAGTTCATAACTATACCTTAGACTAATATATTGGCGACGACAGTGCATTATATCTTAGTCCGTGATAACTAAGCACCTAATTGTAACATGTATTCTATTTAAATTTTATATGCAGCTACTTATGACGAATAACGATTAACGAAACAAAATTATTACTATATTTTCATATTACTATCACAATAAACATGGTTCCGAATAATATTAAATTAATACCAATCAATTGACCTAGGTAGGGATTTCGGTATAAAAGGTGCAAGGGTGGTAGGGGAATCAACACAGTGAAAGTTCAGTTCACTGTTAATCATTAATATTTAAAAAAAAAGTTATTACCTATTCTATATTATTATAATTGAATATTATAATTTGTGAGGATACCGCAACCTTGATTTCATGTAGGTAACCACATTGGTAAACTAATATATTATGGTCACACTCGATTATACAATGCATGTCGTATTCCGTATCCGCATGTATTATAATATATGTAGTTGATAGTACATTATCCAAAGGTCCTTTGTTAGTTGGCTAATATCGTGTTATCCGGTTAAATATGTATATTAACATTAGCCAACTTTTATTCGTATTCACCATTCAGTTAGCGGCGGCAGTACCGATATTGTTAACATCGCACCCGTGACATAAACATATTATATTATGTTATTACATATCATAGGTATTACACTATTACCTACGGATCTCGCGTTCGGCTGTTTCACATATAACAATAATAATAATATGTAATATAATATTATGCGACGGTCCGTGCCGAGTCGACCGGACGGACCGGCACCGACCCGATGGGGTCTTGTGCGGCGATAATAAAATACGTTCGGCGGCGGCGGCGGCGCGCGACGGTGCGGTAACGATGTCCTCACGCCGGCAATAAAAAAAAAAAAAGAAGAAAAAAAAAAGATACCGAACAGAGACAAAAAAAAAAAAAAAAACCCACACGCGGGACGTTTTATTATTATTATTATTATTATATTGTGTGTGTGCGTGTACAAATATATATATATATATTATATAACGAGCGCACAACCGTCCCGAGCAAAGGCGGTGGCGGACGGCTAGCGCGCGGTACACGTATTATTGTGACTTACGCTCATATAATAATATATGTGTACGTTAGTCGTATAATATCGGCGGCGGCGGTCGCGGACGTTATATACGCGTTTTATTACAGACACGCCGTCTGACGCCACCCCCTCGCCGATCCCATCGCAAGCTACCTCTTCCACCGGGGGGGGGGCGTATTATATAATAATATTATGTATATATGATATTATATGCTATGACACATTACACATACTACACATAATGTATACACGTATAATATGTCGTATACGTGGCCTTTGACGTCGAGCTTTTTAATTGGTTCCGTATATTGGCCCCCCGGCCGAAATTTGTGTATTATATACTCCAGACCTGTATATTATACTCGTGTACAGTCGTACGCGGTGAAACTGCCAAAATCAAAAAAAAAAATTGATCCAAAAATAACGATAAAAATGCACGTACGGCCATACTTATTATTAATGTTTACTATAACAATCATAGCGATATGATTAAACATTATCTATATCATACAATTATGCCCGCGTTTTATCAATGCCTACTACGAATTTTTATATCTCCCCCCTCCCCGTTAATCAAACTTATGTAGGTATTATAATATATGAAGGGTGATTTACCAACCATTGTGGCCCCATTTTTTAATTTAATAATAAATTTAATCAAATTGTGATTTTTGGAATTTTTTAATATATACTTAAATACGGTATTTTCAAACTCGCGTATTTATCACACCATGGTTATGGGAATTGACGAACTGCATATAACCTACCATATAGGTAAACTAAAATGTTCAAGTTGCATTCGGGTTCAAAAAAGGTAATGTTCAAATGGCACTCGAGTCGAAAATGTCCAAATTGCACTCAATCAGATCATTCCATAAATATTACATTAATTTTAGTTGAAAATTGCATGCGTGTGTCGATTTAACGAGTGCAATTTGAAAATTACATTTTTCTGTCCCCAGTGAAAATTGTGACAAAAATAAGTGCAATTTAACCTTACCCGAGCTTAAACGGTATAGGCATTTACTTACCAAAAGTAGCAAAATATTAACTTTAAACGATTTTCATCCGAAATTACTGCGTATATATTTAAGTTTAGCTGTTTAGGTTATTCTTATCGTATTACCACAGACCACCGTTTTGCCGGCCGGTGTTAATAATAATATGCTATTTATTGTGCTGAGGTGAGTACGAGCGAAAACGCGATCTGCGGGACCATCCGTTCGTTATCTTTGTGCAAAGACTTAAACTAAACGAATTTGCCATTTCATTCGATAGCTGCTTCTATAATCAGTCGCTACAGTATATGACAATATAATATAATATATATATTACTATGTATAAAACCGTGGCCGAAGAACAAATAACTCGAGCGAGCTGTTGACTTGTGAACTATTATAATAATGGACTGCACATCTCCGCCCTACTAATAATAAATTATCAGTATTAAAGAGAAACCGTGATAAATCATACAAAAATAAATGATCTATTTTTGTTTATACTTTTCCCAGGGAAATTTTAACCGCTGCGCTCTTTTCGCCGTTTAAACACTAGATTAATTTATTGTGAGCAATTTCAACAATTTTTTTCTGATTTATCTTCAACCCACCGAAAGCTTGATGTATTTTACTTATAAACTTAAATCTATTTAGCTGATGATTTACGTTTAAACAGTTTAACGATTCCCCCTTTTATTAATCATTGAGCCAATGTCAATATTAAAATACGTGTATAAAAATGACCTTATTTAAAATAAATAAGATTTTTATTAGAATAGAATATGTATATAAATGTGAACTCTTAAACTACACCCTTACACATTATTAAATTATATTCTTATACTGTAGAATATTGAATATTTTGTTTCCGTATTTCTTAATTTCTATTATTACATAAAGTATACAAATAGTTTTGATTTAAATTCAATAAAACAATTCAATATTTTTTTTTTTACCAATAAAATTATACCCTCGGCCACATAGGCCATTGGGATTCAAATATTATACAGTTATTATTTACATCAAGAGCTTATTTCTTATGATAATTATATAGTTTGTGAATATATTTAAAGAATTGTTTATAGTTTGTTTTGAAGATTTGCTTTTTTTATGAATTCAATATTTCAATGGTGGCTGCGAGTGACGATCTGTTGTAGCCGAGAGTTTCTGAAAGGTGTTCCGTAAGTCTTGCAATCGATCTTGGTTCGGAGTATGAGCAACATTCTGTCATTATGTGTTTGATTGTAAGACTGGTGTCACATGATTGGCATACTGGAGGCCGGAGGGGGACATTTTTAATCATTAGACGACTGTGAGTGATTTGTGAGTGCCCGAAATTCAACATTTGTTATTAATTATTATCACTATATATTTTGCATCGAAGGTACTTAAAAACATACGTTTATTAATATTCATATGCAAATGAATAGTTTTGCTTATTAATATTCTCGTATTATCTGAATAATTAAATTTCAAAAGTATATAATTTATTAACGGCGTATTGTTTCATGCATTAATAAATCATAGTTTTATGTCAAAGTTAAAATAGTATTAATATTTTTACGAACGGAAAAACATAATTTATAGTATAATAAATATATTATGTTATATCGCTGTTGTAAATGTTATCCATGCACAGCCATCTAATGTTTTTTTGAAAATCAGTGCAAGTCTTGAACTTTCACTATATAATGTGTTATATTTAAGCTTTTTAAGACACCGTACACAAACCAAGTGTTTAAACCCTTTTCATGTAAATGGAGATTAAACAACATATTTCAAGGACGAAAACTTTTTTAATTCACATCGTAGATTATATTTAAATTGCGTTCAAAGTTTATTTTTTAATTTAGTCCAAAAGTGCTTAGAGCCACGATTATTAATGCATAGCCGTGTATGATTTTACTAGACCATTATCGACGTGTAAACAGCACGTGTGTGTTATACATATTACATATCGTGTACCTATATATACCGCGCGGGAACCTATATATATATACATAAATATAATATAATATGTATGTACATAAAATAGTGTACACTGCAGTACATATTATACCTATACAATTTATATATAAGACCACGAAAAGCCCTAGGTGAAAACGATAAATCAAAATAGTAAATGGGTTTTGTTTTGTTTTTATTTTTTTAATTAAAGCATGGCGTTTAAAAGAAGGGTATCCGTGTATATAGATAATAATATAATACGCACGTGGCACGTGAATACCACGCTAATAACAGTGTTCGTGGTATAGACGCGAGGATCGTTAGAAAATTCACCGACACGGCGGCGAGTCGCGAACAAATCCTTCCGGTATCCGTTTGTGCGAAATCTTCGGGCTTCCCGTTTTCGCTGCGCGGAGGAACATTATAATAATAATAATACGATCTCGGAGGGAAAATCGAAAGTTTCGCTATTATTTTTTTTTATTTTTGTTTTTTTTGCAAACGAATTTCTCATAAATATTAAAACCATTTTTGTTTCGCCGACCAAGAGTTGACCCACTTCTTTCGGGGACGGTGTTTATTTATTATCAGCTGTGGTTTACGTATATTATTATTATTACATGTGAGCCAGATATTTCGGTCCCCGGCAGACGCGCCGAGCCGGACTAACGTTCGATAACCCCTATATATCATATATATGTATACATGTACAATTTACTACGGGCCGTCAGCGGCGGGGTAGGGGTCACCCGTATTATATTTTGTGCGCCCCTCTCCCGGACGCCGCGATACACACGACACATAACGGTCCTCACTGCGAGCATCTCCCTCATCGCCCCTCCCCTCGAGTGTATTATTATTATTATTATTATTATCGTCATCTTCACAGTCATTCTCTGGTTTTATAAATACACGTACACGCACGCATTGCGGTCGCCAACGACGTATAATATAATAAGCAACGTTTATGCGACCCGGGGGCAGTTTACGTGTCTCGTTGTAAAAATCTGCGGCGGCGTCGTCGTCAGAGGCGGCGGCGACGACGACGACGCCGGGCAATCGATGCGAGAATCGTAGTGGCTGGGAAAAATGACATTGAAAGCTGCTTTCCGAAAAAGTTTATAAGGTCCTCCTCTGTGCACGCCGGGGCCGCCGCCGTTATCTGACGTTGTACATCAAATAAAAGTTTCCTTTTATTTTTCGGTTATTTTATTTGGTACTTTTTTTTTTTTTTTTACAAACTCGAAAAGGATAACTTTTATTTTATAAGTTCCGCTGATACGTTACACAGTCGTCATGGTTACAGTCAGTGAATATAGCGATGCAAAAAGCAAAAAACCGAAACTTAATATTCGGAAAACAAAACTATATATCTGCGTGTACGTATATATAATAATATACGGTACACGTACGCACGTACACACATCTAACACGAAGAATTTTTTCGACAATCGGTGACGGGATTATATTATAATGTGGTATACGACCAAATCGATCGGACAGCTGTGTACACCCATTGGATTACAGACGATACCAATTTTAACTATATTATGTCATAATACACACATATATTATGTAAAACGTTTTTTTTTTTATTCATTCGTACACATTACGCTTAAATATATTATAAAAACAATAACTAATTATAAGTATAAATTAATTTACCCCATTAAGCTTGTGGTGGGGTTAAATTATATTTATACATATTAAATTATGTTATTTTTGCAAGGGTTAAAGAACCTAGAGTTTTTATACCTATAATAAGCTTAAATGAGGTTTAGGAGTAATTTTAGCTCGGTCTCTCGAGCGGAGAATCTACCCTGCACTGACGACGCTCTTGGTAAATGTTTCGATGATAATTTCGTATTTAGCTCGCCTTATATAATAATTATCGTTGTTGACTGCCTATTAATGTCGGAATGTGCGGTGCACGGTCCTGCTGCTGCCTTCCGGAAGGAGTACATTTTGCGTGTAAAGGAACTTACAGATATAGACATCGTTTTTGAATTTATCCACTCGAGTGGGGTGTTTCCGGGTTTCAAAAGCTTACGATAAAATCAATTTATGTTTCCAAAAGCTGTAAATTATAGAGTTTATTTATTTTCTATTTTGTTATTGAATCTCATCTTAACAAATATCTATGGTATTATTCATTATTTTTAGTATAGACGAAGTATCATATTAGAGAAAAATACACGATTTGGGTGTATAACAGTGCATAACAGTTGTGTTAATAACTGAATTTGATCATAAATAACTAATAAGGGCATTCGATAAAAACAATTCTGAACGGAGAGCTTGGGTAAGCCAAAAACGGACAATGTTACAAACGGGCGCTTGTTTAACTTTTGTATTTTTATTTACTCTTTAGCGATTTAATTTGAAATTATATTTTGACAATATTTTTAAGTCCATCTTAAATTTCCAAAATATAAAAATACAGAATTTTCAACTATTACAGATCAATAAAATTAATTTTTTTTAAACCAATATGACACATTTGTTCCAATAAAAAAAAATAAAATTTCAAACCTTCAATTTTCAAAAGTTTAATGATTTTGAACTTTGATACAATATGTAAAATCATTTTAAACTTTAAAGTTATTACATTTTACTTTAAATTGGACTGAGAAATTTGTAGGTACCTACCTATTGGTTTTTGTGTTTTACATTGAAGTGTGATTTCTTTATCGTTCATTACATTTTAGAGAAGAATAATGTAACCAGCACACAACTTGAATTTTAAAAAATCCTAGAACTTTTTCTACTAAAAGAGGAACTAACATAAAACGCCGGCAGGAAAACGGGAACATCAACGCAACTGCAGTTTCGATAGAATTGATTTTGATTTCTTTATTACAATCCAGAATGGAATAACTGCAGAGACTCGGCATTTTTAATATTTACTTATGTTGCCATTTTTAAGACACGATATAAATTTTGGTCGTTTTGAACTATTTATAGATATAAGATAATATTTGAAATATCCGACTATAATAATTTATTTTGATAAAATTTTTTATTTCTTAGTCAAAATGCTTGAAAAATGTATTCAACCGTTCTTCGTAATTGTAGTTCTTATAAACATTTAAAAATATCAACATAAATTGTTTTTAAGAAGTTCAATTTATAACGAAATGGGATATTAATACTTAAAATATTTTTTCTTTAAACGATTTTTGTTCTTTTGTTGTAATAATCTTTCATAAAAAAAATTGTATCTTTTAAACTTGAAACATTCTATATTAACATTCATTTTATATTGATAAAATATTTAAAACAATTTATTTTAAGCTATTTTTTATTAAAATGTTTTTTTTTTAATAGTAAACAAAATTAACTAATCGATTAATCGTATTGTTTGCTAAGACGATATTTTTTACGGAATGTATAAGTATTACTTTAGTATAGTTACAATTTTTAAACTGAACATTTTCAACGTTATAATATTTCTTTTTCTAAGTACAAATAAAATGTTTAATGGTTATTACGTCGTTATTGCTACAAAATAATAACAACTGCGATTTGTGTTAAAGCTTTGGCGAGTATAATACGAAACTCCAGGATTTAAATAAAATGTTATTCCAGTTGACACGAAATGATGTTGCAGATAAAATCTTTAGAACGTCAATTGTTTTAGTTAACAAAAAAACTGTTGTCCTTACTAAGTCTTGTTTAGGCTAAATCGAAACGCTGTGTTCACGTATAAGGGAAATATTGAAATTAATAAAAAACTTTTAACATAAATACCAACTGTATTACGGTAGTTTATGACAATTCATTTTTAGAATCTTAAAAATAAATATTGAGTTATCATGTCAATGTATATATACAAGTTTGAATATATTATTATGAACTGTAAAGAAGTATTAACCGTAGGTGCCTACAAACATACAAGCATATTGGAGAAAACAAATATTATTACGTAAATAATATCTTGTAAGTCTTATTATAAGTTACAATTTAAAATATGAATTATCACGTCTCTCGAATTTATTTTTAAACTTTAAACATTTTCACAAACCTACCACAAACAAAAGTTTTTGGGAGTAATAATAAATCAGTAATTTATATTCAACCACCGCGGCATGTACATATGATTATAATATGAACACCGAGCACCGGAGCACCGACCTTGAACGGCGTAGCCTTTAATTTTTTACTCAAAATACACATAATATATAAGGTTACGTATTAAGTATTCATACTGTAAAATCCAATCTCTTGAGTAGTATACGTAAAATAAGTTAGTAGGATAAAAATATTATTTGACTATTTTTAACGTCACCGTGCCCGATATTACTCCAACAGTAATATTACATTACAGTGAACAAATGTATGAATTTTATATATTATGTTATACTAAGATAAAATTCTAGAGGAACATTTTTTGACGTTTCAAAATCTCGAATAGTAATTTAAAGATATTCAAGGTCTAAGAGAACTTTAAAATTTATGTTTTATTAAGGCACCAATTATTTTCAAAAATGACTATCATAATATATCATTATTTAATTTACATAAAAACAAAAGTGAACAAAATACGCTAACATGCAAGACTATTTTGATTTTTATATATTGTATAACAAACTGTACTGTAATAATACTCATTATATTGATTTTACGCACACGCATTTATGTTTTTTGTGCAAACAACTTTTATAAAGTAGGTAATACAACAAGCTGCGATATTTATTTTTTTTTTTACTTTTAAATGTGTAAAATACGATTATAATATATGCGAGAATAATATTATTTCTAAGATTAAAATGATAGTTATATACAAGGTAAGATTTGTACTTTTAATTAAAACATGTGGGTAGTGAATATTATACAATCTAAACAATTTATACAATGTTAATAAATTATCAAGAAGTCTTTGCGTGTAAAAATTCAATTTTATTTTCTCAGATTTTCTATTGCACATAGAAATGTTCACATTTAAGTTATATATATATATATATATATTTATATTATTGTAATATAGTAATTCAATCACTTTCCTTTCAAAATAAATTAAAATATCTTGATTTAATCGCAACTTGAATATTAAATGTATTAAACAATTCCATCATGTTGGAAATATTTAAATATTGTGGTAGGTATACTTTTTATTAATTTAGACCTTAAATAATAATAATCTCAATATCACAATTACAATAATATTCTTTCATATTTTATAGACATTAAATTTATGTTTTTGTTCATTTTATAGTTTCAACCATGTAATTAGTACTGACATGTTTAAAATCGTATATTCAAATCCAAAATTGAAACAAAAATAAAACAAATTTAAAACTACGTTAAACGTTTAAATTTTATATCATATAAAAACAATAAACTTAAAGTAAATAAAAACGATGGTTAAAAGCATTTGAAAATTATAAAACAAATACTTATTTAAATAAAAAATGTAGTTTATTTGAATATTCTAATGTATAGTATAAATAAATACACTAAAATATTAAAATAATATTTAACCATACCATTGACATAGTAATTAAATAAAATATTTTTGTTTATTATTAGTTACCTACTTAATAATATTTTGTTCTTATCAGGTGAATCATTTCAAATTCCCATCATCAATTAAACAATAAAAAAAAGTTAAAACTACATACATTTTAACTAACTAATAATCATTTAGCATTTAGAAAATGTTAATACTATTAATTACGTAATACATATGAATAATAAAAAAAGGAAATTATGGTATATAGAAATAAAAATGCATATTATTTAACACCAAAATTAAAATCGAAATGTGAAACCTGGAATATATTAAGCAAAAAAAAAAACCTTGAATGGATCTAAAAACGAAAAAGAAAAGAAAATTTAAACGAATCGGTTCCGATAGAGCGGTCCAAATGTTACACTCCGACTACAATAAACGATGAATATAATATACTATAACACGAATAAACAATGTTACATAGGATACATTAAAAATATAACATTGTATGAATATAATATGTAAAACAAATAAATAATTCAACGATTAATTAATTCTGCTGAAAAATCTGCAGCAGGTACCTAATATAGTAATATATAATAATATGTTGTGTGTATTAAAAGGAAATATGCTCGACGGCTGTAGTTGTCTTACGACACAGTCTTTTGAAAACGTATTATTATTCGCGAACATCACGTGAAAAATAAAATAAATTTACCAAGAAAACGTTTTCTTTTTTCACGCGTCATTTGAAAACGTATAATAATTACAACACTAGAAGGAGCAGAATTAAAATAGAGAGAGAAAGATCGTGCCTCAAACCCCCCGTACATTATATACGGTCGTAATGATGGTATAATATTTTAATCGTATTATGACGATTATTGTTACAGTGCTTGTAATATTGTTTTATCAATAGTACGTGCGGAGTCGCGTATAATAGGTAACATCGGCACGACGTCTCAGCACAAAATATATAATTTATAACATTTTACGTACATAACACTGCTCGGCGTATATAACGGTATAATAATATGTGCGTACACACATAATACTGTACGGGCGAGTTTATCGGTTTAGATTGCTTTTTTTTTTTTCTACCGCGACATATCTCCCGTCACTGCGGACACGTCACATTACACCGCTGCGACCGATTACAGCCCTAGAAAACGTTTTCAGAGCGAACACCTCCCCACCACGGCCACCCTGCACGGATATCGTTACACACGCGCTTGTATATATACGCATAATATATATATATATATATATATATATATATGTGTATATAAAATAATATACATAATATGCATTGCGCAGTGTGCGTGAGTGTGTGTGAGTGTGGGTGTGCGGGTGTGCGTGTGTGCGTGTGTGAGAGCGCTATAAAAAGGACGTCGGACAAGTGGCCTAAGTCGTGCGAGTGTGTCTGCAGTGTGCGTGCGTCTGCGAGGTCTCAGACACGATCGATGGCAAGTGGCTCCAGTGAAAATCCCTTTCCGCCGAGTGCCCCACTTTCCTAGTCGTCGTGGCCCCACCGCCCTCCCGCGACCCATCTCCTTGGCCCCGCCGCCACCGTGGCCGCCGACGTCCCGTCACCCCGTCACTCCGCCACGCGGCACCGTAACACCCCCCCGCCGCGGCACGCAAAACATTTTCATTCCAATCGCTTATCTTTCCCGCCTTTCTGTGTTCAACGACGGCCGACTTCGTCCGCCGCCACTGCTCCGTTATACGCTGCTCCTATAATACACATATACAATATACATATTATATACCACCGCCCCCTACACGCGTTCCACCGGTCTCGCTTACTTATATTATATCGTTTCATCCTTCGTTCGCGGATACGTTCTCACTCGCCCCCACATCATCACGTTCTGTTAATAAAAAAAAAAAAAAACTTACGATGATAAAAAGATTTTTTACCGTTTTGGTCAATCACCATCGCCGCGTTAAATCCGCGAATTTTGTAATTGGCTACGTACCCCACACCCCCTCCCCCACTGATCCCTCCGCCCGTCCGCTTCCCACCGACGACTCTAAACCACGAGATCAAAGGGTTAGCCGCGGTGTTACCACCGAGTCGGCACCATCACCGCTGTCATCGCGTGCGTCCGAAAAAACACGAGATAAGTGCTCCTGCCGTACATGCGTTGTTCACCTATACAGCGACGGTGGGCACATAATATTATTATGACATCGTTATAGTTGCATTATAGTGTAACTATTATGTTTAACTGTCGCGTTACTGGATTTTGGCGACGGGAATATCTAAAACGTGATATCGCACATATTAACGATACGCGCGTGCATTATTTTATCGTCGTTATTGCCCTGCTATATGGCATTCGACGATGCGCGCGGTCGAAAAGCGTGTCCAGATTTACCACCAAACCCAATAACAATAATTATTATCGATTAGGTTTCGGATGTGTTATTTTATGCACGCCAGAAAATGTGGAAAATATATATATATATAATATTATGGACCATTAAATGTACTGCGAACGACGAGAGGAGGCATCGGCGGCGGCGACGACGTCGACGGCGCGAGCAAAACACATATATAAGTATATAGGTTTGCCGTATAAAACTAATGTGAATCCATTAAATCGTTTGGGTCCGCGTATTTTATGTGCTCTCCGAGTTAATCAATATAATATACGGTATACACACTATTGCATACATATATATATATATATACATCGCGTACGTATAAAGTTGTGCGTGTGCAATCTGCGTATATGTATTATATACACTGCAGAGGGAGGACCACATCGTCAGACTCGTCTTCATTATCGCCACCGCCGTCGTCTCTATTGCGTTTATTTATAACATAATGTCTATATTTTCCGCACAACTTTCTCGATACTAACGTTTAACGCTATAGCATATAAACGGTTAGTAGCGACATTCCCTCAATGCCTTTCGGCGATCGCGGACCAGTCTTATAAAGTATTTGAATACTTGTAACACTTTTAGAAGTATTTTTTGGTACTCTAAATACTGTTTAAAAATACTTTTAACAAAATTTAAATACCATAAAGTCCGTTTTATTAAATATTTTTCACAACAATTTGACATCAATAAAAATGATATTCAAAAAACATTAGTATTAAAAAATATTCAAAACTTTGTAAAGATTAACACATTTTGATTGCTTTTTATAAAATATTATTTTGCTTAATTCTACCTTGTTATTTCAAAATGTTAAAATCCATGGTAATAAGTAACAAACTATATCAACATAATATAGGTATACCTATACTGATAATGTATGATATACAATATATTAAGCAATATATATTATGTGGTATAAACTTTAAAAAAAATACTTATATTTGTATTCAAATACTTTGTGTGTATTTGTAAAATACATTTTTATAATAGTATTTTAAAAGTATTTTTAATACTATTTTATTAGAATACTAGTATTAGTATCTTAATACCTTTTTCAAAAGTATTTTTTACAAGACTGCTTCAGATACACTTCGATGATATCGCTATAATAATATGTTATCCGAATAATATCACAAATTATAATATAAAAAAATATACGATATCGCGGGAGCACACATCAGTACCTACACCACGCACACAGACATGCAATATACACATATCGTTTATTGTAATATATTATTATATATTCACGTCTGTCCGTCGTCCTTTGTCGCATACGATAATAATAATAATAATATTTAGGTATATATTTTATGTATTATATATTATACGCATTTTATGCTTATACAATAAGAACGCGCACTAACATGTCGGGACGGTTCTAATTGGATTACATACGACGTCACTGCGGCGGCGCTTGCAGTAGACTACGACAGCTATAGGTATATAAGGCATACTAAAATATATGTACACACAAGCGGCAGACTATATATATATGTATTATTATATTCAAATGAGCTATACGCACTATACGCGCGGGCGGGTGAGCCTGCCGAGTCGGCAGCGCGTGGACCGGTCCAGCGCACATTACGCGTTTTAAATGAGACGTCAACGGCAGTGTCCCTATACAGCATACTTTTATAATATATTTATGTGTAATATAATAATAATAATACGCGACACGATGATTGTGACGCCACGCGACTGGTCATGGTTGACGTTAAAACATAAATATAGTTTTTTTTTGTTTCACACGAAACGTTAAAAAATATTTAATATTATTCGCTCACTGCAAAGAAAAAAAACCGTGTCGTTTTATACTTGGTTTATCCGCGTACGGTCGGTAAACTTTTTTTTATTTTAACGATCATTAAACCAAATATAATAATGAGAATAAGGGAACTGTATTAAAAATAAATGATATTTTTTATATGATTATGATAAATTTATGTTGCGATTTGTAAAACAAATAATTTACTATAAAAATCTATTTTTTTTATTGATAGTAGTTTATGACAACTTATTAATAAGAAAAGTAATCGTTTGACAGGTACTATAATATAGTAGGTTACCCATAAGCTATAAAGATAATTAGAACCAGAAGAAAGTTTGAATTAATCAAACACTTCCCTATATAATATAATATACAATTACCTATGTCCTATACAACAGTTTATATTATTTTTAAATTCAAACCGTAAGGATTCATATAAAATGGGTAAAGTTTTCAGAAACTTTAGCAATGCCTTTTAAACTGTGTACTAAATATCAAGTACGAAAAAGAAAATTAATTTAATTCGTTGGTGGCAATTATTGATAGCGTTATGTTAGATCTTTTAATCTCGGATGGATATTACAAATAAACGTAGATTTTAGAACTATAATGACAATTAGTTTAGTTATAAATAAAACCCATCATTAAACATTCTATCATCAATATCAATAATTTTAAGTTAAACAATATCGTTATATTAATATCGACAAAATTGAAATTGAAAATCAAATTTAAAAATTATCAATATTATTAACTTCCATGAAATCTAATATTTTGAACGTTTTACAGAAATATTATTTGTGTAAACATATAACAATATATTATAATATAGGCGATTGATAAAATATTGGTATCTATATTTAGTAGGTAGATAAGACAATTGATTTATTAATGAGTATTATGTTTCTGTATATAACATAAAGAATTATAACTATGTATAAACGTGAAAGCACATTATTTATATTCACAAATAATAATCATCAACACATTTAAAGATTGAATTTACATTTTAAACATTTTTCAAATCGATTTTAAGAAGTTGGGTACCAACAATAGTCATGAAATCAGTACAACTTTAAACCAACAGTTGTGTGCATGCGCACAATACAGTCAAATTAACAATTTACTCTGACAGTGAAAACCTATTATATCATTGCTACAACGTTCATCGAAATCTAAGCAAGTCGCAGTGTATAGTTAAATCTAAGTGCCCTTCAAAAAGTGTGTGTGGTTATAACAACAACCAGACGACATGTGATTATTATTATTGCTTTTGCTGTTGCCGACTGCAGTCGTGGTACAAATGAAATAATAAAACATAATGGACTCGACGGAATGCGTTCAACGCGGACGGCCCAATGGAAACTGCAAACCGCGTATATGGTGTGCGCGTGTGAGATGTAAAAAATCCTTATGAATCATCCTTGTATAGGAATATTGTTCCGGATCGTTAGTCCGGGTTGTCGAGGTCGCAATGACCGTAGTTTTATTGTACGACTTATTCGGTATTTTCGATTTTGTTGAGGTGCCACCGCCATGCCGGTCCATTACGTTCGTATAGATGAAGGACATGACAGACGCCGTTGGTCCTACGTACGATGGCGTTGCTCTCTGGATCCACCGAGCTGCAGTGATTCAGGTGGAAATACCGGCACCAGCAAAACTGGATACTGGTGTGGACTCTATGAATTTTCCCGTTGTTACGTTTTTGATTTTTATACTCACACGCAACAGTTCAAAAAGGGCAATAACGTTCAATAACGATCGGGATCCACGTTCGGCAAACCGTGCTGTGGTCCCGCGAACACAATTTCTCGTAAACAAGGAGTTTCCACATCCATTTTCGAGATTTACGATCTTCGTAAAAATACCCGACTACTCGATTATACGTACGCACACGCAGTTTTTCATAGCGGTCTCATGTTGGATGAGATACGACCAATATGAACCGTCGTATATACAACCGTCACCAACAATCCATGTTTTTGGCATTTAAAGCGAAATATTCTTCGTATATGCGGACACTTGGACGATGACGCCCTGACGTGATCGTTTTTGCTGCATTTTTTACACGACATATGATTATGCTTCGTGGAAAAATTAAAAATGGAGTAACACTCGCACGTATCTACGACTAACGCACGAATCACGAAACTATATGGCTGGTTGCCTTATTGGCGTTACTAATAAATTACTGGCTAGGTCATAAACAAAGCTAAATTCACGATGTAATTAACCAACTTTCAATTCTTGAGATTATGATAATATTCCGTCTAACGAGTATGATGTCGGTAAATATCTCGTTGAAAGAGTTTCGTGTAAAAGTCACCACGCATTGCAGCGGAGGCGGTAAAATTCGTGTCGTCGGAAAATACTCGCAGGCGTTTGCCGATTATAATAGGCCAACGGGTAGACCCCCTCCCATCCCTGCTCCCCGCGTGAAGTCTTGACCTTTGACCCGTACCCGACCCGATTGTCAAACTTTGTCAAAGCCGAAACACCTTCATGGTCAAAATATAGTGTAAAAAATTAAAATCGTACAACATAATCGCCGAACGAGAGATTGTTCGTTCGGCCGACACGTTTGTATATTTTCTACATAAATAAACGAGCCTTAACTACTAGCGACATTGTGGGACATATTATACTGTAACCGGCCATGCCGTAAAGAGTTAAAATTCCTCGCGTCACACTATACGGCATTACCTACAGCTGCGTGGGCGCCGTCGCCGCCGTCGAAAGAGGAGTACTATACACACGCGTCTTACTGTATGTAATATTCGTGTGTTTGTGTGTGAGTGTATACCTTTTGAGTCGCTCGCAGACAAACAATATACTTCTTATACACTACGGTGGCGTCATTTCATGTACAATAAAAATATGGAAAAAAAAAAAATAATAATAATAAATTGTAATATATAAAACGAAAACAGGTTCTATAATACCGTTTGTATTGCACGAGAGGCTAGACGGACTTTATGGAGAATGACTCATTACGTGTATATATATATATATATATATTTACGTGCACACGACGTAGTATATATGTAGGTACGCACATTATGTCTATGCTTGACTTTTTTCTTTTCTTTTTTAAATGCGCCGTTTATATGCAAAATGCGCTATAATATTATAATGCTCGACACAAATTATATATTTTTGTATTTATATTTTATATATAATAATATAATATATGAGATGACAACGCGTATTTTAATAAGATATTGTAGAATGTCTGCATGTGGGTCTGTATAATGAATTGCGCACTAAATGTCGTTGAGCGTAGGTTCAACGGGTCATCTATGCGTATATAGTAGATCTCAACAGTCTTGGAACGACAACGACGGCGACGCTTTCGTATAACTAATTAGTAATTAGTAATTAGTTACAAAAAAAAAAAAGATCTTGTTAATTTGATGTAACTTTATATGCGTTTAATTTTCATAACAAAAAAACTATTTCACTGTTATTCGCATAACACAATTTGATATACCTAACTTCCTACTAATATGAGCTTAAAAGGCAACAAATATCTACATTATACATAGGTACGCTGTACATTACAAACTGTAACGACATGGTTCATAGTATTTTGAAGTGGGGTTAAAATTTACAGTTTTTATTAATCAGATATTACATTCGAAATTTAGTCTTATCACCGTTTTTTAATAATACGGAACATCAATTTTATTATTTAAGAATAACGAAAATTACTTTTCAACAATTTCGATCTTAGATTATAAATATCGTAAAATGAATATTTTTACTCTCAAAAAAAAAAAATAGTATTTAATTTAATCATGCGGATAATAGGTAGTGAAATAGTTTTATATACATATATTTGTATAAGTACATTCAAGATCTTCCACACTAACAACCATCAAAATAGTGATAGAAAAAAACAAGATTACAATTGAATGTAAGTACGTCGCAAGTTATTCGTTTAGGATAACAACTATATAGTTGTGTAGTTAAATTAAAGCATAGAAAACAGCGAAATAAGGTTTTTATGAAATTAAAACTTATTCTATGACGTTATGTGAAAAGTCGATTCATGCGATATTGTAGTAACTCCACTGTTAAAACCTTAATAAAAATTTACCATCGTGTCCAACATTTTTTTTTTAAATTTATTTAACATTTTATTTACAATCTATACAATACAATAAGTACAGTGGGTAAATTCGATACAATATTATCAACAGGAGGTAGCGTTTACGGTCAGTCGGTCAGGCACTCAGCAGTGCCACTCGACCGTATACTTTTTAGGTATTTTTTATTTTTTTTTTATTTGAGTACCTAGGTCTCTAAGCCACTGTATTTTGAGTCTTCTACGTACATTACCGAGGAGTGGGATGGAGAATAGTTGTTTAGTGTTCAAAATAAAATAAAACTTTATTGATAAATACTCATATTTTTGAAAATTATAGGTATGAATACAAAAACATAATAGCCATGAATAAATATTAAATAAAACTAGGTACCTATTTGTATTTAGTCCTTACAAGTTACAAGGATTAGTAACACTAATAGTATTTGACATTGCTCGTTATAAAATATTTTTAAACGCATGTAATACAAATTTATTATTTAATATTTTGTTTTTGTTAAAATGGAAATGTGTTTACTTTATGTCCTACTAAAATATAGCTGACACAACAAAGCACAACATCCCTTAGGAGAATAATACAATTATGTAAACTAGTTAATGTTTAATACTAAATTGTGAACTACGGTCTCTGCAGATAGTGGAACTTTTTAAGAATACAACGTTAATTGTTCATATTACCCAAATCATATTCAAATTGCTAAACTTAATATAATTTTAATAATTGAATTACCTATATACACATCTAACCTTAAAAGTTAAAGGTAATACATCGTTTCCACCATAGTAAACTGATAAATGTATGCCAATTATTGGTAAACGGGCTCAATCATAAATATATTGCAAAAGTATTTGTATCAGTGTTTTAAAAGTTAAAGTTTATGCCATAGTATAATTCATATCTTGTTAACGTCTTTATTTGTTTCTATTAAATTTAGGTATAATTGTATATATATATTATAATAGGTATTATAATATATTTTGTGTGAACTATTATATTAGTTATATTTTTTATTATTTGGAAAAAATAAGTATATTATGTCATTGTTATATTATAGGAATTATTTAATGGTTTAATTTATCTTATTTTAAGTTGGAGTATCTCCGCTGGGATGCTTCTTTACTCTGTTTTCCTAGTCATTATTTTATTTTGTTAATTATAATCAAATTATTTTTTCAAACGTGTAACAAGTATCCTAATAAAGAGTTACCAGATTATTATTGCTCAAATTATAGGGTCATAATAAAAAAAAAAAAAATTGTTTTGATTTGAACTTTCGATACAGATAAAAAATAACATTCCTACAATAATTGAGATGAGTTTCATAGATTTGTTATTAGGCCCAAATAAAACATTTGTTAACATGTTACCACTTACAAATAAAATAAGAAAATTAAAACGTTTCAGTACTCACAAAAGCTATAATAATAATTTACGCGGGGAGTATTTAACAAATAAATAAATAGTTAAACTAAGTTATATAATAATATAAACGATCTAAGGCTCAACTTTTTGAGAAGAATTAAATGTATTTATTGTATATGTGACATGTAATATTGTATTATTGTATAATATAGAACATGGTATATATATATATATGCCTAAGTGCTGTCCGTAATAAAACAGCACAGCGAACAATACAACACATTATTTATGGCTCACAATAATATTATATATATTTTACAAGAATATACAATTTAAGTGCAGTTATCTAGTTAAATATGAATATGGCACTAAAAAATAAATTCAAGATGTTTTGTTCGTTTGTCAATCTTGAACCCTTACAGAAGGAAAATCAAATTAGTTAGCATTATTTATTATATATACTTCATCGACTCGTGTAAGGACTTAAAACATTATAATTTGCAGGTTGATAAAAGTTGGTACATTTTAATCCATATTTTAAAAGTATTAAAAAAAGATGAAATTTAAAAAAAAAACAGATAAAAATAGTACCTATGAGCCAGGGACAACTGGAACGAGGAACATTAGATTGATGCTATATATAATGTAGATGAATAACATATAAATAAGCGTATACGAATTGTTAAAATATTAATGAGTGCAGATCGATTCATTATTTCACGTGGTGTAAAAAAATTGGCGGAAAACAAAACGGCCAACAATTATTTAGTCAGGAAAATGCGACGAAAATATAACGTAAATATACGATCTTTATTGCGGTTTTCGAGAGTGTATGGGATATGAGTACAATTTTTTATCCATTGAAAATAGTTTTATCATTTTTTTTTTTTTTTTTTACTGTAAAATTCATTACATTAACATGCTTGAAATTTGTTTACATATACTTATTTTACATAGAATTTATAATTAAAACTATATGAATTTAAGGTATTATAATTGCTTGTATATTTTGTTTAAAATCTACCATGATGTATGTTGTATATTTCAATATTTGTATTTAAACAAAATGTTGAAAAATCTTAAGGAAACCAGGTTTTAAGATTTAATAATAAAATTAATAATAAATGTGTGTAAAAACATTATGTACAAATAAATGGCTCTAAAAGTTTCACGCTTTCCTATGTTAGTTGATACATTAATGAAATACACATTAACCCATTCTGTAAAAAAAAATCATCTTAAAATCATTTAAGGTTCATCGGTCTTTATGTGCAAACATATGACAAAGAAATATTGGTTGTAATATTGTATTCAAAGTTCAAATCTATTACATTTTATCTTAATTTTGTTTTGTCGCAAGAGACATTTTCTTCCCTACTTTGATCTTGTTCTACCTATGTAAACTAAACACACTATTTTGAAATCGAGTAATACTCCATTATGCATTATTTTCTAATAAAAAAAATAGAAGTACGTGTGATGTAGAAATTATTTTTGAAATTAAAAAATATTACAAACATAATTAATAGTTAGCAGTTCAACGTTCGATAGACTTTGTAAAATAAACAACACATAGAAATATGTTAATCTTTCAACAAATGTAATTTTTATAATATATGAGTTAATATAATATGTAGCCGATGCAGCAACGTAACAATGTAATCCTTAAAAAGTATAGAAAACAATAAGTTGTCAAAAAATTTCAAATTAAGAAAACTAATTTAATTCCAGTATTAAAAAAAAACATTAGAATGAAACTTTAATTTAACTAATGATAAAAAATTATAATTTATTTATACTACTATAGGATACTGAAAACCTATATACATATACGTATATTATGATATATTATTGAATACGTTACGAGTTCATACTTTATACTTTTTGTTTTGTTATAAATATAAAATAATTTAATAAGATATGCAAATAAAATATGTCCTTGTACATGCTGAAAATTAATGTTAAAACTTAAAATAGACCAAATATATTCATACATATTCACATGTCTAAATATTCGTTTATTATCGAACTCGTCGCGTTCGTAAAGTTTTACGTCCAAAAATGCTTTATATTACTATTTGTATTGTACGACTTTCCGAATACAGTTTTCCGGGACGAGACTCTAAAAAACCGTATTTCCCAGCTGCAGTTATTTTTGTACATAATGTACAAGTGCGGATACACGATATAATAATAATTTATAATATGTATACGCTCGTCCTTGAATCACAGCAGATAGCATAGTGACTTTTAGAATACACACGACAATGATAAAGGATTAAAGGAATAACCTTTATAATATGTATTGTCCGCCGTGACATAAAAACCACATTAAAAGCCGGCGTGTTTTTTCGGCCACCTTTCATAATGATTTCGGAACCGTATGGCATATTGTTAGAACGTAAAATAAAATATATACAATATACATATAATAATAGTTTATGTATCTGTCTCTCGCGATTCGACAAAAGCTACTATATTATTATTACACTACGGAATGACATGCGCGGGTTACATAATATAATATTATTAGGTTGATGATATATATATTATAATTTATAATAATAATAAGTAATAACGAAAACGACGCGTGGTGGATGCGATCGTCCCACGCTTTCTACATGTATTATAATATTATACCAGTAAGAATCTCCATCGTCGTGACGAAAACTTCTCCGTCAGTCGAACAACTATGCCTGCATATTGTTATACTTTATTATTATTATTATTATTATCAAGAACGGAATGATGATTAGAAACGGTGAAAAACCCTACAGCGAGTATTGGGCAATTATATCGTACATATAACAATACGACAATCCTAGGCGTAAAGGCGTATCTAAAGTATATTTTAGATACGCCTTTACGTCTCCGGTTCACCTCTATATTATTAATGATGTCTATGCCTGAAATATTCACCGTGAATAATTAACGACTATCGTAAATCTGAATACAATGTTATGTTATAAATACCTATCAGACACTGATTAGATATTATTACTAATCTCAATACATAATATACGCATACTTCGGCTCAGCACATATATAGTAGTGCTTTAACAGGTGATTTAAATATTCAACGTATACAAAACACTAATTTTCGCAGTAGATTTTCGGTGTTTTTTAAAAATAATATTGAATCACTATTAAACAGTTTCATTACCTATAGACATTAGATACATATATATATATATCACATCACTACTTTTTTTCAATAGTAAATTTGTTAGGTTTAAATTTTATTTAACGTATATTTTAATGTAATACATATCTCATATACTATTCTGAAGCATAATATAATTTGTATGGGGTTAAGTTAGATATTAATATTGAATTTTGAACAAACAGTTAATGCTTTTTTAATGATTATACAAGATTTATTAAACTAAATGTACCTATATATAAACATTAAAAATTGTATGAACGGAAAAGTGCCGAAAAATATAATGAAAAATTCCACTTAAATATTAAACTTCCTAAATAAAAGTCTTAAAATGCATATAAATAATAAGTTATTAATATAACTTTATAGAATACAGACGTTTTCAGTCAAAAATTCTGCATTGGATGATAAAAATGTAAAAAAAAAATCCTACCTACCTATAGTGTTGCAGCATTATTTTAATATGAAGTAATAACTATTAATTACTATACATGCATATATTGTAATCATATAAAAGCATTGTTTTCGCAAACACATCAGATGGATGAGAATATTAGTGGCTTAATCACCTAAACTATCTAGTAATAAACATTAATACGTATACAAATATATGGGTACATAATAATTTCTAGTCAGTGGTGTGTGTACTGTGTATGTATCTCTCTCTCTCTCTCTCTCTCTCTAACTCTCTCACTCTCTCTCTCCCAGTGGGTCTGTGCTTATATCTCTGTGGGACCGTACGTCCGTGCAGTGTATATCATAGAACTGCTGGACGCGTGTAATAGCCGTATCGAAATTCCATGTTATACATTACAGGGCGCCGGTGGATATTAATATATATTATTATTATGGTAATGCAGTATATCATAATATTTATTATAATCGTATATTATATTATAATATGTGTTGGTTTGGCTGCCGAGTGCCGGTGCGCTGCTGGGCGCTGGGGACCGCGGTTTTTATAACGACATTAATATACCTATCTCTTTAGCGTGAGTGGTGCGAGTTGAAAACTCTCACGGTCACCATAAACAGATAGACGGTCATAATATTATATATACCTACACGGCTACACCACACACACACACACACACACACACACACACACACACACACTCTTAGGTGTACAAACACTATACGACGAATGTATGTACCTGTGTTAGCAAATATGTGTACTAAACAGTGTCCCAATTAGTTATACACTTACATATTATATTATATAGAAAAGAAGACTAAAAATAATAAGTTTAAAAAAAAATAATAATAATAATAACCACATTTATAAGGCAGCGTTATAGATTATATTATGCAATAATAAATACATGGGCGTGAACCAGTATCTATAAATTACCGACATAACGATCTGGATCTAGGGTTTCTCTACTAATATAATAAAATATATAATATAAACGAGTTCAAAGGAGGCTGCAGCGGCATATTATAGGTATTTCTGCCCCCGAGCCGTCACCCCCTCCGCGCGTGCCGGACCGTGGACCTTGCGACGCGCATGCATTTAAATAAAATCATTTTAAATCAACAGACTGTCAAGATAGTACCGTATCATTATTAATAAATAATAATATTATAATATTCTCGTCGGCCGCGGCCGTGGCAGTCACGCGCCACCGTCTCCGCGCGCCGTCGCGGTATTCCTAATAAATGTTTTGTAACAGTACCTATAGGTATTATGGGCATCCATCACGGGGATGTTTAGTAGAAAACACCTCGGCGTAAAAGAAAGTAATCAGCCAGGTCGTGGAGATGTCTTCTGTAAATAAACTATGTGACAAATCGAACATGATATAATTGTGAAAAATATCACACTCGCCACCGCCGTATACCGTATGGTCTATATAGGCATATAGTTACAATAACACTTACTTACTTAGGTGACTTACTACTAACTTTTATCCAGGTAAAAAATAAGTTTAGCTGAGCCGAAATCAATCAAGGTGGGATAAAAGATAAACAATAAACATAAATACTGACCGTGTGTTAAATTTATTGATATTAGCGCGCCGTGAAGAGGAACGCTCTTGTAAATAATATCTTACCGTTACAATAAAGGTACAGACCTATACGGCATACGTCGTGTACCATGTAAGTATACCTATACTAGGTATTAGGTATGCACTTTGCAAAAGCTGCCACCAACCAAAGGCCCGTAAGCAATTAAGTTTAGAAATATCGTTTGCGAGAATAGTATTTTGTGCTATAGGTACACAATATTATTTTGGTACTAGTATGAGCCCGGCGGCCGATGTCAGGATACACGAGAATGAAGAAGAGGAGGAGGAGGAGGAGGAGGAGGAGGAGGAGGAGGAGGAGGAGGAGGAGGAGGAGGAGGAGGTGGAGGAGGAGCGATGGGTGTCCTGGGACCCGGCGGCGCGGCGTTTTCACCCGGCAAGTTGTAACGTCAAATTCGACTAGCGGCTACCAAAGGGAAATTTTTTTTAATTAAAATATATTTAGATTTTTTCTACTTAAAAAGTGTGAGTGTTAATTTAACAGCCATCAGTGTCGAAATGGGTACGCCGTTGCACGTTAAAGAGTTGGACTATTTCGATAAGATTTCGGTTGAAGCGGTGCCCAAGTCATCCACGCACGTCTGACTATATATTGGTTGCAATAATATATAACGACATTATAGTATCGATTTTCGTCGAGTTCAGTGATATTCTATAACTTTTATATTGTTGGACATTGTTTATTCGTTCAGTATTTATGCCATATTTTGCTTGGTAATTACATATTTTATTATTTATCACTGTTTATTTTTATTTCTGATTCAATATGCTATTTGCCTTTATAGTAATTACTAATTAGTAATAACTATCACAATTTTTTTTTTCTTTTGAGAAAAATATAATCAGAAATACCTAGTTCAAGTTCAAAAAAATATAAAATGTAATCCAAAATAATATGTTAGATGATTGCAATTAAATAATGTTGTTCTATATCTTTTTAACAAGAACAAAATCAGTGTTCTAACGAAAAACTATTTATTTAATATTATGTGTACCTATTATTTTTTTGTTACATTAAGGTAGTTAATAATACATAATGTTACAGTATAATATTATACCGTATATTATTCATTGTTATTATTAAGAGTTGTATAAATATTATATGTTTAGGAGATTTTATATTATCTTGTTTGTAATTAGCACTTAGTCTTTGGGTTTCGGCTTGTTGTACAAATAAATTAATAAACGTCTGTACTCTTCCAGCATTAGATACAAATTGAAGGAATTGTTTTCTTTAGATATCTGAACTATATGAAAAGGATAATCTTAAATTATTTTAAAGTAATTGTTGACTCTTCAAACTTTAATTTCAGTTGAAAGATAATATAGATATAATATCGAACCAACATTTTTGGTTTATATATAGTATTCAAATTATAGACATCGGGAGATATCTCTGGTCCTCCGGTACAATTTATAACATGTTGAACCAATACCAGTGGTATACCTATGATATACTTATACAAATATTAATCAGAAAGGTAATTTCAGAACTTTGCGTTGGATGCAATCAAATTTACCAATAGCTAACTACAATTAGAGCCAGTCTCAAAATAAGTATCTTCTGATTTGAAAATTATTATTAAGGACAACGACATTTTAATGATTAATACCTATTTTAAATATTATTTTTTAATATAAATGATAATGAGTACCTAGGTAAATACACATAGAAAAAGATTATTAAAATATTTTTTAATTAAAAATGATTGAACATTAGAAAATGGAGAAAACAATTTGGAATAGTAGAAACTATAAGCAATAAATATTATATAATACTTACTTATAGTTTTCAAAACATATTTAGAAATTAGAAGTATCGGAGTTCAAAAACTATTACTTTGATCATTAAAAATGACCAAAACCATTTTAACGTTAATATTAATTTATTAAAGCGTTATCAATTTTAATAACAATCTGTAAAATATGGAGTATATGATGTAATCCATGGGATGCAAATGCACAATTGCATCCCGCAAATGACGCCCTGATATTATTCTTGTTTTAATAAGAACAACATTTATACTTACATAATAAATAATTATCAAAGCGTACCTAATAATATGTAAAAACTAATTTCACGATAACTGATAGGTTAAGTGCCTATAAATCGGACAACCCATAGTTGTTGATCATGTGCCGGTTATATTTTCTGTATACCTATGCCTGCACTCCATCTTTAATTTTTTCCCTCACCATTATTTTTTATCCTAGGCTGGGAAACCGATTTATTCACACTTTGATCTTGCCGTAGTTATATGTATACCTACGTTTGTTTTGTCAGATAAATATATTAGTGTATATATTTTATTGTGCGTCAAACTATACCAACGGAGTTTAAACCGTCGGTATACAAAGTGGTATATCACACGGCACGCGATGAACGATTGTGAATATTCACCGACGCATTCACGGAAAAAAAAAATGTATTTTTTTGCTTTTAAAAATAACTCGAGTTCATTCGTGTAGGCATAATACACGTCGTGTAAATAGTAGGTACGTGTAATCTCGCCGACGGCATAGATGGAAATCGATGTAGTGACCGTTGAATTTGTTGAATAATCTATTTATATATATAGATTATAGGTGTAGTATATTATTACGAAAATGTTAATCGGTATGCATTAGTGCTTTAATGTCAATTTACAAGAGTGTTTTTTACGATAATGATCAGTTCACGCCAGTGTGTTTATTAGTTTTCAATCAATTATAAGTGGATTATATTGTATTTACTGATCACGGTGATAGCATGATGATGGTAATTGGATATGTATGTGTACCTACAATTATTCAGGCGATAAATCTCAAATTAAAATACCCACTCCGGTTTAATACTTGTCAATAATAATTAGGTATCTTGTACCTAAACAGATTGCATTTATATATTATTTTTAAAACGGTTATTATTACAGTTTATATAAATTATTATTCATTTCACATTATGTTAGCATGCTAACCGAATTTAATATATACCGTAATGAGATACACGTAGGTATACTATGTATTTAATATATATTATATATAATAATAATAATAATAATATAATAGTAGGTATGCCATCAAATATGGTACACTTATTGCAGGCAAATATTATAAGTGGAATTATTTACACGATTCGTTTGAAAAAATTGTTAAACAAATTGTGTTCATTCAAATGTTGTATGGATTCATTATAATAATATTATGCACTAAACAATATCTCCCGTTCATCGCTACATTGTGTACAAGCTGCCGCACATCGATCTATCATATTACTCTATAATAATATTATATTATATGCATTGTTTTATCACGTACCTTGGGCTCGCACGAGTTCACGATAAAACGCAAATCGTACAGAAAGGCAAAATATAATTTATACATACATATATATATATACGCTCCGATTGTTTTTACTATTTGTTCAGTGAAAACTTTTCCATTTGGATGTTTATTACGTACCATAAACATCTCTAGAATGCTCACGAATCACGATAATATTCTCAGAATCATTTTCTGTAGATGGAAAAATGCCTAAACACGCATTTCTGTATAATATCTTTTCGTCAATATAATAATAATACGCAAGATGACGTTATTCGCGACATTTGCACATAATATCGTTATCTGTTTAATACCCTTAGATATTTGTTTTGCA